>JAHWFO010095468.1:2306435-2364701 GCA_023313115.1 Rhysida immarginata | reverse complement strand
ATAATAATAATAATAATAATAATAATAATAATAATAATAATAATAATAATAATTTACATTGAAATTGGTAATCTCAGAAAAGAGGATTAAATGTGGAAAAAGCAGGATTACATTGCTACCATACCAAACGATGATGTTTAGAAATACCTAGGATTTAAAACAAGCCGAGCATGTTTGCAATAAAAACATAAATCTCACTCATTAAACACAGTTGCCTTCATTCGTGGATACAATATTAAAACAATATTTAAATTCGAAAAGTTTAATTAAGCATCAAACCTTACGTCATCCCAATATAATCCTATTTATTTGAATTATGCAGCCGACACTAACAAGCCTTAAAGAACTTGAAAATATTAAAACTCATAAAAAACATCACCCATCAAAAACATTCCCTTCCTTATTTAAAGGAAGCTAAATGTCTTATTGATATAAGACATCTTACATCACAGACTCTTTCAGAGAATTATTTTACTCTAAAGAGCATATCACACCACTGCATAATGCAATCTGCATGGTTGATACAAAATATATGCATGATTATTGTACAAGAGCAGACCAATGACACTAAGAGATATGCAATACAAAGAATTCGACCGATGGCATTTATATAAAATGCCATATTACACTCGAACCCAGCTAGAATAGGTTGCTAGATGAACACGAAGCCACGACTATTTACTTTATTATAATCAGAAATATATTTAATTTTAAGCATCCAATGAACCTCAACAAGAAATGCGTATAAAAGAACAATAGATTTCTTGAAAAAGGAATAATACAAAAAATGTTGTCTTGAAAATTTGCAAAAGATACAGTATATACAAATGAAACTCACAAAATAATACAGACAAGTTTAACTACCACCCCGCCGCGCCGTTTTGGTATTTTCCCGTGGGAATGAGACATTTTCACGCAGAAAAAAGAACCCTAGTTGAAGACCCAGACTCTGAGCTATAACCGTACTAAATTTCATCAAAATCCGTCCAGTAGTTTTTGCGTAATGCGCGAACAACCACGGACACGTTACAGTTTTATTAAACGTATAGATAGAAGATTATATGTGTAGAAGATTTACTTGTGAAATAAAGCGCCTGTGAGGAAATGATAGATCACAAAATATTCATATCGTGTTTAGTATACATATACAGGGTGTTTCAAAATTATGTACAATAAATTTAGTGACATATTCTTCAGGTCAAAAGAAGACGAAAATGTTCTATAGCACTTTGTCTGGAAACGATTTATTTACGCGATACAGCCAACTAAACCCGTGGCTCCAAATTACAGGAATTGTTCAAAGTGCTCGCCACCAGCTCGCACGCACGCTTCGGCTCGTTGCATGAGCGACCGTCTGATGTCATGGAAGAGTTCGTCGCCAGCATTACGAACGGTTTGGCATGCATTTTCAATTCGTTGTCGCAGATCCATAATGTTAGGAACTTCTGTGCTGTAGACGATCGTTTTCACATGATCCCACAGAAAAATGTCCAAGGGATTAAGGTCGGGTGATCTTGCAGGCCAGGCTACCGGTCCACCTCGACCTATCCACCGATTCGTGTATGCAGCATTAAGGTGTGCTCGCACAACATGGCTGAAATGTGATGGAGCGCCATCATGCATGAACCACATGTTAGATCTTATCAAAAGAGGAACATCTTCCAGTAATTTTGGCAATGCATTCTGCAGAAACAAAAGATACGTTCGCCCAGTCAATCGTGGCGGCAACACATAAGGGCCAATTAAGTTATTTCCGACAATTCCACACCAAATGTTCACGGAGAAACGCTCTTGATGCGCTCGAGCTATGGTAACATGCGGGTTAGCATCTGCCCAATGGTGCTGGTTGTGAGAATTTACGATTCCTGTCCGGGTGAAAGTTGCTTCGTCCGTGAAAAGTATCTGGCTGAGACAACTAGGGTCTGCAGCATGCCGACGGTGTATTCATTGGCAAAATCGTTGTCGGTGTGGATAGTCCGTTGGGTTCAGTGCCTGAACCAGTTGCAGGTGGTATGGATGCAAAAGCGGACGGTGAAGAATGCGCCAAACAGATGAGTGCGGAATGTGTACCATGGAAGAAATACGACGGGTGCTTGTCTGTGGTTCATCATGTATGATGTCAATTATCACATCCTCCTCATCCGGAGAATGTGCTACAAGCCGCCCTTGTCCTGTTTGACGGCCAAAGGAACCACGCTCCCTCAAATGTCTGTCGACAGATACAAATGTTCGGTTATTTGGCAAACGTCTATTCGGAAAGCGTTCTTGGTAGAGTCTTCTTGATTCCACAGCATTTCCGTCCGCAAGACCATACATTAGTTGCATGGCAGTGTATTCTGCAATGGAATACGTGTACATGACTTTTTTTTACGTAAATCGTAATGCGTATGTCAAAGCACGCAAACGTTCTGAAATTGATATTCCTAGTGGATGTACAGTAGTGAAACTACAGTAATGGAAACAACCGTGCACAACTAATGGAACAACCCTAAAGTAGGTTTAAATGGAACAAACCACTCAACCTAGTGTTGGGTCGAAACGCTGGAACTGCTAAAATATCGTCCGCTAACTACCGTGCTTCCCTACTGTATGATATTGGATTACTCGCAAACAAATCGTTTCCAGACAAAGTGCTATAGAACATTTTCGTCTTCTTTTGACCTGAAGAATATGTCACTAAATTTATTGTACATAATTTTGAAACACCCTGTATAGAAAACCCTCTGATCATTATAGAGGGTGTTGTTGTTTTTTTGTTTTGTTTTTATGTTTTTTTGTTTTACTAATTCTTTTATGCATTAATTTGCAGTCTCTAATAGAAACGGTGTTTGCTATTGGGATGATTATTGCACCTGTCCTTGGAGGAGTTCTGTTTCAGGTTAGAATTATAAATGTTCTTTCATTATTAAATGAAGTACGTATGACTGCACTTATTGTATAGAGTAAATATCAAAACGTAGACAGCAGTGGCGTAGCGACGGGTGGACGGGGAATGGGAATCATGATGACAAAATACGAAAAGACGGGAGGAAAAAATGAATACCATGCCTCAGGCGCCATGTATCCTCGATACACCAGTGATACCCAAGAAGTTATTAAGATAACCGGTGAATGTTAGAAGCGATGATGAGTAAAACACGTTTCATCATCACGCGTTCGATTCTCAGTGAATTTGAGAAATTTGATGATAAATTCTCGGATTCATCCCTGGGCTGGTGATTTATCGTATAAATCTGTGAAGGGCAAATGTTGACGCCTATTTTGTTGTAGATCTTGGTGAATAATTTGGCAATTCATTTAACGATATAGATGGGCAGTATGTATGCCATACGGTTGTAATGTCGGTGCCGCAAAAGGCAAAAAACCCCTAATAGCAAATAGATTCCAAAACGTCGCCAAACAAAATATTTTGTAACGCATGAAAGAAAACCTAGCAAAATTACAAATCCTTTTGAAATGATTTCATTGTATTATTGAAGAGTATTGTTCATTTTTTGTAGCTATAATTCAAACAAACCCAGGCCCCGTCTAAGATGGCGAAAAACTTCCATCGCTCACCGGCTACATATTTTTCGTACAGCTTCCTGCAGTTAGTTTTGCATTCAGCGATGTGTCTGAACACATGGCTGAGATCTCTTGTCAATTCGCAGATCCTTTAGAGTTATCTAACGTCCTGGCTCTCGAGATATTGAATAATGCGGATATTACGTGTGGAGATACATGCGGATATCATGTATCTCGAAAGCTTGTGGGCATAAAACGGTGATTGATTGTCCCTTACCAGTTTCAACGATTATACAAAGGATTGTACTCGCAGAAACACCATTTCACTATTTGCCGGCGAGAAGCTACCTCTTGGAAATGGCAGTGTCGTACCCTGCCGGGATCTTATTTTCACGCAGCAAAAAACACAAAAGTCAATGAAACTACTAAAATAATACCACTCAATTACATAGTGACTGAATTATCAATGAAAAATATAGTGTAACCCAAAAGTCGCGCACATCGAAATAACAATAAAAACCAGACGACATTAAGTAATACTATTTAATACTATATGTATTTTATATATTATTTACACAACATATTTATATTTTGAGCATATCTTGTAAAAATATACAAGTTTCAAAATAGTCGATGTTTCAAAGTTTCAAGTATTACATTATTTTGGACAATCGAATTTGGATGTGCGCGACTTTTGGATCACCCTGTAGCTGTACAAATAAAAAATTGCATCTACGCCACTCGTAAGTGGCATCAACTTTCTTTACCTTGTGTGAAGAATAACTGCTTTCGTTCACTGAGATTTATTTCATAAATATAAATTGAGTTATGCATATAAATTATTTGAAAGTTTTTCTACTCTTGTGATATGATTAGGTTAACTTTTCTCTTTTGAATCTTATATAGTATTTAAAGTTTTGATTCCAGAGAGTTTTAATGTTTACTTTTCAATTTTGCAAAACGATGAACGTAAGTAGTTGTTTTTTAATTTTTATTAATAATAGTAAATTTGTTTTATTTCAGTATGGAAGTTATGTAATCCCCTTCGCAACTTTTGGAAGTTTTACGATTATAACGGGGATTGTAATGATTTTTCGTCTTCCTGAGAAAGGTAAATTCCATTAAAATTCAATTGCTTTTAAAGAGTTAATGAATAGTTGTTATAAGATTTAATAATTATCATTTTAAAAGAGCTATATTAATATTAGCAAATTGTAAGGATCAGAATGGATATAAATATTATTTTATATTGATATAGCATTATACAGGTATTCATGCTATAAGAAGTTATAGATGTTGTCATAAACACTTTAAAACTTATGCAAGTTTGCTTTCTATAAAGACGTTTCTACTGAGATTGTTAAGCTTCGGAGAATGTGTATTCGTGATAGGCCTGGTAGAAAGTGTTTTTTCAACAGTGAGGTTTATACAGGGTGATTTACATCGAATGTAAAATACTTAAAGGGGGTATTATAGAGGTTAAGATAAACACAAAACGTCCTAGAAATATGAACGATAACTGAGATATGAACAGAAATAAAAATGCCGCCACCAAGATCAACAAGTTAATAACTCAGGTTCTGTAAAGCCTAGATTAATGCAATTTGGGGGAATAACAAGGTACATAAGACTGTGTATACCGTTAAAATTTGATTGAATTCCAATGAGAAGTTTCCGAGTTACACAGTCAAAATTGTGACAAGTGCTAATTAGTACTCACAAGTGAACACGTACGTATTATGATGTTGAATGAGTAACTTGGAAACTTCTTGTTAGAATTAGATCAAATTTTAAAGGTATACACAGTCTTATGTACTCTGTTATTCCTCCAAATTTCATTATTCTAGGCTTTACAGAATCTGAGTTATTATAACTTGTTGATCTTAGTGGCGGCATTTTTATTTCTGTTCATATCTCAGTTATCGTTCATATTTGAACCCATGTTCATAGGACGTTTTGTGTTTATCTTAACCTCTATAATACCCCCTTTAAGTATTTTACATTCGATGTAAATCACCCTGTATACAGGCTGGTTTCAAGCTATAGGGATGGACTTGGAAGATGATACCTGACAGGATAAGGAAATAAAGTGATTCTATGAAAATATATCAGGAAATGCAGCCTATTTCTCTCGTATTGTTCGCTATTACCTGAATAACGACATATCCGGCAGATGAATTGGTCGTCGAATTTCCACCCACATTGATTTATACAGGAGGTGGGCACGCTTGAAATCAATGAGAGCCGCATGTCGGATTTTTGTATATTATAAAGAGCTACATTCCGGTTTTTCATATATTATAAAGAGCCACACTATAGTTATATAATTTTAAATACACCATCTCAAGTAGCAAAATATTAGTTACTTAGTCAATTTAATAAGATTCAGTGAAAAAGTTTCTGAAAAAACAGGTTTAAATTTTTAATGGGAGAGCCGCAAGCGGCTCTGAGAGCCTCATTTGTCATGGCAGAGTCGATTCCTTAACGTGCGGATCTGGCATAATGCTAGCACTACTGATCGGATAGAATCCTTAACACTCAAAAGGATGCGTCAGTCCATACATACTTACTTTTCAAACCCGGTTATTCGGGTCGCGGGGGCCGCATTCCTATGGAGGATCTCCACCGTTTTCAAACTTCCACACCAGGCGCTTTTCCTTAAAGGTAATACCTGGATCTAGGCTAACCCCTTGGTCTCTTACTCATCGGCTTGGAAAATAACAACTTCTTAGAAAGACCAGTCTGTGGCATTCTTACCACATGGCCAAACCAATGCAACTGAGACCTCTCAATTCAGAGAAGTAGTTGCTCAACACATAAAGACTCCCTTATTGTGCTGCTGTGCAATCTTTCTAGTAGGATACCATCTGCCACACTTCTCAGGAATCTCATTTTGGCTGAGAACGTTGGGATTTGCATTGCCAATCATTATTAAAGAAAATTGAATACAGGGTGGCCCAAAGTAAACTTACTCAGTTTGAGAGCTGATAACGGATTTATTAATGAACAGATTATAATGATATTTAACATGTTCATACTAGCATAATGCGAAAATGTTTCAAATCATGAAACAAGCAAATTAGTTTAAATTGTTTTTATTTTACAGGATCATTTATTCCTTTTATTCCTTATTATCATTTTATTACTTACATCAAGCACCGAGGCATAATGGAAAACGTAACATTCCAATATGATAGCGCACCGCCACACATAATCATCCCTGTAAAACATTTCTTGCTTTCTATTTTTACTGACGACAGAATTATTGGACAAAATCTTCCAATAGCGTGGCCTCCTCGATCCCCAAACCTTAATTCCTGTGACTTGGTTATGGAAATTTCGAAAAAGCAGGATGTATCTTACCAGGCCAACAACTCTGTGAACTGGAACACTCCATCAGAAGAGAGACAGCTCAAATCTCACAGCTAATGTTGCAATGTGTTGTTTTCAATATCGTTAACCGTTTAACACTCCAGAGTTGGGGCGCGGTCTCAGGGACCGCATCACTACTTTTTCGTGAATATCTTCTCATCAATTTAAAAGAAACAAATAACCATTTCTGTATTCTTCCATTTCGGACCCTTCTAGAAGTCCGTGTGTCTGAATCCGTGATTGTGTGCATGTTGCTGTATACAAGAAATTAAGCCTCCCGAGGAAGGTATAGGAAAGTAGCGGAAGCCCTGAGTTCATCTATTTTTTATTTCTTTATCTGCACTTTTTAACTCCCCATTTTTTTTTATCAAAAATTGATTTTCTTGAACTTTATACAGGGTGTAACTAAAGATGTGTTACAAACTTTGGGGAATGATAGAACTGGTCAAAATAAGCATTTTTTGTTCTATGAACATTGGTCCACAACTGCATCGTTTAAGAGTTATAGCCACGGTTCAAAATGACGTCTTCAGCATCAATGCAGGCTTATGACACACCCCTTTCTGAATTATGGTATGGTCATGTAAATTTTTAAAGTAACATGACCACACCATCACATTACCATCCTGCACACTAAAAAATCTAACGTGTGTGATCGCATCCGGATATGGACTACACCTTTAACGAGTGCACTGACATGTCGTTAGTGTACGGTGCTGCAGACGGTAATGGAAGGGCTGCTTGTCGTCTGTACAGACGGCAGTTTCCACAACGTCGTCAGCCAGCTCACACAATGTTTGCTCGGCTTGTGCGACGTCTACGAGCAACAGGAAGTGTAGCTGTGATGCGTGGAGAGCATGGTCGCGCTCGCACCCGTCGTACCGCTCAATTCGAAAAAGCTGTGCTTCGTAGAGTTCATGTAGCACCTGTGCGCTTGCACACATCATGAACACAGATCACATGTCTGTTTGGCGAGTTCTGCATGACCAACTGTTTCATCCGTTTCGTATGCAACGAGTGCAAGCATTTGGAGCTGCTGACTTTGCACCACGTATGGCATTCTGCAGATGGTTTCTTGCACGTTGTAGAGAGGAACCAGCATTCCCACAGCAGGTGCTGTTCACTGATGAAGCAACCTTCACCAGGGAAGGCATTTTCAACCACCAGAATATCCATGTTTGGGACTGTATCAACCCACATGCCATTTCGACAAGGCGCTTCCAGCAACGATTTTCTGTCAACGTGTGGGCTGGTATTGTTGGCAATCGCCTCATTGGGCCGTACATTCTCCCAGCTCGTATGAATGCACAAACCTACCTCGTCTTTCTTCAGGAGGTGCTGCCTGAACTGTTGGATGACATACCTCTTAACATCCGTCAAGTAATGTGGTTCCAACATGATGGTGCATCTCCACATTTCTCACAGCATGTCCGGGCCTTCCTCACTGATACGTTTGGCGATCGTTGGATTGGACGGGGTGGTCCAGTTACCTGGCCGCCACGATCACCAGACCTAACACCATTGGATTTCTTTGTGTGGGGCCACCTAAAGTCCCTGATGTACGAAACAATGGTTAATTCAGTGGAGGAACTCATCGCACGATTGGCTGTAGCAGCAGACAACATCAGGGACTCCCAGCAGATGCTGCAACGGGTGTCTTGCGACGTACAGCGACGAATGCAAGCCTGCATTGACGCTGAAGGGCGTCATTTTGAACAGTTGCTATAACTCTTAAACAATGCAGTTGTGGACCAATGTTCATAGAACAAAAAATGCTTATTTTGACCAGTTCTATCATTCCCCAAAGTTTGTAACACACCTTTAGTTACACCCTGTATTTAGAAAATATAAAATCTTCTTTCTTTTTTCATCATTTTCGATCGAATGATATATCACGCCCTATATGTTGCCAAAAATTTCTTAAGACCAAGTGATTGCCACCCCCACAACTCCGACCTTATTGAGACGATTTTGCCCAAACTTTACAGTAATGTTGATCTTGCTTAGAGGAATCTGTATACCAATTTTCATTCCTTTATATGCCTAAATACGCGTAGACCTTTTGGTCCCCTCTAATTTCCGCCCCCGAAACTCCGACCCCAGTGGGCCAATCAAAACCAAATTAAATAGTGAAGGTGCACATGCCCATAGTAAGCTACATTGTGAATTTCAACCTTCTACCTCAAAAAATGCGGAAATTATGGAGGAAACGGACGGACAGACAGACGGATATTGTGAAAACAATAAGTAGCTTCATTCTTCCGCTACTTAATAACAGGACATGCTGTCTCAGGGACCGCGCGCCAGCAACTTCGTTACTAAAAAGTTTTGATGAAAAAGTCATTTATTTTACTTTTTTTTAATTTTTAATTACGTAAAGATTTTCTCCAGTAAATTCCCAAAATACTTTTAGTTTACAAATACTTTCCTATTTAGAAAATTCCATTTGAAAACAAATATTTGGAGAAATTGCAATATGCAAAGAATGCAAGAATACTAATACTATTTCTGAATTTCACAAACAATAAAAAATTTCTATAAATATAAATTAATATATATTTGACCTCTGTTTATATTAGTTTAGAATAAAACAATTTTAAATATTCAGAAATGTTATTTTTTAGTTATTTTGTAATAAAAAATAGCATATTTTATCCTCCAAAAAATGATTACTATCTTTCATTTTTATAATTTTTTCTTTTATATAGAAAAGTATCTATATATATAAAGAAGGATGTTTGTGGGTCTGTGGGTCTGTCTGTGGGTGGGTCTGTGTGTACGTTTTTTATACAAATCTACAGTTTTATTCCGATCTTGATAAAATTTCGCATACATGACCTTCAAAGCATAAGGAAGGTCACTGTCTACCTCAGATTTCGGAAAAATAATAAATATCGATAAAAAATCGATATTCATGGTTATGGCAAGGCATATTAATGAGAAATATCTCATGACCAACAATGCAAGGCAAAGTTGGTACAACAATAGGTATCAACAATGGTATCAGCACGCAATTCACAAACACACTGCACGGACCAACAATATATATCTCATGACCAACAATGTAAATAAAAGTTTGTGCAACAATAGGTATCAACAATGGTTTCAACACGCAATTCACCAATAACAATGAGCTCAAAATGATGATGCAATGATAAAGCAATCCTTTCCAAGAATTATAACAATGAACATAAAATGATGATGCAATATGGATAAGTTTCAATTTGTAACAATGCATAGAATTCCTGTTATTCAGGTTTTTCTTAGAAAAGAGAGTTCTTAGTACTTAACAATTTCTTGAAAATCTTTAAAAATGATCAGTAGCTGGAGATAATGAAGAGTTAGCAGACTATTGAGAAAGAGTGGAAAGACGACAGAGAAATCAAACCTTTAGCTCCGTGCTGTATTGAGCAAATGGGAAGCAAGTAAATAGAAGAATTGGCGACCGCTAGACTACCCAAAGTGATGAAAGGCCAAATTTTGCTTCAATACAGCGAGAGAAGAGTGGAAATTGCAACAACATCAAGTGTAGATCTGAAGTAAGATTATCTGAGTAAGAAATTATTGGAGCAGTCCATCCATTGTGAGCCTTTAAAGAGATTTTTTTCGAATTTTCATTAAGAATTTTTACTGTATTAATTCTAAGCATTTTCATGTGTTTATTTTTAAGATATTGCAAAATTTATTTTAATTTTTGAGATTGTTCTGTTTACATCCCAAGTGTAATAATCCCGGGCAACGCCGGGTACCTCTTCTAGTCTTCTATATATATAAAGAAGGATGTTTGTGGGTCTGTGGGTCTGTTTTTTATACAAATCTACAGTTTTATTCCGATCTTGATAAAATTTCGCATACATGACCTTCAAAGCATGAGGAAGGTCACTGTCTACCTCAGATTTCGGAAAAATAATAAATATCGATAAAAAAATCGATATTCATGATTATGGCAAGGCATATTAATGAGAAATATCTCATGACCAACAATGCAAGGCAAAGTTTGTACAACAATAGGTATCAACAATGGTATCAACACGCAATTCACAAACGCTCTGCATGGACCAACAATCAATATCTCATGACTAACAATGAAAGGAAAAGTTTGTGCAAGTGTAATTATCCCGGGCAACGCCGGGTACCTCTTCTAGTATATATAAATGAAGGTTAAAACCAGTGCAAAATACAAATTTTAAACTATAAATACCTTTCCTGATCTATTCATGTCTAATTTTGTATGAACCCACTTCTATAAAACTTGTATTTTTCAGTTATTCAATATGGAATTATTCAAAATATAGTTATTTATATTTTGCGAAATACGAGAGATATTTTATAATTAAGGTCCGTTTTGTAATAAAAACAGAACTAAAATATACACCATCTAGCCAAAAGTAATCGGACACTTTCGGTTTTAGACGTTTTGTGGAATATCTAGAAAAATACTTGACGAATTATTCTGAAATTTCAGGGGTGTAAAAAGGATTATACACCTCATATATTTCAGCGAAGATTTTCTCCCGAAGGCAAATAGGGGACCAGCAAAGAAGTGAAACAAAAAAAATAATGTTCGGATTCACCCTGTAAAAAATAATGCTTGAAATGCATAGTAGCTGTAGCATATTCTTAAGAGGATTGTTTTACTTTTCTGTGTCCATTTGTATGAGAATAGCACGTATATTCATGGAGATATAAAAGTTTCTTTAAAAAGGTCCAAATGTTTTCGTAAGTTTTTTTGTTTATAACACGCAGGATTTTCAACTCAATGCAATTTCATTTACAGGAAACTTGACAAACTACAGTACAGACAACACCCTGCAATCAGAATAGAAAAATATTAAATATTTGATGAAATATGAGCATTTTTACTAAATAATGTTTAACTGCGCATGCGCATGCGTTACCAAATTGTCTTTTGCATAATTTATTAGCCAAATGTACAGAGCTACTCTTTTAAAAAGCCCAAGCAAATATCTTGAAAATTCAGAAAAATATCTTCGATAGAATGATTTGAAATTCAGTTGCTCTCAAAAATAAACAAAACGATAAGGGGTTTTCTCCAAATTTTTATTTTTGGATCGGACACCAGTAATAACTCTTCTCCTTACGCTGACATGAAAAAATATTGACTTCATATTGACTTCATATCAGCGTAAGAAGAAGAAGTTGATACTGGTATCCGATCCAAAAATAAAAGTTTGGAGAAAGCCCCTTATCGTTTTGTTTATTTTTGAGAGCAACTGAAATTCAACTCATTCTATCGGCGATATCTTTCTCAATTTTCCCGATATTTGCTTGGGCTTTTTATAAGAGTAGCTTTAATTTTACATTTTAATGCTGAAGATGTTATATTTCCAGCATTGGTCAACTCTATAAAGCCTTCTAAAGAACGTTTTTGGGAAGTTTTATTCTAAATTATGCCTTTGAATTTTGAAGATACTCTTGATGTTGTGCCTGGAAGATATACAAAGCTCTTGCGCTATCCAGGGGTGATAATTAACTATTATACGATAATCGCCGTTGCTTTTTGTTTGCAATTTATTGCAACTGTTTTGGAATATCATTGCAGACAGGTGAGTAAAACTTATGCATATATAAATAATCTTTCTTTATCAAGAAAAAAAAAGCAACATTGAGAATTCAACATAAGTGAATACGAGGCTGGAACTTCTACACAGGACCTAATCTAATCTGTTTGAACTGACCACAAAAAACACATTATTCAAAAATTTTGAGCATTTAATTTTTTTCAAAAAAATGACACTTTATGCCAACATAATATCACGCTCTTTGCGCGATAGTGCCTGGTTTTTAGGATAGCTTATAACTATTTTATTACTAAAAAAGAACATTTGGGAAGGCGCATTACAATCTTTTCTTCTACTATTGTGTTTTTTTTTTCACGTCAATGTGAGAATTTCGACACGATTAAGGCTGCAATGAAAATTAGAAATTTATGAATTTTTTTCGACTTTGTTATGGCGTATTTTGGAAAAGTAAAAAAAAATAATGTGCAAGAATTCATTCATTAGCCTAAGTATACCTTTAATAATATTTTAATCATATGAATAGATAGTTTAGGAGAATTTTGTGACCAAATTTGGGAAAGGGTCCATAGAAAATACATTGGCGATTTTAACGCCATCTAGTGTGCCCTGTATTGTAATCCAAAAGGGGAATAAATCCTCTTAATTTGGACCTAATCCCTTCTATAAAACCTTATTAAGAAGGTAAATAAACAGTTATTTCACATTTAGAAAGGTATCATCAACTATATTCAATATAGATATACACACTGAGTGGCCAAAAATTAGAGACACTTATTTGAAAGTAAACCAGTCCGAAAGTGACGTAACTCTTTGTAACAACGCAGAGCTGCTTATATAAGGAGCGCTCAGCTTCGGATGACGTAGTTATCACGGAAGTTATTGCTAAACTGGGTAAGACGAAAGATTTCAGTGAGTTTGAAAAAGGGATGATCGTCGGTGCAAGAAGAGCTGGTGCCAGCATCTCTGAAATGACGACTCTTTCAGGATTTCTCGCTCAACAGTATCTTCGATGTTTAGAGAGCGGCAGTTGAGAAAAAAACTTCAAGCGATAAGGAGTATTCTGCTCAAAAAAGGCTGCTGAACGAGAGAGATGAAAGACGAGTAGCACGCAAAGTCCGCAGTAACAGAAGGGCAAAAACACGAAGGGCAAATTACAGCTGAATTCAATGCAGGTGCATCAAAAAGCATATACCAACGCACAAGAAGACGTACTTTGCAAAGGATTGGATTTAGCAGCAGGATACCATCAATAGGAACAATAGGAAAGGGCGCCTGTTGTAGGCCCAGGAACAACGTAATCGGTCACTTGAAGAGCGAAAAAAGTAGCCTGGTCCGATAAATCTCGTTTCCTACTCCATCATGCAGATGATAGTATCAAATTATGGCGAAAACAGCACGAGTTCCTGGAACCCTCCTGCCAAATGGCAGCTCTTCAGGCTGGTGGCGGTAGAATTATGGTATGGGGAATGTTTTTCCGGAGTACAAAGGGTCCCTTGATATATATGGAGACTACTCTGAACAGCACAGCTTAACTCAACATCATTGCCGATCACGTATACTAGTATATAGCTATGATATTCCCTCCTGGAGATTGTCACTTTCAGCAGAGCAATGCACCTTGCCACCGTGCTCGATCGGTCACAAATTGGTTTGAGGAACATCAGAATTTAGTTGGCTTCCATGGCCATCTCATTCCCCTGACCCCAATCCTATTGAGCATTTGTGGGACGAAATCGAAAGATCACTTCAAAGCTTGGCAACGCCACCATCTAATCTGACCCCATAATCTGCTATTATGTCAGCATGGGACAATTTTCCTCAGCAACGGTATCAGCATCTTGTTGAGTCCGTGCCAAGAAGAATATCATGTGTGATCAGAGCTGAAGGTGGACCAACTCGTTATTAGAGGTGTCTCTATATTTTGACCACTCAGTGTATAAGGTGACCAAATGAAAAGGAGACAACGGTTATAGAATATTTTAAGTACAGTATACTTGAAGTACATTTAAGTGTAACATGACGCCTACACATAATTGCCTTTGATAATGATGCACTGATTTCAGAGCGTAAGAAGCGAATGATGGCTTCTGTGTTGAAACTCCTGGGTTGCATGCGGATCCTTTTTCCACGGTGTTCTGCACTTCCTTGTCGCAGGTGAACCTATGACTTGTCAGTGATTTTTTAAGCGGCCGAAAACACTTGGGGAAATGTCAGGGCTCTACGGAGGATGTTTGAGAAATTCCATCAAAATGTTTCCAGCAGGTGGAAGGGTCTTTTTGGCCACAAGTGGCTTAGCGTTATCCTGGAGCAGCACTATCCATTTCGAGAGCTTCTCTCTGCGCTTCGATGGCCCGTTTCGGCTTCATCAACGTGTTGCAGTACCGTTCAGCGTTAACTGTTTCACCCCGTTCTAGCCAGTCGAGAAGTATGGGTCCTTCTTCGTCGAAAAAGAAACTGAGCATCACTTTTCCGGCCTTCATGGCAGAATGAGCTGTTTTGGGATGTGGAGAGCCGAGATGACGCTACATCTATCGACCAACTTCGATTAGTTGCAACGGCGCTACAGTGAAAGTCTCCTTTTCATTTAGGCACACAATATACAGGGTTAGAATGAAATATGTTTCCCAATTCAGAGGGCTGTAGAATGCCTTCTATTGGTTCAAATGAGATAAAATTTGAACTACAGATAATTCAAATGATACGCTTAACATTTATTAAATAAAATTTTTTAGTTAAAATATTCACCAATAGATGGCGCTCTAACACAAATGGTATTTGTTTGCATATATGGAAGATGTGAAACATCATGTGCGTTACAGCGCCTGCCTATTAGCATTATTCTTCCGATAAAATGTCGGCGGATTCTGCACGAGCATTAATTACTGCTCTGCACATCATGCCTACGTTTTCTGAAAAAGTGCTACTGGTAAAATTATTCTGTGGTTCTGCGGTTAGAGCAGATTGTTGAACATAAAAAGCTCTGAAAAATTCTTTAGAGAAAAATTTTACTACATTAGGTGTTCCTAAATTTATTTTGGTAGATAATATTTTTTATTTTGCCAATCTAATTACCGTAGCATTTTTGCGGGACAAAGGAATTGAGTATCAAAATTCATTGTGTATACTGCGCAGGCAAACCCCGCGGAGAGATATATTCACTCACTGTTGGAAAGTGAGGATCGGTCTATGTGCAGAATATTCACGAGAATGTTAGATTAGAAATGCGTCCTTGTATAAATTCATACTGCTGCAAATTAGAAGCTTTTGCAAAAGGCTATTTATAAGAATGCACGCTTGGTCTGTATTTTTATCCGGCTGTCCGCCGTTTGCACGATAACTTTAAAACGGATTAATTTTTTGAAATTCTTTTTTCAGAAATATGACCATCCAGGACTTAGCTCGGCTGTATCAACTTTTCAGGATTTTTCGTGGAACCCTTCAAGTCGAATTCACGTGCTAAAACAGTGACAATAAAAATGCCAAGATAATGGCATCTCATATTACAATCGATTCGTCAAGGATGAATACACTGTTAATACTCTCTGTTCATCTTTTAAGCATTGTTGACATGGGCACGCGCCTGTGATAATCGCTTTGTCGAGGTCAATTTATAAGGCGCCTGGATAAGTGCGGAGAAGGGTGGTGACCAGAGACAAATGAAAGAAAGAGACTGGCAGTACCCTATTCATTTCGCTGAGCACTACTGGTGCCAGCGGAAGTGTAGCATTCGCCATGTTACGATTGGCAAAAACTTAAGGCGGCATATATTCTCAATGTAATTTCAGCTGTTTTTGTAGATGATTTCTGGAAGTATTAGTAAGCATAACCTGTTTTCTGATTTTTTTAAAAAAAGTTTATTGCATTAACTAACGATAACGTTTACTTTTAATGACTCCAAATAGCTGATTCAATGCCTAACGAATTTTTAAAAGACAAATATTTTAAAATTTTAAATTAAAAGTAAAGGAGGAAATAATTCTCATTACAATAAAATAATCAATTTATTAATCCACATATTGTAATAAGCAATTGTTTGCGATTGTTTCACATTGGCTTCGTTAGCTCAGTGATTGCGTGATCGCCTCTGATACCCGAGGACGCGGGTTCGACCCCGGCCGACGACGATGAGGATTTTTTCAGGGAGAAAATCCTGAGATCACGCACTTCCTTCGGAAGGGAAGTAAAGATGTTGATCCCGTGTAGTCGTTTGCCAGCTGCAAGTTAAAGAACCCTTACGAGGCAAAATTTGCCACCCCTATAACCCTGTCCTGAAATGACCATAGAAGTTGAAAAGGACGTTGATACCAAACAAACCAAACCAAACCGATTGATATACATGCATTGCCTCGGGCGATCAGATATTTCTTGCCAATCCCAATATGGCGGCGCGAAGGCACCACTAGAGGGGAGGTCACTGCCACTCTCTTTCATTCATTTGTCTCTGATGGTGACGACTCTACTTCCGTCCACCATTTTGATTCCGGAAGCGCTCAGCCACTCATAGGAGAACGCATGTTGTGGCTCAACTACTCGTACGATACTAACAGTCTCTCTTGATTATGCTAGAATTCTCTTTATTTATCTATTTTCTGAACTTTTAATCCTTTGATCTTTTAATAGTAAGTTACTAACATCGAATTTTAACAGGCAAAAACGATGCCTGGTTGTTACGTTCCTGCATGATAGCCTAAGTTATGCTATGCCTGCATGCAGCAATCACTTTGACAAAGGTGGAAGACTTTTTCGTTCATATAGAAAGTAAGAAATCTTACTTTCTCCATGTTTTTCGCTTTCTTCCAAACGCTGCAAAAAGGAAATTATGGGTAATTCAAATAAAAAGAAACAAGTTAGGTTCAGGCCACAGAAGATGAATAGAAAAGTTATTTCGAAAATGAACGTAACAAGTACTGAACACGGCATCATCGAATATTTAGGAGGCACGATCATTAAAAATATTCTGAGATGAATGAAAAATTGATTCATATGCTACAAAGCTTTATTGACGAAGAACGTATCTGGCAGGAGGATATTAATGAAGCCAATAAGAATTTGGGCAAAGTTGTACGTTTACATATGGTTGTACGTGGAGCTTGCTCCTCGATCGACTTGGTTCGTTTAAGTCGATTTTACCGAGGGGGAATAACCACCCTCTTCATCCGTTCTTGCTTTCGACTTAACATATCATCAAGAAATTTAACCCAGACAAAACCCTGATTATGTTTGGTTGGTTGGTTGGTTGGTTGGTTGGTTGGTTTATTAGAATTTTTGGCGTCGACTACTAAGGTCATTTTGAGCCTTTTACACAAGTCATATCTGTACGCAGCCCGGAACAAACACAAACATCCATGCCCACGGTGGGATCCGAATCCACGACAGTTAGACTCTCGGCCACCTGGCCGGCCCTGATTATGGGAGTAAAACATGTTCAAGTGAAATAGGGAATAGTTTTGTTATTAATAAAAACAAAAGAAATCTGTGCCACAGTTTTGGTAATTTTTTTTTCTGTGATATTTATGTAAGGAAATAAAATAAAACCGAATAAGTAGTTGTACGTACAGCTGCAGGCTTAATTTAAAAATAAATTTGTCTAAAATAACGACGAATTTAGCATAGTTCACGGATTCAAAATGACGGTTCACGCTTTAAGCTTACGGAATAGGTTGTCACCACCCTTCTCCACACTTATCCAGGCACCCTAGTCAATTTGTCTATGGGTACGCATTCTGGTGTCAAAACTTGTAATGTAATGTTGAGGACGGCTCTTTGCTAACTCAGCTTATGCGGCTCAAGTTCTCACGATGGAGGGTCTCCACCTGATATTTCCAATACGAAAACAGGATACAGTTGATGTTTATGTCCGTTATCTAAAATTACAATCTATCGGCTTACGGAAATAAAACGGAGAAATAAATAAAAATTTAAATAAAATAAAATAAGAAAACCGAAATAAAAAAAATTAATTCGAGATCTAGTTCAAGAAACCCTGTAGAAATTGACTCCTGCAGTGTCATAATTTTATGTGTATAGTTTTCTTCTTCTTCCATCTAATGTTTATTGTGGCTGCTCTGCAGGGTAAGATGTACGGATATAGTTAATAGCGAAATCGCTTTGTACATCCCGCTTTGATTTAATAATCCATTGCTTTCTGATAATTTTTTTTTAAATTTTTTCTTCTACTGAATAAATCGCCAATGGTAGGGCAGCCTGTACTAAAATTCTGCCACCAGTTCGCCATTAATTCTGCCACTAGTTCGCCACTAATTCCTGCTACTAGTTCGACACAGCATGGCGCCCACCTGAGAGTTGTCACTACTCCTTTATTACAGGCTACTCTAGTAAAACTCAATCCGACTCTTAATTAATCGTCTACTTTAATTAATTGATGTCTACTTCCGTCCTCAAAACTCGTGATTGATAGTTAACAATGGATCTTTCGGACCATTGTATTCTAGACCGTACTTGAAATTACACTCACTCAGCAAAGGTCATGGCACACCTCTCCAATCAGGTTCCTTGTCCGTAATGAGACGCATTCCGCTGCTTCCATTCTCGGAATACAGGTGCACAGGACACCTTGACATCACACTATCATTGTAAGCAAAACTAGCTGGAGAAATGGCAGCACGCCGAGAGCTATCCGCATTTGAACGGGGGATGATTGTTGGTGCCGGATGGACGGGTGCCTCACTATCAGATGTAGCCAACACCCTGCAATTTTCCCGCACAACCGTTGCAAGGGTCTATCGAGAGTACACCCAACGAGGGGTTGCAACCCATGTTGGACAGCGGACGGGCCGCCCACGCTTCACTGATGCCAGAGGTGTTCGCTTGGCTACCAGACTTGCAACTGCTGACCGAAGAGCGAGAGCGGGCCAAATCACCATGCGGTACAACCAGAAACGTCCCACAAGTGTGTCCGTGACGACAATTCGGCGAACATTGGCAGCTGCAGGCTTTGGGAGGAGGAGGTCACGACGGGTGCCACTCTTGACAGCTGCACATCGTCGGCAACGCCTAGCCTGGGCCAACCAACATCGACATTGGACCACTGAGGACTGGCGAAGGGTTGCCTGTTTCCGACGAGTCACGGTTTTAGTTGTATCTGGCCGATGGTCGTGTCCATGTCTGGCGCAGGCCACACGAAGCCATGGAGCCCGTTTGTCAGGTTGGGACCACTCAGGCAGGTGGAGGCTCCATACGGGTCCGGGGTGTTTTTTTCTCGTGGCAGGCAATGGGTCCATTGGTGCATCTGACACCACTCTGCGTTATTAGGGGGTCCAACACGTTATTAGGCAAGTGTGACATGACTTTTGGTGAGTGAATCTAATAATAATGTTATAACATCGATTAAGGTGCGTTGTACTGATATAAATTCATTATCTATTCTTTAATTTCAAAGAAAACTATGAAGTGAATTCAAACAAATCTTTATTACCTAAACAAATTACTTGTGCTTAATATATTTCTCAGTTCAAATTGTTACAAAAAAGATATACGATGGTTGTCCAGAAAATAAGTTCCGTTTATTTTTAAAAAAATTGAGTGCTTATTGAAAAAAAATGAAGTTTACAAAAATTGTACTTCAATAAATGTATTATATTTCTTGTAATCCCCACCGATCTCAATACATTTTGTATACCTGGAAACGAGCTTTGAAATCCCCTCCTTGTAAAAGCTTGCCGCTATCTCTTTTGTCCAGTTGTTGACTGGTTCCTTGACCTCCTCGTACTGTGAAACTTTGAAGAAACTTCGTCGGGCTATTCAAAACAAGAGAAAGGGAATATTGACTGCACGTGTGCGCCTCCTCCACGACAATGCTCGGCCTCATGTCGCTCGTGTCACCACTCAGCTTCTTGAGCAGTTTAGATGGAATGCTCTGCCCCATCCACCATATAGCCGTAATTTAGCCCTTTCCGACTATCATCTGTTCCCGAATTAAAGGGGAAATTAGCGGGAGAACGCTACAGCTCTGACGAGGAGGTCAAGGAAGCAGTCAAAACTGGACAAAAGAGATGACGACAAGCTTTTACAAGGAGGGGATTTCAAAGCTCGTTTCCAGGTATACAAAATGTATTGAGATCGGTGGGGATTACATAGAAAAATAATACACATATTAAAGTACAATTCTTGTAAATTTCATTTTTTTTCAATAAACACTCGATTTTTTTAAAAATAAACGGATCTTATTTTCTGGACACCCCTCGTAACAAATAACAAGAAATTAAGCCTCCCGAGGAAGGTATAGGAAAGCAGCGGCAGCCCTGAGTTCATCTAATTTTTTTTAGCCGGCCAGGCGGCCGAGAGGACGAGGGCGTAGGCTTTCTAGTTCTCGAGGCCATCTGATCGTGGGTTCGAATCCCGCCGTAGGCATGGATGTTTGTGTTTGTCCCGGGCTGCGTACAGATAAAACTTGTATAAAAGGCGCAAAATGACCTTAGTAGTCGACGCCAAAATTTCTTACTTACTTACTTACTTACTTTTCAAACCCGCTTATCCGTTAGGGTCGCGGGGGCAGCAGCCCTATGGAGGATCTCCAGCGATCGCGATCTTCCGCCATCAGGTGCATGTCCTCCCTGGCAATACCCAAGCGACTCGAACCCAGATTCTCCATGTAGTCTAGCCACCTGGTTTTAGGCCGACCACTTGGTCTCTTACCCACTGGCTTGGAAAATAACAACTGCCTAGGAAGACTAGTTTGCGGCATCTGTATAACGTGGCCATACCAGCGCAACTGAGATCTCTCAATGCGGAGAAGTAGCGGCTCAACACCTAAAGACTCCCTTATTGTGCTGTTGTACACTCTATCTAGTAGGGTAACACCTGCCACACCTCTCAGAAATCTTATTTCGGCCGCTTGTACCCGCCATCGCACACTTTCGGTCATTACCCAAGCCTCATGACCATAGGTGAGAATTGGGACAAAGATAGATTTGAAGACGGAGAGCGTGGTTTTGATACCACGGTTCGCCACAGTTCACGTCTGACACAGCTTCCTGCACCGATCCGAGCATCCAATTCTTTCTCTTGCCGTCCATCACTCGTGAATGCAATCCCGAGATACTTGAATATCTCCACCTGTCTCAATGAGGCTCCCCTAACATGGAGAACGCACTGAGCAGGTGTCTTGAAAGGACCAGAACCTCAGTTTTAGCCACACTGATCTTCATCCCAGCTTCTTCACATTTGGCTGCAAACCGGTCTAGTGCATGCTGAAGGTTCGTGCGAGAAGACCCAAGGAGGACACGATTGCGTCAGCAAAGAGCAACTTCTCCACCAGACAGTCGCCCACACAAACACGCTCATCGCTTCGGTTGCCCCTGTTTATCCAGTCCATAAAGATAATGAACAAAAGGAGTGACAGTACGCACCCTTGGCGGAGTCCAACACCCACGGTGAACGGTCTTGACTTAATGCCATTTATCCGGACACAATATCTCGGAGCTTTCGTACAGAAACATAATGCCCATCCACTCCATACTCTTGCAACACTTGCCAGAGCGTCTCCTGAGAAATTCTGTCATATGCTTTTTCGAGGTCCACAAAGCAAGCGTAGACCTCTTTTGCATACTCCCAGGATTTCTCAAAGATTTGCCTTAGAGCAAAGATGTGATCCGTCGTGCTTCGGTCAGCTCGGAAACCACACTGCTCTCCCGACAGTTTGGAGTCGACTATTTCCCGACTTCTCTTTTCCAGACACTTAGCGTATACTTTCCCAGGAATGCTGAGCAAAGAGATGCCTCGATAGTTGTTGCAATATTACTGATCTCCCTTTCTGAAGATAGGGATCATAATTCCTGTCTACCATTGCTTAGGGGCCTGTCCAGATATCGAGTCAGCCACAGGATACCATCCTGATTTAAGGCCTTTAACATCTCGGACTGGATTTCATCATCACTTGCAGCTTTGCCAGTCTTCAGGGACTTAATTGCCCATCTGACTTCTGTTTCTGTGATACTACCGTGATTATTCTCCGCTCCAAGGTGCACCTCATGTGCCTCAATTGTTGCTGTCACCGGATTAAGAAGAGATACAAAGTATTCCTACCACCTATGCAAGACGCTCTCCTCCATTTTCAGAAGTCTCCCATCTGAACTCTTAATAGTTTGTGATAAAAGAGACTTCTTTCCACGGAGGCGGCGCACGGTCTGCCAGAATAACTTGTTTGCCGAGCCATAGTCTGCCTCCAATTTCTCCCCGAACTTCTCCCAAGCCTTCGGTTTAACTGTTGATATTGTCTTTGCTGCTGCTTTTCGCGCCTCAGTGTAACGCACTCGACTTGAAGTTGACTTATTTGACTTATTTGCTGTTAGCCAAAATTTCTAACAAAACCAATCATCTATTTTTTTTATTCCTTCATCTGTACTTTTTAACCCCCCATTTTTAAATCAAAAATTGATTTTGTCGAACATTGTATTTAGAAAATAAAAAGAACCCTATCTTCTTTCCTTTCTCATCATTTTCGATCGAATGATATCACATCCTATATGTTGTCATAAATTTCTTAAGACCAAGTAATTGTCACCTCCACAACTCCGACCCTATTGGGACAACTTTGTCCAAACTTTTACAGTAATGTTGATTTTGCCTAGAGGAATCTGTATACAGAATTTAAATCCTTTATATGCATAAATACGCGCAGACCTTTTGGTACCCTCTAATTTCCGCCCCCGAAACTCCGGCCCCAGTGGCCTAATCAAAACCAAATTAAATAGTGAAGGTGTACATGCCCATAGTAAGCTACATACTGAATTTCAACCTTCTACGTCAAAAAATGCGGAAATTATGAAGGGGACGGACGGATGGACAGACAGACGGACATTGTGAAAACAATAAGTAGCTCCATTCTTCCGCTACTTAATAATCTTACACAATGGAAAAATACATGAATTGCCTGTTGCATTATGAAAAATCCACATATTCAATAACCAGTGTAACCGCCGTGAGCATGAACTACTTTAAATACTCTATCGAGTAGTGTTTCAATAAGCTTTTTGCACAAGTCTTGGGATATGTTTTCCCAACAATTTACAATGGCAGCCTTCAATTCTTCAGCAGAATCATACTGTACTCCACCACATAAAATTGCCTTGCAAGTATGGCCCACAGATTCTCCGTTGGGTTCAGATCAGGGGAAAGGGGTGGCTATTCCATCACCTTAATCCCGTTCTTGAGAAACCATTCGTATGTGGTTTTAGCAATGTGGATAGGTGGATTATCTTGTTGGAATTGCCATCTGGGGCCACCAGGGAAGAAGGACCTGGGTTCACTGAAGGGAAGAAGTTGAGTCTCCAGCATTGTTTGGTATGATGCGGCATTCATTCGACCAAAAATGAATGCTAGGTTTGTTTTACCAGTCCATCCAAAGTCTCCCCAGATCATAACCGAACCCCCTCCACATGCTAATAGTGACTCCATCCATCTAGTCCGTCCAGATGAAACTTCTTCTCATCGGACCATAATATTTACTTCCATTCTTGCTTCCATGACATCTTCTCCTTTGCCTGACACAATCGCTGCTCCTTGTGTATAGGTTTCAAGTTAGATGTACATTTTCTTTTTGTGTACACAAGATGCTCACATTTTTTAACAAGCCGGCTTAATGTAGATTTGTGACTATTAATGTCTGGTCTTTGGCCAATGCTGTCAGATGTTTTTCCCTGTTTCAGTACCCGTATAATTTGTTCTTGAGGTGCCAATTTCGGTGGTGCACCAGGAGCTTTCTTTTGGCCGTAACTCTCCCGCAAGTAATTTAAGATTACCGTATGTGAGCGATTTAAGTCTTTTGCTGTTTGTCTGGCTGACTTGCCTGACTCTTTCATAGCATAAATTTGCCCTTTCTCAAACCTAGTCAGTGGCTTACCTCTTGGCATTGATATTTTTCTACTTATTAGTTGATGAAATTTCTTTAATATTAATATTGAATACGTTGTGTTATTACGACTGAATGCATAATAAATTTTCTCATTTCCACAACTTGAAGAGCAGAAACTTGCGTCAGCTGACGAAAGGCTTAACGTTTTTGAAACTGGAATCCACCAGTGGTTGCAAAAGCAGCAATATCATGAAGCTAAGTTCCATTGTCGAGAATAAAGCCAAATTATAAATGTTTGCAAAGCTTTTCGAGAGTTCCTGCTCTCATCTTCAGGCAAATTCAAATAAATTCCATGCACAATGACGAGATATGAGGAACTGGGTAGAACGAAAACGAAAAACGTGAAATAGTCACAAATTTTGATGAACGTCCTAATTAAAATTTTGAAAATAATTTAGATGAAAGGCCTAAAAAATTCCTCTTCAAGTTGTGGAAATGAGAAAGTTTATTATGCATTCAGGTGCAATTGCTTGGTTAAATCTGCCGCCATTTGCAATTGGAAGTCAGTGCCATCTGTTAATGTATTTGATAAATATGAATTTCAGTGCAACAGAACCCAAACTTAGTGGGTGGATTTATCATAATGCAACAGGCAAATTCATGATTTTTTCCATTGTGTAAGATTATTATTGTTGTTTTTTGTAACAATTTGAACTGAGAAATATATTAAGCACAAATTATTTGTTTAGGTAATAAAGATTTGTTTGAATTCACTTCATAGTTTTCTTTGAAATTAAAAATTAGTTAGTGGATTTATACAGCACCACCTAAAGACAAGGCCTGGGCGCTGAAACGTCATTACATTGTTACATCACCTCAGTATGGGATTATTATTCGTATTTCCACCAATAATAAGCCCTGAAGTTTCCCTACTGAGATGATGTAACGACGTTTCAGCGCCCAGGCCTTATCTTTAGGTGGTCTTGATCAACACCACCTAGACAGAAAGCCTGTGGATGGAAACGTCATACATTATTACGCACGTTATTTATATCAGTGCAACGCACGTTATGAACAATTGTTAACAGAACTATGCATAAGACCGTCATTGTAAAAGCAATATTAAGCCATTCGTTTTGGTTGTTCATCCGAGGTCGGTCTTTGCTTGTGTACTGACTAACCGTTTTCCAGCCATATTTTCTGATAAAATCAGTTTCTGTTCGCTTGCTAGAATTATTAAGTAGCGGAAGACTGGAGCTACTTATTGGTTTTACAATGTCCATCTGTCCCCTTCATATTTCTACATTTTGTAAGGTAGAAGGTTGAAATTCGGAATGTAGCTTATTATGAGCATGTCCACCACCAGAGTATACTTTAGTTTTGATTGGTGACCTGGGGTTGGAGTCAGAGGAGACAAACCCTTAGGTGGGGGGGGGGGCGTAAAAAGTGCAGATAAAGGGATAAAAATAGAAGACGCAGGGTCCGTTACGTACCTATATACTACTCGGGGGGATCATTTCGTATTAATAAATGTATTTCTGCCTCACAGCTAAAGCTCCTCTTTGGAATGTTTACAAGATTTTATTAAATACCGCAGTTTCTTAAACTTATGATGATACAATACATATACCTTATTTGGAAGTTATTTCAGTTTAACGGATTTTTTCCTCAGTCCCCAGGAGTTCGTTAAAGTGAGGTTCGACTGTATTTCATATTGCAATGCGCCTCTATTGATGGTTTTTGGAACTTTTTTTTTTTGCTCTGGAAAAAAAATTTCCATCATGTATTGAAGGTATTCCCAAAATTTCATAATTTACTGATAAATAGTATTTTATAGAGGGTTTCCCCCCCCCCCCCCCCCGGCTGCTGCGACCATCATACAGCAGTCGTTAATTCAGGTTCATCCAGGGACCCAACTCGTCGGCCTCTAGCCATACAGGCCCTGGATGGACGCATTGGATTACATTGAATATTATATAGCGAGCTATGAAATGTTAACTTTAATGTGAGATACCCTGCATATTCTGTTTTTAAAAACCTCACTTTTCATAACTTGTGTCTTGCTTCAATTTTTTTACATTTTCAATAACATGCTTTTTGGGGTTACTTCAATATATCATGTAAGCGTTTGCGCATGCTTTAAATTCTTTTTATACGCATTTTATCCATTAAAAATTAAAATTTATTATTGCAACTTTAAACTATGCAATTTATTATAACTTTCCTTCTCAGTTTTAATTATGCTTTATTGAGTTAATCCTGATTTTCTACATAAATAATCATGCCTGTCAGCGAATTTACTTGTACAAAAAATTTCATATAAATAATTTCGCATACTTGTAAATAAAATTGGACTAAGTTTTCCCCTTCCTTTGTTTTTTTGTTAGTTCGATCTCTCACAAATTACTCTAGGGTTTATTTTCATCATCGATGGAACTACGTATGTCCTATTGTGTCCTGTGTTGGGGATGTTAGCCAGTGATATTGTGAGTGTTTTATTTAAAATTTTAAAGTTTTATGACTTTTTAATATTTAATATTGTTTAAAACGTAATTCTCAATTTCTTAAAAATTTTGTTTGGTGTTTAGGTAAATATGCATCCGAGTTTGCTTAGCGGTATTGGTGGAGTTCTTGTCGTCGTCGGCTTTACGATTTTAGGACCAGCACCATATCTATCAATAGAACCGTAAGATAATAAAAAAGAAACAATTAGTTAGAAAATTAAGTTAAAATAAGATGTACGTATTAATTATACGAGGAACAGTCAAGAAATAACGAGACAAAGGATATTTAGCAGTAATTATTATTAGATTAAACTCTAAAGTATTGTCCGTAATTGTTTAGGCATTTATCCCATTGTGACACTCGTAGAAATCCTTTGGCTGCTGTTTGATCCAATTGCGCACTCACTCCTTGAGATTTCATCGTCCGTTTGAAACCGTTGTCCCACAGTGCTTTTTTGAGCTTACCGAATATATGGAAGTCACATGGGGACAGATCCGGGCTATAGGAGGAGGGACGTCAGGACTTCCCACTTGAACTTCTGCAGACTTCGTTTGTTGCGTTGTCGTGCAACAGGATGGCACCATGAGAAAGTTTACTGGCACTTAAAAAAAAAACGAGCGGAAAAACCGAGTATATATAGCGAAAAGACCACGGTTTTAGGGCAGCTGAGTCCACCATTGGATTAATGCTGAGTCACCAAAGGGACCTGAGTCTGAATTTAGTAGCAAATTATGATTGGTTTTTTGTATGGCCATACTTTCAAAAGTGTCCAGCAGGTGTTTTTTATTTATTGGATGTAATAATTTTAAATTATCGATGGAAAAATCGTGTCCAGTCTCGATGGAGTGTTTTGCTATGGCGGAAAGGTTGCTTCTCCCGAATCGTCTGTGTTTCGTGTTCTTTAAACCTGGTTGATAAATTGCGTTTCGTTTGACCTTTGTTAACCATTGTGCAATGGGAACAGTGGGCTTCATAGATTCCAGACTTCTGTAGGTGCGATACTTTGTCCTTGGGATTACCCAACAAATGTCGGTTCGGGTTGCTAAAAGATAGAGAAATGGGCATGCCAAGAAATGTTATGTGGTTTAAAGATCGAATTAAGGCCCAAGAACCATCTGAAAGGCTGCAGGTTTCAGTCGGACGATGAAGTGAAGGAAGAGGTTTTAGAATGGTTCCACACGCAACCGAAAGACTTCTTCCATAAATGTATTACACGCCTTGTCTCACAACGGGATGAATGCCTTAACGCATTTGGAGAGTAGTTTTAAATTCCTTGTATACACTTTGGATAAAATAAATAATTTTCGTTTTCATTTGTAGACCCTTATATATTGAATCAATATTATTAATTTCCGACTGCTTTCTCTTACTGAACCTACAGAAAGTCAGTTAACTCCTCTGTAATTATTTATTGATAAGTCGTCAGAGTTGTTAACTGCAGTTTTCAGAAGATTCAGAATTGTCCACAATATTTGTGGAATCTTTAAAGTCAACCTACCTAATTTCCCTGAATCCTTGCATTAAGATTTAATAAACTTTCTGAATTATTACAGTATTTAAAGTATAAGCTTTAATTCTTAAAATAACCATAAAGTTCTCTTTCAGAACGGTTTGGATGACGATTCTTAGCTTAATTCTATATGGCATAGGAACAGCATCACCGTATTTAATGTCAGTAATAGGAATGAGGATGGAAGTATTGTAAGTATTGACTGCTTTTTTTCTATTTATCTTTACGGAGTGGGTATACGATATTTTATCACCAAAGCAATAAGTTCTAAATCCTTCCCTCGAATCTGGTGTTACTCTGCGGTCTTTTTCACAATGTATGCGATTCCCGGAAAGCTCCGTGATGCGTGCATCGAACAGTGGCACGTATAATGACATGGCTCGTGGTTCATTCACGACGGTTTACTCTAGCGATTATAAACTCGTGCGACATGGTGATGAACAAGCTATAAGGAGGGTCATGCCGGCAGTGTAACACCATACAAACATTAAGTTTTGTCAGAAACTCGGACATTACGCGACAGAAAGTTTACAGATGTCCCGCCAGGGGTATGATTTGTGCTAATTTCTTCACGTAGTATACATATCAAAAACAAGATTGTATATTTAATTTATTTCTGTTTGTTTTTACAAATATCACTATATTATGCAAGCAATGTTTCAAATTGAAATATGAGGTATCTCTTGGAAATTCACAATCATGATAGTAACCTGTACTGTAAAAATAACTTGGTATTCAAAAGAATATTTAGTTCAAATCGACTGTAAAAAAAACATGCCTCAAATTACGGGACAGGGAGAGAGTCAAAATTTTATAAACTCGCCTAGAAGTTTCATTCAAAGCCACACAACGGCACCGGTTCTTGATTATTCGAAACGGTGACGCCACCAGAGAAATCGCTTTGTATGCTACCGTTTGCTGAGCGTGCTCCATCTACGGAATTTTTCATGCCACGGGTAAATTTGCTTATTTCAAAGCGGCTGTATGTTAAGTGACAGTGGAATTCAAGTTTCATTTGAACAAATGATTCACACTATCGTGATAATTTATTGAACAAATGATTCACACTATCGTGATAATTTATCTAGAGGACAAGATCATCTTGTAATCTTTGTCTAATTGATGTCCTGACAATTCTTATCATTTTGAAAAGCTTTTAAAACTCATATCTTATAACAATTTAATCATAAAATTAAACCTACGTAAATCTAGAAAGATTCTGTGATTAATTATTTAAATTAAACGCCTATTCAATTTTCCTTATTTCAGGAGAAAGGGTTATCCAGACAGCGTTGACACATCAGGTTTAATCTCGGGACTGTGGAGTTCTGGCTATGCTTTAGGGTAAATAATAGAGGAAAAGGTGGTATCATGGTCCCCTGCTGGTCAATTGACCCTCCTGTCCAATAAATCAACTATTATTGCCATCTAGTAAATGGGTAGAATATCCAATAAAACAAAACTAGTTTGCATCATTTAAGATATACAAGGTGCGTCTATAAAGTTCGGCGAATGAAAGCATAAAACAAAAAAAAAATAAGACATGGAAACAAAATACCTTTATTCACCTCAAAGTAACATCCGTTGGAAACAATACACTTTTGACATCGTTGATAAAGCTGGTGGAATGAGTCAGCGAAGGGCTGTTTCACAGCCCACTAGATAAAGGCCTGAGTGCTGTTTTCAAAATGGCGGCGCTCGCAGGCGGAATGTCTGTGTGAAATAAGATGGAATAGAAGAATTATTTCACAAATTTGCTTTAATATTCTAACGAAATCTAAGTTTTTGAACTTGTTATTTAAATGGCTTTATGTTTCAATCAAAACAATGGCAACATATGTGCAAATAAATATAGTTTCATTTTTTTCAAAGTAGAGCCATCTATGGAGGAAGAGAAAAAGCATCTTTTCTATAAAAAATTTCGAAACCATATATGATGGTTTTAGAAATCTGCAAAAATTAGTTCTCGTAATAGATTAATTATTTTGGTTAGATTTTGTAAGAAAATTAAAGCAAATTTATGAAATAATTCTTTTATTTCAGCTTATTTCACACAGACAGTCCGCCTGCGAGCGCCGCCATTTTGAAAACAGCACTCAGGCCTTTGTCTAGTGGGCTGTGGGCTGTTTTGGGATCGAACGAAGGGCAGATGTCGGATGTCTGCAAAACGTGTGCCCTTCAGAACTCCCTTGAGGCGAGGGAACAAAAAGAAGTCAGCATGCGCCAGATCAGGCGAATACGCTGGATGAGCGATAACAGTTACACGGCATTGGGCCAAGAATTTGCAGTAAGAGCGATTACAAGAATTTGTCGCAGTAAGCGGGCATGCGTTGCCATGCAACAAGCTCCACTTTCCACTCCTGTACATCTGTGGGCGAACACGTTGGATGCGCAGAATTCCTAGAATTCCTGGATGCGTGGGCGTCTCTCCATTGGTCTCTCTGCGCATACGCTTGGCCGCCTTTTCACCTCACGTTATTTCTGAGATATCCATCTATTCACCGAAGTTTTTAGATGCACTTTGTAGATATCGCTTCTCGTTGACTCATCTATCGGTAAAGCACTACTATCAACGTGAAAGTTTTATTGTCAAACGTGTTTTGTTTTTAGTAAAATTATTTTTCCATTACATTTGAAATGGTCTCCAGGGTGCCATAATACCTACACTTCATCTCATCTAATCTGTTTGGGCTTTACAAAAAATACATATGATTACTCAAACATTTTGACCATTTTATTTTTTTCAAAAAATAATACTTCATGCCAACAAAATACCACACTTTTTGTGCTACAGTACTTAGTTTCAGCATAGCTACTCACCTTTTTATTATAAAAAAAAACAAAATGGGGGGCCATATATCACCTTCTTCTCCAAATAAAGAAACAAAAATCTGGACAGTTATAGTTTTTAAATAAAATATTTAATAAATTTTATTAAATAGCATGTAATTTTTTTGGTTAATGTATTATGTTTTACAATAATATGATTTTGAACTTAATAATTTGGGTTAACATATAATAGTTATACAATAATATAAATAAAGAAAAATATTAAAGAAAATTCCAAGAGAATTAAATAATTTTCTCTATTTAATTATTAATATCGCGTGAAAAAATTCTACAAAGACTCATTTTCCAGTTATTTTACAGAAATCGGAAGTTCTGCGTGTAGTGGTTGTATAGATAAAAATTTCAGTCATCTTTGGTAAATTTCTAGGAACTCCACAGTTGTACTAAATAATGATCCTATAGTTTATAGATATTCATGGTCACCGAGCTCCATTGTTAAAATGAAGCTAAAATTTCTAGCTCCCGGTAGGGCGGGAACTCTATTGAAAAGTGGCGCTGCATGTACAATCGCCTCAACAAGGTCAATAAACAAAGATCTGGACACCATTACTCCCAATGCTATTGCCATTTTGGGGCTAATAGTATACATAATAGTATACAGAAAATTATTTACTCCAAACATATATGTGCTTTTACTTTCCATACATTTTTTAAACTATATATTTTTTGTTCAAATCACTGGCAACAAGGGAAAAAGGGCTGTTGTTTTTTTTTTTTCAAAACACGCATTTAAACTTCGTCATAACGAATTGTTTATTGTTGCAATTGGACAATTCGTAGTAATGAATTAGTACCATTAGAACACGAACCAGTGAACCGATTTGAAAAAAAAAAATTAACATGCATTGTCATCGGTCTTGCGTATGTGTATCAAATTTCACCTCTCTACCTTGTCGAGAATTGGGTTTAATATTGGTTACAAGATTTGACCTAAACAAACTAACAAAAATTGCAAGTTCAATAAAAGCTTTCAAAAATATGAAGCCTTACTGAATAATATGATTTTAAAATTAAAGCTGCAACTTCATGTAAATTGCAAAAGAAACTAAGCGAGAGCAGTAACCAGAGTGAATTTTGTGTGACGTCGATCTCGTTTGGGAATAAACCAATCAGAAGATAGTTAATGCGGCCGCGGATTTAATTGTGAAATGGAAACGGAAAGTTGTTAAATCGCCCTCTTCGCGAGCGGAGACTTTATTATACGCTTCTTTGGTGAATCCGCTGGGGCTAATGCGGGCGATTTAATTGTGAAACAGGCTTAATTCAACACCTCCCAAAGAGAAAGCCTCTGCATACCGAAAGGGAAACCGTCATACATTGTTACATCACCATAATAGTGCAAATTCAGGCCTTATTTTTGGTAAAAATACGAATAACAATGCCCTACTTAGATGATGTAACAATGTAGAGGTTTCTGTGCAGAGGCTTTCTCTTTAGGAGGTGTTGCCTAAGTGCGATCTATGCAGCACCTGGCGCGATCTGTTTGCCTTAGCTTCTCGAAACAATGGAAAATGGCAGAAGCTCGATGACCTTGAATATCTATAGACCGTGATTTACACTGAGCAAAAAAATTATCCGTCCACCACTTTGCAAGTGATTGAAATGACTGACACTAACAAGGGAATCCCTCGAACATGTTTGTCACAGATTTCCATCAAATTGAAATATGTTACTCAATTGAAGCTACAATAGATGCCTGCAAAGTAAGAGAGTGCGGATTTTTGTTTCTTTCAAAATAAACCACGAAAACGAAAAAATTTGAGCACACATAGTCATACAAGGACTCCATTGTTAAAGCGGTGTATTATTGCGCTTAACGGATCTTCTTTCTTCCACTACTCACAGCATAAGCACAGATGAAATAGACAGCAGCAGATGGCAATTGAATGGCTTCTCAAATTTCTAAACAAACTTAGTTTTTAAAATAGATTATTACAATTAGCTAATTGCCTTCCAGTAAAAAATATTTAGAGTAATTAATAACCATTTCCTTAATTTATTATTTCATTTTATTAAATAATTCGGTAATCAAACACGGGGCTGGCTTCATGTGCAACGTTGCGTTGGTGAGGGGGTATGTATCGCGGTGCTTTATAATTTTAAATAAAAATATTATTCATGGATGCCTACCTCATCTTATAAATTATTTCGAGACGAATAATTGTACATCAAAATTAAGGTTTTATGCTTAATAACAGTGCTCTAACTGCAATTCTTTGGCACCTACTGTTAGCCCGCTTTACCGCGACTGTCAGAAGCGGTCTACGGGTTCGAGTACGGACGTGCGACTCGTTGCGAGTTTTAAAATAATCTTACAATAATGATCGAGTCTAGTAAAATGGAACATGGTGGATGTATGGCGGTGTTTGAATGGAAATATTAAAGAATATACTTGGAGCCGTGGTGACTCCAAGGCTAGACTCGATCGGTTTTACATCATGTGTGATCTCCTGCAGTCAGCTCGTCAGTGTGACATTCTGCCTCTTGGTCCAAAAGGTGACCACAAACCGGTTGGGGTAGTACTATCTATAAATCAACAATGTAGAGGCAGGTTGTCACATATTTCGTTCCCTTCTTGGAAGTTGGATGACGATGACTGTAGGAGAGATTTCAGATCCTATGCTGGGAGGTTTGCGGACCTCCTGCAGTTCAACGACGACCCCATTCAGTTCTGGGACTTCTTTAAGCTGCAGTTGCTGATATTTGTTAAGAACTATAAGATCAAAGATAAGCGCAATGATGGCCTTTTAATGGAAGCCTACTTTAAGAACAAATATGGGCTCCAAAGTCTGCAGTCTGCCACGATCAAAAAAATTGTAAGAGCCAGATCCTCTCTTAAGGCAATTAAATGCATTGAAGTAAACGGTACCTTAATTAAGGAAGAGGATGAAATAATTAATACATTTCATAATTATTACACTGATATGTATAGTGAGGCGCCCATTAACCTTGAAAAAATTAAAGATTACCTTAGTGAATTGAAGGTAAATGGAGATAGCCTTGACGGTGACGATTTAATCTCTTTGGACGAGATCAAGATTGCTATAGAAGGGTTAAATAAGTCCTCGGCTCCAGGCTGTGATGGCCTGCCCTGGGAGGTATTTTTACTTCCCGAGATCCAGGCCTGCCTTCAGGAAGTTTTCAACTACTGTTTTTCGGTGGGGGAACTTCCTGATTCGACTGGCATGGCTGATATCGTTCTAGTTCCGAAGGTGGAGAATCCTGTTTTTGTGAAACAGTACCGACCCATCTCTATTTTGAATAATGACTTGAAAGTCCTGACCCGGATTATATATAATAGAATTGTGGGTCAGGTTGTTAGTACGGTTGGTACGTTTCAAACGGCTTTTTTAACTGATAGATCTATTCAGGATTCTCTGCAAATTATTCGGGACATGAACGATATTCTAGCGGATAAGGGGGGTCTTCTAATATCCTTGGACAACGAGAAGGCATTCGATCGGGTTAATCACCTGTATCTTCTGGAATTGTTAGAGACCCTCAACTTTCCGAAATATCATATCCGCTGGATTAAGATCTTACTAGCCAATCAGTCATGCCAGCTTGTCTTTGGCTCACGAAGATCGGAGAGAATTATCATGTCTTCGGGTTTAAGGCAGGGTGATGCCTTATCCCCTATCCTGTTTATTTTAAGTTTGGAACCTTTTTTAAGGAATATAGTAGACAGGATTAGGGGGGCTAGAGGAGGTAATCTTCAATCGCTGCCGGTTTACACAGCTTATGCAGACGATATCTCCCTATTTTTTCTCAGTTCTTATGAACTGGAATGTTTAGACGATATGATATTCAATTATGGGGAGGTATCCAACGCAAAAATAAATTATAGTAAATCAAGCATGATTAGTTATCTGGGTGACTGTAATGGGGAATTGGAGAGGATCTCCAATGTTAAGGTGGTCGACCGAATAAAAATTTTAGGCATTTATTTTTGTAAGATGCATCAGGATTCGGTAAATTACGTCCACTGGTATGAAGAGTTAAAGGAGAGTATACAGAAGTGGCAATCCTTTGGGAACTTGCTCACGATCAAGGAACGGGCGAATATGGCCAATATGTTCCTGATCAGCAGGTTCGGCTCTAAGATGAAAATTATAGAACCCCCCGTGGGTTTTTTAGATAAATTTAACGGAGAAATAGCACGCTGGGTCATCGGTGGTCATCGGTGGCCCAGGCGCGGTTTCATATATGGTGAGCTTTCCCACGGGGGATTGAATTTAAAAAATTTGAACAGTATAAGAATAAAAAGTAGAGTCGAATTTGTTTTGAGCACCCTTAGAGAGACCCACTCTGTATACTTTAATGACTTCTTCAATATTCAGTATGGAAATTGTAACCCCTTCTTTAATACTTTAAAGAAAGAAATTCTTTCTTCCTTACCGGTATTTATCAAAAAAACTAGAAGGTTTTTTTTCCAGGGTGGTGCTCACGAAGTCAATACTGAGTGTGGCAGGGTTTGTAAAAACAAATTTAGAAATACACAAAGCTGTAAGGGAAAACTCTGCAAACACCCCTTACACTATAGATATAAGGATAATACCTTTGTTTTGAAAGATGGAGATAGTGTAAGGGGATTGCTTGATCAATGTATTAGAGTTTTCCCTAACCTCCTGCCGCACGAAGTTATACATGATTGGAACAACTATTTTATTTATAAGGACGTGGCCACCACCTGGAAATTCAGAAGGAAAGGAGGGGTTACTCCTGATTTCCTGTGGAAAATAAAACGAAGAAGTTCTCCCAACTGCCAACTTTGTAATACCAGTGGATCGGAAGAACATTTTTTACTTAGTTGTAAAAAAACCGAACCTTTATATATATGTGTCCAAAGCCTTGTTGGCCACCTAGGGGGTAATGTTAATAATATAGATGAATATCTGTTGCATGGTATCCCCATTAACGAAAAATTTAAATGTAAATTACTGTTCTCCCAGATACTGATCATTGCTATAAGTGCGATACAGGCGGCAGTGATTGCGTGGGAGTATAGCGACCAATTCAATGTAATGGGACTATTTATTAAGAAGCTTTGGGTTTTCTATACTACAGAGAGGCTCTTTCATCAAAGATCGGGACGAATAAAACAATTCTTTAAAAAGTGGACCTATATATGGAATTTCTTAAAAAAACACTTTAAATGGATATAGGTCCACTAAGAAATTAGAGGTGTTCCTGCGGTGAATAGATATATTTTATTTGTAAATATTTAACTTTGTATATATGTATATAGTAAATTATATTTTGTGTGATGTTATTTTGTATTGAATTTTTAGTTGTGTCCTGTTTATTTGAGTTTATTTAAATGTATAGATTTATATTTTTGATACTATTTTACTTTTTTATTATAGAGATATATGTATATCCGATATCAGTGTTTTTTGATTGAGGACTGTTGTTGTTTTTATATATAGAGTTATATTTACCAGTGGGATGTTATATTTTGGTTTTATTTATTTATTTTTCCTTTATGTGTATACGTAGGTGATTGTGTAAATAATTAGTAGATAATGAGAGAATTTTTTAAATAATTAGACAGTTTTGTGAATTTGTAAAAAACGAGAATTAATAAATTGATTTTCACCTACGGAAACCTTGTTACGACTTTTACTTCCTCGATCGCCGCTAACAAGTTTGCTTCCCCTCTTTCCGCCATGTTTTTTGAACTCTGCACACTTCCGGGGCGCTTCACTGTCCCGCAACGCTATCGCTTCCACGGTGTGCTTGCGCGTAAAAAAGGCTATCTGGGGTTCCCTTGCAAGTGATATATTCACATTATTCAAGTTTAATTGCACGTGTTAGTGTCTATACAGTTATAAGCTTCTGAATAATACCCTGAACAATGTTTATCAATGATATGAGATATTTTAATACAAAATAGGTCTGTATGACATTTTTGTGACAAAAATATTATCCGTCCACTTGAATATTTGGGCAGATATACAATCTAAACTTAATTTTTAAAATTTAGTGAGACCTCCTTTGGCCTTGACAAAGTTTTAGGCATCGATTGTGCATAGATTCTATTAAAACGTTTGCTTTTTTTATCTACATCATTCCAGTTTTTGTCAACAAGTCTTTTAAATCTGCTTTTGACTTTGGCCTACAGTTTTTCTTCTTCATTTCCATTATAACTCAAAGGTAATCGATTGGATTTAAGTCAGGTGACTGGGGAAGCCAGTTAAGCACTTAAACTTCGTAGGACCTGAAGAATTCTTTCACAGAATGAGCTGTATGTTTAGCATCTGAGTGTTGCTGAAATCTAAAGCTTCTTCTCAATTCCAATTTACTTGCAGAAGCATGGAGATTCTTATGAAGAGCTTCTCTGTACTGATGTTGGTCCATGATGGCATCGATAAATTCTAGTTGTCCCACCCCTATAGCTGGCATGCAGCCCCTTACCATGACACTTCCTCCTCCATGCTTCACTGTTGGCTTCAAACACTCCAGTTTATAAGCTTCACCAGGTGTTCTCCAACTTTGTTACAGCCACCTGAGCCAAATAAGTTAAATTTGCTTTCATCTGACCACACAATTTTGTTCCAAAAATTTTTGTCCTTGTTTAGATATCCTTTTGCCCAATTCAGGCGCATCACTCGATTTTTCTTACTGACACAGGGCTTTTTCTTTGGCGTGCATATTTTAAGCCCGGCTTCATCCAACCTGTTTCAAAGGTATGAATAATAATTGATAATGTTTAGATAATTTTTCACTTCTGCACGCAGTTCTACAGCTGATTTTTTCCTATTTTTTTTAATGCGTTTTACAATTTCTGTCTTCCCGTTCTGATATTTTCCTCTTCCTGCCTCTTCCAAATATCTAAGACAATTAAAAACCGACTTTTCCCATCTTTTAGTCCAGCTATGACTCTACCTCTCAAATCGTATGAATATTCCTTTGTTTTCTTATTTTTCTGCAACGTTTCACATAGTTTATTATCCATACTGATAAGTAATCTATTGTGAATGTGATTGGTTAATTTTTTCATACTAGATAATATTTTTTGGCTTAGACTACTTCCCTGGACGGATAATTTTTTGGCTCTACTAGTACTAGGTGTCTTATCATCTAACGTATTTTTACTTCTCCTCATTTAGTACAGCGATCCCTACCCAATATGAGATGTCATATAATTTAAATACTGTAGATTATGATAAAATTTCCATTCAAAATTAATTGGTTTTATTTTTTTAAACGTTTTTATGTTTATGTAAGCTGGTGGACAGATAATTTTTTTGCTCACTGTATAGTAAACGCTGTAAAATGCAAAATACATTAAAAATATTTTTTTTTTTTCGTTTTTTTTTCTCAGTTCACTTCTGGGTTCCTCAACTTCGGGAGTTCTCACTGATGTTATTGGTTTCAGAAATACATCTCAAGTGTCGGTTGGATTGTTTGTTCATGTCGTAAGTGTTTATTGTAGCATGCACAATATCTTTTAAGAAATATGCGGAGAAAGATTTAAATTGAAACATCGATTTGTTTAATTTTAAATTGGTCGGATCAGCATATTCTTTTCCCATATTTTAATATATTTGGATAATTGTCTTAGATAAAACAGAGAGAAAACAATTGTCGTTGGTTACAATATTTCGTAAACAAAACAGACATGTCACAGAATAGTTATCTTCATTCATTCCCATTTACAAAAAGTGGCTCTCACTTTCTGATAAAATTAATTGCTGAATATGCCGTGGTCTACTTCATTAATCGATGCTTTAAAATTTCGTGCTTCAGCTAGAGTGTTTCCATATCTTTTTGTTTTCTCCTGAACCTCCTTTATGGCTTTATGGACCTGTTTTATGGTTAAAAATCATTTCCGAAAGACAAATGACTGATGATCCTGTCAAATGTCTTATCAATTAATGTGTCGTGGTGACTAATAAAAAATGCTAATCTAAGAAGGGTTGGAGAAGTAAATCTACTTGCCTTTAAAACTCCTACACCCTAACTTTTATCAAAACGGAAAGGCTTGGTGGGTCGCTAATTATCTACTTTAATAATTGGTCATGTCACTACGTATCCAAAAGGGGTTGCTATGGTGAGAAGGAGGAATAAAATTTACAAATTGATTGCGAAAAAGTTCAAAATTAAGATTTCTAAGGAAAAGTTAGCATTAAGGTCAAAAATTATTTAATTTGCATATAACACACTACAGTAGGTCTTAAAATAGCTTCACTCATTATTTTATCAAAGCTACTTCCTGAAAGTTTAATTTTCATTTTTCACTTTGCTTCTACAGGGTGTAAATTTTAAGTTGACAAAGCAGAATAACTCGAAAAATAAGCTTCACACGAAAAAATGCGTAGAATCCAAAGTTGATTATTTTCGAGGGGGCATCTGCTGGTGCTAAAATTAGCCCACCCCCCCCCCCCGGCCCCTGGGGGTGGGGCGGGGGGCAACTTTAAAATTTCAAATGGGAACCCCTATTTTTTATTGCAGATTCAGGTCCTACATAAAAAACTACGTACATTTTGTCTGAAACATTTTTTTTATTTTTGGTAGATGGCGCTGTAATTCAAGAAAATCCATTTTCTCATTTTTGCGTGGAAATAACTAATTTATTATTCATTTCGATTCCTACATTGTTTTAACTACAATGTAATTTGAAGACATTTCGTCAACAAACAAATAACGTAAACATTGGCATTTTTTTCAGAATGTTTACATTTTAAATTCTGATCTTTAGAAGAAAAGATTGTAATTTTTCAACTGTTTTTGTGAGTGTACAACGCCGTATTGCTTTTGAATTTACATTATGAATTATCTTTCTGTGGAAGAAAAAATTGAGATGGTGTACATTTATGGAGAAAGTGGGAGAAATTTTGATAATGCAGTCGCGCTTTATGCTCAGCGTTTTCCTGGCCAAACGCGATCACGGTCTTCTTTTGTTCGAGTTATTAAACAATTTACTGCGGAAGGTAGTGTGAACCAGAAAAAAAGAACCCGTGCAGCTACTGTTTGTGGAGAAAACAATCAAGTGTCAGTCCTAGCTGCTGTGGCTCATAATCCACATGCGAGCACAAGAGAAATATCAAGGCAATCAGGAATTTCACATATGAGTGTTTGGAAAATGCTGAAGCTCCACAAATTTCATCCATATCATGTATCTATGCATCAGGAACTACATGGCAATGACCACCAAAACCGTCTAACGTTTTGTCACTGGGCACTTCAGCAGATGCAAACAAACCAACATTTTTTTGCACGAGTTCTTTTCTCCGATGAGTCAACATTCACAAACCACGGGGAAGTTAATCGACATAACATGCATTACTGGAGTGAACAGAACCCACACTGGATTCGAGAAGTCAACCATCAGCGACCTTGGTCAATTAATGTTTGGTGTGGGATAATTGGCGATAAACTTATCGGTCCATATTTTATAGACGGTAATTTGAATGGCAACAAATATCGTAACCTACTTGAAAATGAACTACCAGATCTACTTGAAGACCTGAGTATTGAACTTCGACAACACATGTGGTTTCAACATGATGGTTGTCCAGCGCATTATTCATTAGTAGCGCGCGAAGTACTACATCGACTTTACCATGGTCGCTGGATCGGCAGGGAAGGTCCTGTGAATTGGCCAGCCAGATCGCCTGACCTTACATCGCCAGATTTTTTCTTATGGGGTTACCTCAAAGATATCGTTTATAAGGAAACGCCAACCACTCGCGAAAACATGATTCAAAGAATAAGAGATGCTTGCGCTGCAATTACACCAGACATGTTATCAAGATGTGTTCAGGAATTTACAAAACGAGTCAATAAATGCATCGAAGTTGGAGGTCATCAATTTGAACATTTAATTTCATAAAACGGCGAGATGCAAGGGATTTAAGGACAACAAGCAGGCCGAAAGTGAGAGGCGAGGGGACTCACTGGAAATACAAGCACCCCGAAATTCATTTACTTGCAAGTATTTGCAAATAAGAAAAAATAAAACGAAAACAATCGGTCCTTTTAAGGACCACCAAATCTTAAACGGGAATAACTTCATCTTTACACATTCTTTTACTTTTTTACTCTGTTAGTTAATGAGTTCACTCGTTAGTACGTAGGATGTTCGGTTAGTTAGTTAGCTAATCAGTTGATTTGTTTGATAATTATAAAGTTGTGTGGCCTCATGACCACGAAACAAAACAAAATTATCCTAATCCGCGGCAAAAAATAATAAAATAATAACTTTGCGGCAAAATTTACGAAGTAAATAAGTATTTTTTTTTTCTCCGTAACCATTTCCACGCAAAAATGAGAAAATGGATTTTCTTGAATTACAGCGCCATCTACCAAAAATAAAAAAAAATGTTTCAGACAAAATGTACGTAGTTTTTTATGTAGGACCTGAATCTGCAATAAAAAATAGGGGTTCCCATTTGAAATTTTAAAGTTGCCCCCCGCCCCACCCCCAGGGGCCGGGGGGGGGTGGGCTAATTTTAGCACCAGCAGATGCCCCCTCGAAAATAATCAACTTTGGATTATACGCATTTTTTCGTGTGAAGCTTATTTTTCGAGTTATTCTGCTTTGTCAACTTAAAATTTACACCCTGTATATTTGAGACCATATCAATTCCACAATGTTTTGAACAAACATTTAAAATAAACGTTACATAGATATACTCTGAAGTCAATTGATAGAATACAGAGAAAAAAGTTTTAAAGATTAATATGTGAATGTAAGCTTAATTAAGCTTATAGCATTTTGTTTAATTAGAGTAAATTAAAAAAAAATTTGTGTCAGGCAACAATGTACAGACTCAAACAATGAACTTCGCCAATAATATTCCACTAATTATTGGCCTACCATTCTCTAAGAGTGAAGGCCTATATGTGTTCGTTTCAGAAACTTAATTTTTTTTCCGCTGAAATCGACTTAAAAACTCGTGATTCGAAAAGATATGTTAAAATAAATTGGTACGGCGGAATGGTACATTCGCACAGGCCTACCACGAGATAATGATACGGAATTAAAAAAAATTCACGGTGCTGTGTTTGGACACTGCCGCTAGTTAAATCGTAGAATACGTCTTGAGACCACATCGCGAATAAGAAAGAACTTTGTGCAATGAAATACAATTTAAAAAATTTAATTTCTGATATAAAAAGTTCAAACAAAAAATGTACTTGCAAACCTTTATGGCATTCTCAACTTTCAAATCACTGGTCAATGATAAGAGGAGTATGTTAGAAATGGCGACAGACAAGAATCACTATTTCGCGTTAACATCAAATTTATAGTATACTGCCACCCAATGTGTTTTTCGATTCTGCCACCCAATGGGGATTCGATGGGTTTGTAATCTAAATTAAAATGTTTCTTCATAAAGCTAAGAATGTATAAATTTAATGTCGCATCTACATTGATAATGCTAGCTGTCATAATAGAAATATCAGTATGCACCTTCATGTTGTCACTGACTGGTCTAGTTGTTGGTGAATATTTCATTATCGCACTGAACAACAACATTTCCATATCAGATATCGAAACTTTAGGATGAATATACACTGAGTGGCCAGATTATTATGATCACCCCATCAGTACTTTGTTGGGCTGCTTCTGCCTTCAATACTGCGACGATTCGCATTTACTCGACGAGATGTTGAAAGGTGATGCGAGAAATCTGACACCATGAATACTGTTCTCTTGTGCTTTGTAGCCACAAGCCGCTTCAAACCCCTTCTGTCTCTATCGGTGGGCTTCAACTTTCGGCCACTGTTGAGCTTGGCAGATGATGTCTCTCCCTGCTTCTTATAGGCTGTCCTAACATTCTTTGCCTGATGAATAGCACTGTCGCGTTGTGTGAAATTTGTTGGTTTTGGAAACACCTGCCTGATGGGTCTTTCAATTTTCTCCCACAAATGCTCAATTAGATTGAGATTTGGTCAATATGGGGGCCACCTAAGCCAGGTTCGTCGTTGTTCGTTGCGATCGCAACAATCTCGCCTTACTATCATTTTCAGTTGTCGAATCAACATAGGGGTTAAAGCATATATTCAGCAGCAAAAAAAATTTTTTTGAAGCAAACAACGCACAGGAATACTTTGTTCTTGAAACTGTTCCTGCAAAGTACGAGTAGCGTGGCATGGTGCACGTTGGAAGAAGCCATCTCCATTGGGATACACCATCAACATGATTGCATGAACTTGATCACCAAAGATACTTAGGTATGTTCTGACATTCAGACGTTTTTCTACACAAATTAAAGGACCCATTTCATGCCAAGAAAACATGCCCCTAACCATAACTGGCCCACGAGCTTGAAGGATTGTACTCACGCATGTGCGGCATAAATAGCATTTGATGAAGATGCTGCTAATGGATTTTATCACTCGATGTTGAAACGTTTATATCATCAGATATGTTATTAGCGTCGAACTAAGCGGTGGAAATTATTGGCGCATTCGTATCGGGCTATAGTTCACTTTGGCAGCGCCACGACTCAACTTTCACTCGTTCCTACTGAGCCCGTAGACGTTCAGTATCGGACATTTGGGTCTTCATGGATTCCCCGTCTCTCGATTGAAATTCTGTAATTTTTGCAAAATTTCCATAATTCGAAGGCCGATATCTTAGATACTATTATATACTGAGGTTTAATTTTAAGCTATTTTATAGAGCGCAAAAAGATAAAACAAATGACACCTAAAATGTCTTGCTATCACAAAGGAAGCCAGAGCCAGGCTAAATTAATCTCTGGCAGAGAGCAGATTTTCTGGCTCAACTTGTACTGCGATTGCATCAGCCGATGATGTCAGCACGAAGTCAGTCAAATTCTACAGCATGCTTTGTTTTATATACTATCGAATGCAATATGATTCATTTTTCTATCATTAATGGTTTTGACGTTATTAAGGTTTTCGTGATCAACACTTTTTGTGACATTCACGATTTAAGCGTGGCATCTCAGTATCGAAACCTAAGACGTATTCTACAGGGTGATTCAGTCAATTTCTGACCATTTCAGTACTATGATTTATTGACCCATTAATGTTTACAAACTCAGCATTTCAGTTTGATATTTTAGGCAGTTCGGAGTTTTTATTCCCGTGGTAAAGTCTTGATGATATACTCAATGTGGCCACCATGAAAGTTTTGAACTGCTCGCAGCCGAATGGTGAAGTTGTTCATAACTCTATCCAGGATTTCTGCATCCACAAGGGTGCAGCAGTCGACGATGCTTTGTCGCAGCTGGTCTAGGGTTCTTGGTGCTGTAGTGAACACACTGTCTTTAAGGAACCCCCAGAGATAAAAATCACATGGGTTTAGGTCAGGACTCGTAGGGGGCCAAAGAAAGCCACCCCCGAATCGATCTGGAAACCTGTTTGAAATGACACGATTTCCGAATTTCTGATTGAGAAAGTCTAGCACTTCATTTGTGGTGTGAGGCTTAGCCCCTTTCTGTTGAAACCATTGATGTCGAAGCGGTATACGCCTCCTTCGCAGCTCGGAGATGAAGAAGGTTTCCAACATGTTAAGGTAAGCCTGTGACATTACGGTGCCCTCAAAAAAGAACGGACCAATGATGCCTCTTTTGGAAATCGCGCACCATAACCTTTCGTGGATGAAGAGGTGACTTACGGATCTCATGAGGGTGCTGGGAACCCCAACAACGAGCGTTGTGTTTATTAACGTCACCTGACAGATGGAAGAAGGCCTCATCTGACACCCACAGGTTGTCCACAATGTTCTGATTGGCTTCCATTTCTGCTGCAAACTCCATCGCAAATTGTTGTCGCTTCTGTCTTCCAGTGTCTGTTAACTTCTGATAAACATGGATCTTATACGGGAACAGGTGTAAATCCTTCCTCAAAATTCGTCGCGTCGTGGTATACGACAGCCCTTCTTCATTGGATAGGCGGCGAACAGATTTTTTGGTAGGGGAATCGACCACCCTTGTGCGAACATTTTAGACAACTTCGGCCGTTCGAACACGAGCTTCGCTCCCGCCTTTTTTCTTGCTTTTAACACATCCAGTGGCACGAAATTGCTTGACAAAATCCATGATTGCTTGCCTGCCTGGTGCGTCTCGACACTTATACTCCTTCCGGAACTTTCTTTGTACGGTTACAGGCGATTTTGTCTCGAAATACCATTCGACAACCTTGCATTTCTGCTCTGTTGATAAAGCGGGCGCCATTTTTCAACAGTACGATTTTCATGCAACAATACAAACTCCAACTATTTAGAAATTCGATATGGCGCTCATATTCTTTCAATTGTTTATCCCTAATGCACGTCATTAGAGTGAAATGGTAAGAAATTGACTGAATCACCCTGTACGTCAAAAAGAAAATTATATAATAGGAAGCTCTTCATGCCGTTTATATTGTGTTTGGATTTTTGAAATGAATGTTTCTGCCATTTCTTTATTTTTAAAAAGAAAAATAATTTCTCTAAAAAGGCTTAGCCCATTTCTATAAAAAATGGTCAATGCATAGTTTAAGAACCCCACTGTCTGAATTTCTAAAAAAAAAAAAAAATGACGGGCGGAGGCCTTGGGGGAAGGGATAGTAAATAACTCCAAAACGACTCATCACAGGAGTACTTACATGTCGAGTTTACTGAGTTTGGTTGCCATTTTGAATGCTACAGCCATTTTTTAATTTTTAGAACAGAATTAATATCTCGAAAAAGGCTTGCCCAATTGACATACAATATACGCTGCGGCACAATTTATGAAGCCCTCTGAGTATGTATAATTTTTATTTGGTTCGGCTAGTTGCCGTTTCAGAGGAGTTAGCTGCACAAATTGGCCACATACGTACATACTGAAGCGTGCTAGAAAAAGAATTACCTATTCCCGACACGCCCAACCTTTATTTAAAAGAGAAAAAAACCCTTTTAAATAGTATTCCTTCCCCACAAAAGCAATGGGAGCGAACCAAATCCCCGATTAGAACAATTCCCATGAACAAATGACCCAATTAGATTTATCAATTCAAACTAAGTCGAAAAAGAAAAATTTACTTACGCGGTCGTTAATGTTAAACTTTAATAAAAATCTTAATCAGCCAACATTGACGAATTAAGTTCGGTTTCGAATCAAAAACAATTGCTACACAAAGAAAATTACTAACCCCTGGAAATTTACCCCTTTATGGCTACTAAAGAAAAGAATGGAAACGAGCTAGTTCCAAACAAATATTTCCTTTATTACAAAAGACAATGCTAATTAGGTGGTAAAAGGTTTCCAATCGATGAAAAAAATATACATAGGTGAACTGAAGTGGCTCCTTAAGAAAGCGCATTATTTATCTGCAAGGACTTGAGCATACGGTGACGCCGACAAGGGGAAGGTGAAGACCAGCTTAGGAACGAAAGGTGTCCAAGAGTTCGGGTGTCGCCGACTGAACCGGTTCCACACCAATCGTCGCTTGAACCAGGAGTACAGGCAGTAGTGAACTATAAAAAAACTATTCGATTGGAAATAACATTGAATAATTATTTGGAAACGAAAAAAAAGTTACGGGGTTTAGACAGGAATGGGTAATAAAAGAATGGTAACAAATTGAATTCGTAATTATTGTTTTACAGACTATCGTAGTTTTCCGATTTAAAGATCCAAAGGAAATTCCAAGGGTTTGAGAAGCTCTGATAGGAGCGTTGATGAACAGATCCCAGGTAAAGTTATGAGTAAGGCAAAGCAAAGGTATCTGCTTAAAAAGAAATGAAAAACAGAAAGGCAGGGACAAAATACTGCAAAAAAAAAAAAAAAGGAAAAATGGCACAGGAAAACTAGGAAAAATCGGATAAATAAGAAATTAAGAGCAAAAAAAAATAATTAAACAAAAATTTAGCAGTGACCTCAGGGATTCCGGGAACCTAAAGGGGTAAACACATACGGGGTAGGGCAAACGCAATCGACAGGCAACAGATTCTCCGAAAACGTAAAGGACGAGGCAAACTTGGAACAAATACATGCATTGAAGACACAGAAGGTGGACGATCACAAACAAGCAGAGAGGTCCTGGAACAAAAGGAATATAATGATAAAAAAAAGATAGCATAAATTATAAAAAAACAAGAGTGCAAAAGAATCAGAATTTCAAGATAAATCTCCAATGATAATACGTAATAAAATTAAACTGAAGTACAGAACAGGATTGCATGTCTTTTTTTTATCAGGCGAGAAAATACAAAGTTCTAACTAAGCTCTTTCTCTGGTTTATTTAATTTTTTTTTAATTCTTCGTTCGGTGATTCTTTAGTTCTCAACTACGGAGTGGTCTGTAGAAAAAATTGGAAGTTGAGTTTTATCTTGAGTTCCATTAAGAAAAGAAAGAAATGGTTAACACAATAAGTTAAATAAAATGCTCGGCGACATTCTTTACAGAAGCCTTCACATAAGCTGATGACGTCGGCGACTAGGCGACGGCCAACCAATTAAGATTTTGGGTTGCGGAATTCGGTTCGTATTCATAAGAACTAAGCTAGAGTTGTAAAAAAAAACAGGACGGAAAAGGCAGGAACCAACCTGAAACCATTCAAACGACCGAATCCATTTTTTTTGTCGACTACGAATGACGTCTCTGTCTGGCAACGAGGGGAAATCTCGGCTCCATTTGCCGTAGTCTTAATCCAAAATCAACTTAGTAGAAACCCGGAGTTTGCGTTCCATTCATATTATTAAAAGGATTGTTCCTCCATTTTTCTGGACTCTAAAGCCATGGCAACGACGCGCTGTTTGCCTTCAATAATTTCCGACTGTCCTGAAAGTGGAAATTCAGTTCTAGAAATTCAGCAAATATTCATGGCGAGAAATACAACTCTGAAGAACGACCCGATGGCAAATCCATTGTCGCCAAACGATAAGTCCTTTCAACTTCCTTTCTTATGGCTGATGTTGTGCCCGTATCAGTTCATGGGCCATACTGACTAGCTCTGCACAAAATCTCAAACGAGAAAAAAAAACAAAAAACACGAGACTACAATAACTCGCGCTCAGGGAAAAATTAAAACGCCGGCGACGCTCTAAAAGAGCAACCTCTCATAACAAAGCCATTCTTTGAAAAACAATTGAACAACGCATGTCATATAAGAAAGTTAATTCAAACAATCCGACGGAATTCAAAACGGCAATAATCATCATAGTTATTAAAAAAATATATAAATGTAAACGAAATATTTTAAAGAATAGTTTAAAAAAAAATTATTTCTTTTGCTTCTCTTTGTAATGAAGTACGAGGAGAAAAGTAAACGCCAAATAATAAAGGACGTTAAACCAGACTAATAAGTTTGAACGCATTGGTCTAGGCAAAATCGATATATCATGAATAACGCGAGAAAGTAAATTCTGAGAGAAAAATCTGAAGACCTGAAGGTAGCAAAATTAGGTGGCTGAGCAATAAAGGATTAACTACACAAATTCTTAGTCATATAGAAAAATACTTGTCAATGTATAGTCGGCCATCAACCCTATGAATGATATCGTTCCTTATAAAAAAAGTATTTTAAAGATAAGCTATAAATAACCTGGCCAGGCCAATATCAAGGAAAATAAACATGTACTTCCTCAAAGCAAAAGAACGAAAGGGTGAGAGACGCAACTCCATATGAACCAGAATAACCTTATGCAAAACAACGTGACAAGAGCACGTCATGTAAACCCTTTAGTCAATTAATAGGAGGGGGAACACAGTAGCCTCCTTAGAACTAAGAGGAAAATGCGAAGTTCCTTTTGGCTGGAATAGCCACTCTAATCGGTAATTAACTTTACAGAGAGTTAGGAAAAACAGGAGCCACGGTCCGAATTTTTCCGAACACACGCCTACGCGAGAGCGGGAGCAGCAGACTTCTTAAAAAGGCGACTAACTGTAGGTAGGTCGAGGGAGAATTATATACCGAAGTACGAGTATTACGTAAGGAGAAAAAAAAATTCTCCACGAAATTTACAGAAACAAATTTCAAAAGCGGCACGCTACAATACATACGTTCTTTCTTATGTACATACATACATACAGGCAAAAAATTCTTTTTATAAATTTCCACATATCTTTACGAATCATGAGTTTTTAAGTCGATTTCAGGAAGAAAAAAAAGATTTCAGAGTGGTAGGCCAATAACATGAACAGCTTCCTCAATTGAAAAATACAATTTTCTTTTTCGATTATCAACTCATGGTAGGCTTGTGCGAATGTTCCAATCCGACATTGCAATTTATTTGCTTTGAATGGATGAAAATACAAAAACAATATTGATAGTATTGTCATAATGGGATCATAATTTTTCCCAGAATTTAAAGTATTAACCTTTCAATTACTTTTCAAAAATATGAAAATGCAATATGTTGTAAAAATTTTGAAAATGACTAAATCTGATGCGACTTTGTCCAAAAATATACAGAAAAAAATGGGACTTACGGATCATATGAGAAAATTTAATAGAAAGTTAGTTTCGTTTCTGACAAGCAGATAACCAAATTATATCCCTGATTGACCCCCGCCTTACCGTCGGGTTTGCTCAGGTTTGGAAGCATTTCTTCGCTGCGAATAGGAGACGGGGGGGTGGGGGGGGGGGGCTTATTCTGATAGTCCAATCTTACTTGTCGTTTGGTTAAATTGAAGAAAACACGCACATGCACTTTACCATTATCAGTCGGCTAGTATTTAGTTACTCAAATAAGGATTTGCAAAGAAACTTCATTCCGTTAATAAATATCAACTTCTCTAAAATACAACCCTAGCGTCAATGAACTTCGGACACCTACAGAATCTTGGATAAATACAACGAAACTAATTGTAAACAAATGAAAATTACTTTATTGAGTGCACAGAGCTTTAGTACAACTGTGATATAACATTTTAACATAAAAGCAAACGAGAAAATTAAATAAGCGACTTTTTGTAATGTTCCGTTTTCAACACGTTGCAATGAACTTCGTACACCGTATCGTTTATTGCACATTACCACTGAGTGGCGTCACCTTTCCGACGAATGACGCTCCGAAGTCGTTGAGGCATGCTGGACACTAACTTCTGCGTTGTTTCTACTGGAATTTTGTCCCACTCTTCGGAAATACACGCCCGCAACTGCTGCTGTGTTCGAGGCTTCCGCTGTCTGACTTTTCGCTTTAAAATGCGCCATACATTTTCAATGATGGGCTGCAGGCTGACAGATCTGGGCTGCAGGCAGGCCAGTCAAGCACCCTGAAACGCTGCTATTGTAGCCAAGCCTTGGTGTTCCGAGCAGCATGAGGCTTCGCGTTGTCCTGCTGAAAGATGCTTGGTCTTGTATTGAACAACATTTGGCAGGATGGACGCAAATGCTGTTGAAGAATGTTTATATAGGCAGCAGAGTTAATAGTGCCCTCGCAAAAGTGAAGCGATCCTGTCCCGGCTTCACTCATGCAGCCCCACACCATCAGCGATGCAGGCTTCTGAACTTTCCTCTGGTAACAGTCGGGATGATTACTTTCATGCTTGGTCCTTAGCACCTTGTGACGGTTGTTGCCATACATCCCTGCAAAGGTGGACTCGTCGGACCACAGAACACTATTCCACTGGGCAAGGATCCACTTTAGATGGGTTTTGGCCCATGCTACCCGGCGACGCTTGGCTACAGTGCTCATAAATGGCTTCCTCTTTGTAGCGTATAAGTAATCTTCTGATGTATCGGCGAACTGTGCTTTCGGATATGAAAATATTCTCGAGCCCAAACAGTCATTTCACTTATCGGAGCATGCCTGTTTTTCACAATGTAACGTCGAAATACTCTTAGGTCCCTAACATTCAATAATCGCTGCTTACCTGGTGCAATCCCTGGTTCTGTTTTCCCGATTTCTCTGAAACGCTTGATGATCCCATTAACAGAAGAGAGTGAACTGCTGTATAATTTTTTGCCGTATACACGTTTCTACTGGCTTACCACGTCCCATGGCTCAACACAACACGAATACTGAGCTCTGTCGCGTGGACGGTGCTTTTAAAGCCTGATGCAAAGCATTCTGGGCGTTTCTACAGCCTTCAGGACAGTTCTATATGCTGGCGACCCCCTGTGTACGAAGTTTTTTGAAACCTGTTGACAACGCAATTTTACATAAATTTGAATAAATTATTTCACACCATTAAATCGATTCTAATCGATGTTGATATTGTTCCATATACTCAGTAAATCTATTTTCATTAGCCTGCAATCCTCTATATGCACTTTTCACTGTTTTTAGCCAAATTACTTGGTGTCCGAAGTTTATTGACGCTAGGGTTGTAATTCTATTGAAATTTGTTTACTCTGATAATTGTAATATTGAAATCTGGCGAATTTTTATCAATTTTACTTTTTTTTTATACACAGCAAAAGTTTGGGAAAATCTGCTTTTACTTAATATGAATAGTATAAAAAAGGTTCAGAGAGTAGATTTAAATATTTACTTTTCTTATTAACGAAAATTGGAAACGCTTCGATTATAAATTCTTCAAACTTGTTATTTCGTATATACAGTATTTGATATGTTTTATTCTTAACAACATATATATAAATTTAAATTGGATTTTTAAACTTTGACTTTCAGGTTATATTAAACTTCGGATTTTTTTATTGGCGAAGGCGAAGATCAGTCTATCAGTGCCAGGAAAAACATAACGAATTAAGTGCAACAGAGAATAAAGCTTATGAACCCTGAATTAAATTTTCAGTTATAATTGAATGTAATAAAATAAGTTTTAATATATCGTTTGAAAAACTTTTGCTAATAAAATACAAAATAAGAGTTTTTATATATTTTTTTAAATATTGTACATTCAATTACAATTTTTAATTGTAAATTTGCTGACTACTCTTCCCGATTTTAAAATGAATGGATCTCTTCATGAGTCTTTCAGTAATGTTAATTTTAAATTTTATAATGAGATTTTATAAATTAGCTAGCAAAAAATTTTGCAATTTAATCTTGAGATTTACTCCCGACAACAAGACCATGCTATAAAGAATACATAAAAGGTTCTTTATCCATAATGTAAAATAGGAGAAGGAATCCAGACAAAGAATAAATAAACGATTAAAAAAATGAACATAAAATAGTTTATAACAAACTCTTAAAACAAAAAAAAATTTTTTGGAATACATAAAATTAAATATAAAGCGAGGCGAACACGTAGCGATTTAGTCAACAAAACCCCTTGGTCTAGTCATTGGTGACTGTTTTCGTTTGACTAGGTTGGGTGAAACGAAGAAATCGCACAAGCGTCTCGCTAGAGAGATACTTTTCCACGTTAGGCCAGGCGCGCACTGAGGTGGTAAGCAAGTGGAGTGGGAGTGGCGTGGGAGTGGAGTGGCAAGTGAAATTTTTAAACCAATGTAAACGAATGAAAGCGCGCACATCAAGGTGGAGTGGCGGTGGTGAAGTGGAGTGGAAGTGGCGTGGTGCCAGTCTGGTACCACTCGTCTCTGACTTGTTTAATTTTCGAGTGGCATGCCAATGAAGCATCCATACTTCCGGTATCGAGTACTCAATGAGAAAGTATCGATAGTATCGAGTAAAAAAGAGTATTTATTTATAAGGTAAAATGCATTTCTGAGAGGACGTCGAACCTATACTGGAGCACGTGGAGGCTAACATCACTCATTACAATTAAAAGGAGGCTATCATCACGTGTCCGTGTTATTAGCTTTTTTTTTTATTTCCCGTGCGCCCATAGAGCGAGGCGTGAGCTCGAAAGCTCGACCTCGTTAGGAGAAATAAAAACAAACGCTTCGAAAGATACTTTCCTAATCAGTAGGCAGCCACTGGAATAAAAGCGTTAAAATATTCAACAGATTTTGAATTAACGCTGAAAATCGAACATCTTCATTAGGTGACTCATAGGTTTTTTCAGTATCGAGTATCGATGTGGAAAAGTATCGATACTTGAGCTATATTGCAATGTGCGATACCTGAGTACTTGATACCGGCAAGTATCGATACTTTTTGGTATTGGTATCGGTATCGGCACAACACTACCACGTACTTCTCGTAGAGTTTCTTCCCTCTAAGCTGGGCTTTCAGACGTAAGTGCGATGCCCAGACAAGTACCTTTGCCCCCTGCGGAGCATCGAAGTGCCACTTACAGTGCATATTGGCCTTATTTATGTGGGCACGCACTTGTTTTAATAGCCTTCTTAAATGGGCGCGGTAAGAACTTGGAAAATCGCCCGCATTCACGTACTTGTTTACAGAAGACGGGATTAGTATTTCTCGGCCTAAGTCCATTAAGTATGGTGACATCTTGGTCGACTCTAAGACCGAGGCATTCATAGCTATTTCTGCCATGGTTAGATGCGTGTCCCAATCAGACTTGTCAACACCCAAGTAACTGCGGATTACTTGAATGACAGTCTAGCTGGAACGCTCCGACTGACCATCGGTCTGCAGGTGGTAAGCACTCGCAAACTTGAGGGTGGTGCCTAACATCTTAAAAATATGCTTCCAATCATCTGCCATAAACCTAACGTCACGATCCGAAACTATGACTTGAGGGAACCCGTGTATTTTGAAAATATTATCAACTAATAATCGGGCTGTTCCCTCAGCCGTGACAGACGACTTACATGGCAGTAATCTCACAGTCTTAGATAATTTGTCAGTAACTACCAATAACGCATCATGTCCCCTCGCAGTAAGCGGTAGCGGAAGCATAACATCGATAGCAATCGTGTGCCCCATCACTGAGGAGGAATCTCTAATGGCTGCAGTTCCTCATATGGCTTCCTACGCCTTACCTTTTTTTTTTTGCAGACATCACAAGACTGAATGAATTTAACGACATCTACATACATACGTGGCCAAACATAAGCATGGCGAACCCGTGTCAGCATTTAGTATACGCCCAAATGGCCTGCTGTAGGGTCCGAATGACATGACTTCATAATTTTTTCTAGTATAGCTTTAACACGCGGTATCACTAGTAAAGTTCCTGATCCTACCCGCTTATATAGCAAGCCCTCTTCTACGAAGTAGGGCTGCTGGGGATTTACATATTTCCTTTTTATACTTTTAAATGCAGCATACAAGCCCTTTGTCCCGCTTCCATGTAGAAACGACCGCACCCACTTGCGATGGGCTACTATGCTGTTCTTTTTTTGCCTTAACTTTCTCTTGCTCATTTGGAACCCCAGACTTATGAGTTCCTTCAAGCTGCTTCTCTTTATTATTCAATGCTTTCTTATTGTTGATATAGGCCTCCGTGTAACGCATAGCCTGAAGTAGGCAAATGGGAGACTTCTCACGAAGCACCCTTTGCATCTTTTCAGGGAAAACCCCTATATACATTTGCGTTTTTTACGTTTCGTTATAGCCTGGCAACTGTTCAATTAATTTCGCATATGACTTGTTAAAATTAAAGATATTTTGCTTATCACATGCGGTATGCGTTAGGATTCCTTTTATAGTGTCCTCAATGCTCTTTCCTTAATGGGTCATTTCTAAATTCTTTGCCAAGAAAACCAGCAAGAGGTTAAATCCAAAAAAATACCTTATATTAGTCCCCCTGAAATTTAATAAAATCTTCTATCGAAATCTACCCATTACACACCACGGCCGTATTATTTTCCCTTCCCTTGACTGTGATAGAACTCACTCGGAAGGGATCAGAGAAACAATTCGTATAAAGCAAGAGTTCGTATTAACCGGATTCGTAATAACTGGTTTCGAAAAACTTGTAAGCAGCAGATAGATTCCGAACTTAAGATTGAATACTACGCAAAAAGGGAGAACAATAAAACAATTTTTTTTAAATACGGACTATTATGCGCCACTTCAAATAACTGGTACGAACACAAACGCCTAATCCGTTAGGGAAAAAAATTCGCTATGACACTGGAAACAATGCTGAAGACACTGCCAAAAATCCAGAAAAATCAGCACTCTGTTTATTAAGAGCAATATACATACTGAAATCGCTCAAACGTAGTGAAGCTTGCACTGGGAACTACTCTAAAAACTCCGCGCTCTCATGCGCTCTGACTACTAGAAATATAATATCAATAAAAAATCTATAGCAGTAGAAACTGCGCTACAGCTTATCCCAAAGGTCCGCGTTCTGACTACCAGAAATTTAATAAAAATTTCTATAGAGTGGAAACTGTGCTACGGCCTACCCTAGAGGTCAATATATTGAAACCACGCTCTCCTACCAGGAATTTAATTAAATCTTCTATCGAAATCTACCCTGTCACATATAGATTTAGATTAATACAGTGGATTACGTAAAGATAAAATAATCTGGACAGGGTAGATTTAAATCGATAATGATAATTTAATTTATTATAAATCAATGCCACTCTCTTTAAGGGGCAGCATAAATTGAATTACTGCGACCTCTATCTTCACAGGGACGTGAACAAAGGGAATATAATTACAAATAAGGCTGCCTCACTACCTTAACGTGGATAGCAGCGATGCTGATGCGTTTGGTGGTACTTGCGCGAGCTTTATTGCGAGAGAGAAAAGAATTAGACTTACCTCGTATGGAGTCGGTAATACACAGCTGAGCCCTTCTCGGATATATGTGGCTAAACTCCACGGAGCTATAATGGATTCCTGTTACGGTTGGCTCTGCTCCTCGCTGCACCTCTCGCTTCCTTCAGGCAAAATGTTGGCGAAGGATGCTACACCTTGAATGGCTACACAATAACGTAATTGCAGGGACCCTTGAAGACTCACTTCAACGTGGCCGGTAACATAGGTGATGCTCGCCGAAATTTGGAAGAGCACTTCCAGCTGTTGCAAAGAGGGGAATTGCAACCCGTCGCTTGCTCTTCCTCGGGCAGTCAATAGTAGAAAGCCGTTTCACTCTCCTTCTGCAGTTGTTAGCTCGTGTCGGAGGCCTTGTACTCCGAGCATCGGATACTCTTCTGGTGGAATAGTAAGAAAAGGAATCATCGCAACTCTTGTTCGCGGTCGCTGTCCTTTCCATTCGCTTTCTTTCACTCGAACCACATGCGGACGCGAAGGCAGAGAACTCCTCCATCAATTCCTTCGGAAACGCTGCCTCACTGGTGTCTTCAGCAAAAATATCGGCTGGAGACGCGGCAGTTCCGAAATGCATTTGTCTCTCCTTCTTACGTCCGTTCCCTTCAAAACTCCCGGGTCTAATCCCCTTACTCTTGCTCGCTCCCATTCCACCAGCACAACACTCTCTCGCAGCGCTCCTGTGTTTAGACCTCGGCTTTTTATGCAACACAAAATTGCTAGCACTAGGAGCAAATTGTATTTGATTCGAAGCGAGAGATGGCGCCTCAATCTGTGTGCCCATCTCTGAGGAGAACGTCGTCTGCTTAGATGATCTCCCTCTCCTGCCTCGCTTGCTAGGCTGTGACATAGCTGCTGTTAAATTGTTACAGACTGGAGTGTTTGCCAGACAGTTATGGCCGTCAACGACAAGTCAATGTTCGGGCAGAAAGGAGAGAGTCAAAACTGGTACAAGACAACAGAAGGGCAAGAGCGCATCAAATTACTGCAGATCTTTATCAGGGATCCTCTGAAATGATCTCTGAACGCACTGTTCGCCCTACACTGCGTATTTGGAATATGGGAGCCGAAAGCCATTTCGAACACCTTTGCTATCTGCAGTTAACAAGATAAAACGTCTCCAATTCGCACAAAAACACAAGTATTGGACAGTTGAGCATCGGAATAAAGTCATGTGATCTGATGAACCATGTTGTCAGTTGCTACTCGTATTTTGCAGGAATAGTTTCAAGAATAAACAATTCCTGTGCGTTATCTGCTTCAAAAAAATTGCTTTTGCTACTGAATGTATGCTTTAACCCCTATTTTGATTCGACAATTGAAAATGATAGTAAGGCGGGATTGTTGCGATCACCATGAACGACGACAAACCTGGCTTAGGTGGCCCCATAATGACCAAATCTCAATCCAATTGAGCATTTTTGGGAGAAAATTGAAAGATCTATCAGACAGGTGGTTCCAAAACCAACAAATTTCACACAACAGGACAGTGCTATTAATCAGGCAAAGACTATTGTGACAGCCTATAAGAAGCAGGGACAGACATCATCTGCAAAGCACAACATTGGCCGAAAGTCGAAGCTCACTGATAGAGAGAGAAAGTTGAAGCGGATTGTGCCCAGAAAGCACAAGACAACAGCATTCATAGTGTCAGAATTCCTGGCATCACCTTTCAACATTTCGTGCAGTAAATGCGAATCGCTGCCGTATTGAAGGCAGAAGGTGGCCCAACCAAGTACTGATAGGGTAGTCATAATAATCTGGCCACTCAGTGTATGTTCATCCTAAAGTGTCGATATCTGATATGGAAATGTTGTTGTTCAGTGCGGTAATGAAATATTCACCAACAACTAGACCAGTCAGTGACAGCATGGAGGTGGATACTGGTATTGCAATTAAGTTATTCCAGTTATTATTATCAATGTAGATGCTACATTAAATTTAAACGCTCTTAGCTTTATGAAGAAACATTTTAATTTAGATTACAAACCCATCGAATCACCTATTAAATTCGGTGGCAGTACTATATATTTGATGTTTGCACGAAATATGGATTGTTGTCTGTTGCCATTTCTAACTTACTTCTCTTATCATTGATCAGTGATTTGTAAGTTGAGAATGCCATAAAGGTTTTGGTTTATAATTTATGGTGAATTGCAAATACATTTTTGTTTGAACATCTTATATCAGAAATTAAATTTTTTAAATTGCGTTGCACAAAGTTCTTTCTTATTCGCCATGTAGCCTCAAAACGTATTTTTCGATATAACTAGCGGCCATGTCCCAACACAGCACCGTAAAATTTTACTTTTTATTTTCTTTTTTGCTTTGACAAAGGATAGCCTCTATCCGAAACTTCAGCTGTTTTCAGGTTCTTACTACTCTGTATCCAGTTTCATTTCTTACGAGCATATTTCAGACTAGTTGTGCCCGCGGCTCCGCTCACGTAGAACTCTGAGCGGAGAAAGACAGAGCCAAAAAAAAAGTACAAAAACTGCATGCCAAGTACAATAACTAAACAACAACAACCATTACAAAAAGGAAATAACCAGTCCGTAATTTGCCACCTCCGGGTATCAAAACCGGAGTTAGAGTTGCCACCTTCGTCATACAAAAAAACTTCATCTAAAGGAATTAAAAATATTTCAGAGAAATTAACAATTTCATTGAAATTTAATTTTATTTTTAAATTAAACATTGAAAATTG
>JAHWFO010095468.1:2175387-2306335 GCA_023313115.1 Rhysida immarginata | reverse complement strand
GGTAGAGAAATCGAAACCTTCAAAATGACTTACGAGTCCCACAGGAATTTAATTTTTCTTTTAAATTGAACATTGAATTTTGTGCAGATGAACTATTTTCAAAAACATGATATCTCTTTCTGAAATCGATACCTTCAAAGTGACTTGCGAGTCCCGCAGAAATTTTATTTTTCTTTTAAATCAAACATTGAAATTTATGCAAACTGACTATTCTCAAAAACATGATATCTGTTTCTGAAATCGATACCTTCAAAGTGACTTGCAAGTCCCGCAGAAATTTTATTTTTCTTTTAAATTAAACATTGAATTTTCTGCAAACGGACTATTTTCAAAAACATATCATCTGTTTCTGAAATCGAAACCTTCAAAGTGACTCGCGAATTAAACTCGTGCGACAACTATTGGCAAGCTGTTGAACATCACATGGATCAAGTGTATGTATTTACCGATGGGAATGTGTCATTTTCCCGCAGAAAAAAGCAGCTTAAATGTTAAGCCAGACTATAAGCTATAACCAAACTAAGTTAAAGCTAAAACCATCACATTGTTTCCTGCGTAGGTATTTGTCTCATTCTCGTAGTATTTCTTGAGTCCTGAGAAAAGCGTATTCAGAAGGCGTATCTCCTATAAATGTGGCGACATCTGTTGGCAAGTTCAATTCCTGCTGCGCGAATTTAATTCGCAGAGTCATCTGTTGGCCAGAATAACTACCACACCACTGAGCCTTTTTGGAATTTTCCCGTGGGAATGAGACAGTTTCACGCAGAAAAATACCCTATATGAAGACCCAGACTATAAGCAAAAACCATACTAAGTTTCATCAGAATCCGTCCAGTAGTTTTTGCGTGATGTCGGAACAACCACGGACACTTAATAGTTTTAATACAAAGGGTGTCTGAAAAGTCTAGCACTATGATGTATTTCACAGTCCAGGGGCGATGCATTAGATAGAACAAAAACGTCTCATAGCAAGTGGATCGTGGGATTTCCATTTCCGACCTCAAAAGTGACAGTCAAGGTCATCTTCAAGGTCATTCAAACCGTAACTTTTTCCCTATCAGAGATAGAAGAAAATTTCCAATTACGAACTTGTAGAGCACCCCAAAATTCGTCTAAATCCATGTTTACTTTAATTGATTCATAGGACAATTGTGTGAGATAAATGAGGATGAAGATTGGTATGCTACCCTCCCACCATCGTGTTGAGAAGCCACAGACAAATCAATTAGTGAGCTTTCTATTTCTAAACTCAAAAGGGTTGAAAACTACATGTAATTTAAGTCCCGAGTTCCAAAATCGAACATAGGTTATTTTAAAGTATGTTCTTCTGGACAGCTGTCATTGTCATGGCAGGAATTTGTCTAATGGCCACTTCAATTCGTTGTGTCCTGGGTTCCGTGGCATAAACCTTTTCCTTTAAATACTCCTAAAGGGAGAAATCTAAGGGTGCAAGATCCGGTGACCTAGGTGGACACGAAACTGGTCCGTTTCTGCCAATCCATCTTTTCGGAAACATTCCATCCAAACATTCTCTTGCTATTCTTGCAAAGTGTGGCAGTGCACCGTCTTGCTGGTACCATAGTACAGGACGATCTGCCAATGGCAAATTATCCAGAAACTCTTCCATCACACAAATGAGTATTTCATCCCGGTAGCGCTGACCAGTTAGGACACCTTCATTAAAAGCAGGACCTGAGTGAATATTCGTTTTGGGTGCAATTTATGTCTTGAGCTATTAAAATTTATTTTTTTTGCTCATGCAGAAACAAAAAACATTTTAACTGTAATAAATTAAGTTATTTAAAGACGAGAATAAGGAAAACTATTTTTTTCAATCTGAAATTATATATTTCATAAAATATGTAAGATTTTCAATAAAATGTTCTTGTCCCAAACCTGGAATGCTTCATAAAATGTGAAGAAAAAATATTAAAAAACAATAATATAAAAGAAAATTTTTATGCTGATAAGAATAAGATAAAACTAGAGAGCATTCTACTGTTATCGCCTAAAATTAAAATATTTTATGTCATGAGTGTTACCATAAATAGTTAATTATAATTATAAAAATTAGCTTTAATGAATTTGCTAATTATAGTAGTAATAGTATTTCTATCATTTTTTATCGTAATCTTACTATTTAAAAACTACATGGTCAGGCCCAGTGGTCAAAACAAATAAGAAATGTCCTGAGTGTTACTGTCAAGAGTGTTACCTTATAATTTTTTATAAGGTAACCCTCATGACTACTTGTACTAAGCTCTTATAAAGAATGTATTTGCAATATTTTTTCCTAATAGAAAATAAATACGAGGTTTCAAAATGTTGCAAGTGCAATTAATGCCTGATTTTTTTAAGTGGGTGTAGGAAAAAAACTTTTTTTTTCCTCCTTGATTTAAAAACTGATGTATTAACATAATTTAACTGATATTTAATTAAGTTAAATAATTAACTTATACTGAGTGGCCAAATTATTATGACCACCTGACAGTTTTAGGCAAATGAGCTATTGCGTCACAGCACTGCCGCTAGAGGACTAGATAGCTATAAAAAGGGAATGCAGGTGAGCTGAACCATCAGTTGCACTGTGTTTATTGCGACGATATGGGCAAAAAACGTGATTTAACTGAATTTGAACGCGGGATGATCGTCAGCGCGCGCAGTGTCGGAGCCAGTATCAGCAAAACAGCTGAACTTGTGAAATGTTCAAGAGCAGCAGTTATTAATGTTTACAGAGAGTGGACTACCGAGCAAAAAACCGGCTCTCAACGTCAAGCGTGTGGTCGTCACAGGCTCCTCAATGCTCAAACTAAAAGGAGATCGGCCAGAGTTGTCCAGGGCGACAGAAGAGCAACAGTGCGTCAAATAGCGGCAAATCTTAATCAAGGACAAACTGTGACCGCCTCTGAACGAACTGTTCGCCGCTCGTTACACCGTTTAGGCTATGGAAGCCGACGACCAGTTCGAAAGCCTCTACTGTCAGCCTTGAACAAGAGCAGACATCTCCAGTTCGCTAAGGAGCACAAGGATTAGACAGTAGATGACTGAAAAGGGTCATGTGGTCCGATGAGTCACGATTTCAAATTCATCATGCAAATGGCAGGGTTAGAATATGTAGGGTTAGAAAACAACACGAAAGTATGGACCCCATCTGCATCGCCACAACACTTCAAGCTGGTGGCGGCAGTATTATGGTTTGGGGGATGTTTTCTTGGCATTGTTTGGGTCCTTTGATTCCTCTGCACGGATGTGTGCGTGCCCAAGATTATTTAAGTATTATCGCAGATCAAGTACATCTCGTTATGTTAATGGTGTACTCTGACGGGGATGGATACATCCAGCAGGACAATGCTCCTTGTCATAAGCCTGGCATCGTCCTCAGATGGTTCGAAGAACATGCCGGAGAGTTTACATTGCTTCGTTGGCCTGCACAATCGCCAGATCTCAATCCCATTGAGAATTTGTGGGATGAGATCGAACGGGCCATCAGGCAGCGGGATCCAGCACCATCATATCTGCAGCAATTGGCAGGTGCAGTTCTTCAGAGTTGGTCTCAAATTCCTCCTACAACCTACTAACATCTCATAGAATTCAAGCAATAATAAGAACGAAAGGTGGCCCAACACTGTATTAAGAAAAATTTAGCCACTCGGTGTTTATTTAATAATTAATTTTTTCTGTTCAATTAATATAATAATAAATATTTTTTTAATTATACAGAATGACAAAAACTGCAGCAGAAAAATTGAGTGTTACCAAGTAAAATTTAAATTTTTAATTTCTCTAAAATTAAACAAGAAACAGCTCTGCTGTTTGTATGTTATGATATTAAGAACATGGTGAAGCATAAGAACTGAAAAATGATTATTTTTAATATAAAAATTATTTTTCATTTTTCGATCTCAAATAACACCCATATCGAAAATTCACCCACCTACGTGTCCCATAAATACCACACCAAACATTCATTTTCCAGTTCACTTGTTGTGATGTTGGTCTCAGCCACCTAGGATTTTCCTCTGCCCAGTAGTGCAGATTATGCTTATTGACAGTACCCTTTCGTGAAAACTGGGCCTCATCACACCACAAAATCTTGCCTACGAACTGTGTGTCATTATCAATTTGACAGAGCAGCCAGTCGCAAAACTCTCCACGGGAACCATAGTCTCGTAATTCCAGACCTTGGGCACAATGAAAACGGTATGGGTGCAGTTTTGTGTCGAGAGAATCTCCCGCACGGAAGATTTGCTAATACCCAGACCATGTGCAATTGCTCGGACACTTGTATGAGGAATAGCTGCGACTGCTGCTAGGATCATCAGCCTGGCATCATCATTTGTTGCAGTCCTCGGACGACCTCGAGGTAGCTGCTGAACAGATCCTGTGGTTTGGAATCTGTTGATGATCTGCTGGAGTGTTCTGTAGTGAGAATGGTGTCGAGTCGGAAATCGCTCTGCACACAGCCTTTTTGCATCAGGAATACTCTCATTACTTGCACCATAGCAGAAGACCATGTCGATCATCTCATGCAGTCGATATTGCGTCATTGTGTTACAGGTAACTGTGCCTCAGTTCTTACGTAAAATAAAATGGTGATATAATCAGAAACACGCAACAAATGTTGCCACCTTCGTTGGCGAACGATGAAGCCCAGCTCTAACAAAAACGAACAAAAGATATGTAATGTTCTTGTCGAACTTCGATGAAAAACAATAAATTAAAATGTAGTAAATCTGTTCTGTTACAGGGACACGGGTCGAGACATCAATGCCGTAAAACAAATAAACACTGAATTGGAGTTCTACGACTTTGACGAAACTGTGTTGAAACTAATACTCAGGTTGTATGAAGAGCAACGAAAAAGGTCTGACAGCACAATTTATGGAGACCGTGAAGAAACTACATGTAAATTAACATTGAATAACTTACAGCTTCGCGGGAGAAACTGTATCACTCTTGTGTGAGGGGGGAGGGAGGGACAACGAGTAGCATACCAGTGTTCATCCTCATTTATCTCACACAATTTTCCTATGAATCAGTTAAAGTAAACATGGATTTAGACTAATTTTGGGGTGCTCTACAAGTTCGTAATTGGAAATTTTCTTCTATCTCTGACAGGGAAAAAGTTACGGTTTGAATGACCTTGAAGGTCACTTTTGAGGTCGGAAATGAAAAGCCCACGATCCACTTGCTATAGACCCATCATATAATCATAGGGCTAGACTTTTCGGAAATAGATATAGATTTTGCTAATTTGCAACTGTCCCTAATAATTTGGCAACCCACTGTAGTCCCTCTACCAAATGCTTTATTAATTCTTCAGTCTGAAACCCTCGCAGAATATTCTAATTTAAAGTCGTACAAGAATATTGTCCTTAAATGGCTGCATTCCGGAGCTTAATTTGAGTCAACAGTATTCGCTCTTTGAACTTCGCCTCACGCAACAATAACTATCATTGCATCATCCCATATCGCCTGTCGAATTGACCCAAAAAAATATGCATAATTCTCAAGTTTGATTCTCCTTGACCAATATCTAACTCATTTCATTTGCAACAACCCACTATTTTCAGTATTTTGGATTTTCTATAATCGCATAATTTTATGTTGCATCGCAAGGTTTTACGTTGCAAATGTAGAAATAATTCTTCCGAGAAATAGAAATGTTAATAAAAGTAAATATTAAAAAAAATATCAGCGCAAGATAGTACACTACAATACAAATATTTGTCTACAATTTATGCGTAAATACTTACTTTTATATTTTTCCAAGAAATTGCAGAGTTCTCAATTTATTTTCGCTTTTTTTCTTTAAATATTTCCTATTGGGATGTATTATAAAACCAATCACTATAATTACTTTTTCAAAATTTTGACCAACCTAAAATGCTGTCTAGTTACTACGTAGTTATTTTAAATGTTTAAATTTCGAAAATCTTCATTGTTTTACTTCAAAAAATTCTAAGCTTTTTTTTTTTTTTTTTTTTTTTTATACTGATTATGATGATTCTTAACTGTAACCGTAACAAAAGGAATAACGTCATTATAGTAAATGAAGACGGTGCTAATAAAATTTTGCTTTAAACCACGGGATCTTAAGCGAGGAAATCGGAGTTCACACAGATATCTGTGAGCATTATCACACTTAAAAATGCCCACACATTGTATATTATAGTCAATCATTACAAACCAAAAACGAGAAAACCACTAATCAACAAGGAGGGTTTAAAGAATAAATTCAACATGGACCGAGAACCATACAAAACTGAAGATCTCAGAAAGAGAAAAGAATTCCACTTAAAATCAAGCTTTTGGTAGTTTTTCACGCAAAAAGTACTCCAAAGTGCTCTTTTCCTTGATTGTTCATCTACTTGATGCACTGTTTTGCCCTTTTAGTTCCAAATAACAAACAAATATTATGGAATGGACAACCAAAAAGTGAAAACCTCTAATCCACAAGGAGGTTTAGATTAGAGGTTTCATCGTGGATTTGAGTTTTTCACTCTTCGGTTGTTCCATTCCAAAGTATGTGCTTATTTTTTAATCACTACACAGCTGTATTAAATTCACGCAGCAGGGCCGGATATAGGTCCGAGCTTTATGAACCAAGTGCAGATTTCACAATATATCAATCGTGGTCCTCACAATCTATCGTCAAGCATCTTAAAATCGTTGAACCATGTCAGTTGGCCAGTGAAACCCTCCTCAGTCCGGCCCTGCCAAAGAAATTTTTGCTATAATTAAAGACGTTGAAATTAAAGAAATTTGTCGCTTTTAAAACCTAAAATACTATAACATTCTTAAATATTTTAAACCTGTTTACCTATATTATAATCTCGCCTATTGGATATTTAAAGATATTCTGGCACGAATTGTAAAATTTCATTGAGAAAATAATCCTACATTATAATTAAACCATTCTTCAATATGTAATTTATTATGTAATGGTATATAATTTCTATCCAATAAGAGTTTCTCTGCCTAGCCGGTTAAAACGTACAATGTAATTGGTAAAAAAAAAATCCATTCGTCCTCTTTTGAGAATTATATCACTAGCCTACAGGGGTTTCTTTGTCTGTGTAATTGGGGTTATCAATTTTAACTTGTTATTGGAGCAGTAAGAAAATGAGATCGTCGAACGTTTCGAATTTTTTTAACAGTACTTCACACCCGATATTGAAGCTTAAATTGCCATTCACTTTCAAATAATTTACCACTTTCGTGGCAAACGCGATAAGAAAGCCCAGGCTGCGATCATTTGAGCTTATATCAATTGGAAAGAAACGCACGTGATCTCTGTTATCAGTAATGACATCATAAAGTAAGTGATTTTCACAGTCCTAAAGAGGGAGGTTATTTAATTTCTTTTCATTTGTTTTATTTTACGGCAAAGAAACGAGTTGATTCACTTAATTAAATTTGTTAATTTATAAAACATAATAAACTATAACGAATAGTAATTTTAAATAAATAAATAGATTTTCACGGCTAAATTTGATTGGTCTTAAAATGATCGATTCCTTTCCCTAATTGCCATTGTCGCTTCGAATTTGAAGAAGTTGATAATTAATTTTTAAATTGTCGCTATATTTTTCTATATCTCACCCTTGACGAATTAGGTAAACCAAAAGTATTATATTCCTATTCAAATATTCGAATCGATTAAAATTTAATTTCTCTTAATATGCAGCTGTCATTAGGTTGATTTCAGTTTTTTGAAATGAATCAAAAATTTCTAATTATTTGTCTCCGAAACGTGAAAAAAAATTGGGTTTTTTCCCCCCTCTTAAAGATATCTTAATATTTATAATGGCGGCGACCTTGTTAGTTCTCATTACACTTCAAATGCAATTACAATTCTTGGCAACGGGTGTTTATCGACTAAAGATGATTTTGCAAATTATTTGCAGAAATTCAATACGCGATGTTTACAAGTGCTAAAATTTCATTCAATATGAATAATGACAGGATTTTTTTCTCATGTTTTCTGTTAAATTTCATGATGGTTTTTAGAGATAGCTCTTCTTTCTATTAATTATTAGCTTCATACTTTTTTCCTAACATTTTTAAGAAAAATATAAAAAATTAGTTCATGCCGACTTTAGATTATGAAAAAGTGGTACGCCATGCAGTTCTGCACGTTTCTGAAATTTTATAATCGACTAGGAAAACGAGCTTTGCATTATTTTAGCTTGCACTTTAAACTAAGAGAATTTCTCTTTACAGCATCTGAATAAAAGCAGCACGTTTTCCTTAGTTTTTTTAAAAACTATTTTTTAGAAATGATTTTTCTCATTTTCTCACGGTAAAAATGTTTATTAAAAATACCGTTATTAAAAAAATTGTAGTTATATAATTGTAAAGCCATATGATTTTATAGGTTATATAATTATAAATTATGTAATTTTAAAAACCAACTATTATAACATTGTAATTATATAAATAAATGGCATGCAAAATTGATTTATGTTTAGAAATAATTATCCCAAGTAATTATTAATTATCACAAACACAAACCTACTGAATAAAATGAAGGCATTTAAGAGAGTAGATAATCCCGTTAGTAATTTCAGAAGTTTTCCTCCTTAATTTTGCAATGGAACGATATTCATTACACCGAATAACAAACTGGATTTATCAGTTTTGTGAATTTTGATTTCGATTCACAATCAAAAGAAAGTCGACCTTTCTGCAGAAAATGAGCACGCTAATCGATGTACTTTGAAAAGGTGATATTGCTTTGCAAACGTTATAATTTAGGCACCAACGAAACTTTCTCTTTACTGATCATGCACCTCGTATTTAAATGAATTGATATTTCATAGAATGACATTTGAATTTGTTTGCAATGAAACCATTACTGTTTGCAAAATCCAATTCAAAGACTTATTCGAATTTTTTATAGACTACGAAGCGGTAGACTTGTAGGCAAATGTTAAAAGTTGGATACTAAATTATTATTAATTAACCCTGTGATAACCAAAATTAAACACAGAATGATAAGACTCTGAGAAAAGCTGACGTTTCTGATAGGGACCATCCTTTGTCAAAGCAAAATATAAAAATAATGAATTTCGTGTGGGTTTTTTTTCATACCATTAATACGAAGCACAATGAAACGTCGCTTATTTTTGCAGAAAGCATGCAATCTTAGATATCTTCTGTGCATTATAATACTACTTCTAATCATGAATTTCTCGAATAACTTTTCAATAATTTAAGTCTAAATATGTTATGCAAAAGGCTGGAGGAGACTACTAACAGGGTGGAGAATGGAGAAGCCTTTAGACACGATGCAGTTTCACAAATAGGAACTTCTAAATTAAACCCTACTTCTTGTTTAACTTTCAAGTCACTTTCTTTACGTATTGGAGAGTGAGAAATTGACTTAATAGGATTATTGTGGCTCTCACCTAGTTCAGTCCTGATATTCCAGTTATCTGCCGAAACTCCCTCCGTTGAAACAGCAACGGTTTTCTTTTCATCGTCTGGGAACGATAGGAAAGCGCATCACTCTCTGTCGTTTTGTCTGTAAGAGCGCTCCGGTAAACGCCGTGACAGTGACACATTTTAATTACAAGTGAATAAAACGTATCGGATTTTATTGTGGGAAATCGGCTTTACCTTCGGTCTCCATCATAACACAGCGGCTGTCTTCTCCGACGAAGTGCTGAAAACTAACAACAAGCGGCATCAAGAATTGTTTAAATATTTTCAAATTGGTTTGACTCTACTTACGCAACTCTCCCATAAATCCAACTTATTCAGATTTAAGTCATTTGCAAATTTTATAGTTATCTTTTACTTCATCATTCGAGAGTAAATCAATCAGTAAGTAAATATACATCCTCATCAATTACTTCATAGTCAGTTGGAACAGATTTATGAAAGAAACGGTATGTCAAAAAATCGGAAGTGTTCTCCCCTAGACTTTCTCGTATTCAAACTGCACGATAGAGCGAAAACTGTTGAAATAATCAGGTTTGCTTCAAATCGGGCCACGGGTTGCCGAGACATGACCTCTTTCCAGGTATTTTAATAAACTAACAATTGACACACTCTTAATTGTTAAAAGGAATGTAGAAGTTTGCATATTTACTTTCGTTGCGTCACTGGCTTCACTTAAAGCAACATATATATCATTATAAAGCCTACACTGAATTTTATTTGTTTTATTTAAAATCTTGTTTATATGAAGTAAATGGAGTAGGCTATGTGTTTAGGTAAAGTACTATTTCCAGGTGACAAATTTAATTCAAAAGTTGATACAGATAACAATTTTGGTGTAAGGACTAGACACCAAATTTCATCCATCTAGCCCGTTGAGTTATCGTGTTTACACACAGATATAATTCCAACAATGCGTTTTTCGGACTTGGGGAGGTCTAAAACGTCGAGATTCATCAAAATCTCGAGGTCGAATTTTTTGACGATTACCTATTTATTACGATCTCTTCTCTGATGATAAGAGATGATCAACGATATGAGATTCTCGGCTAGCGACGACCTTAAACATGCTAGTGAAATGGGTGCAAGGCCCATAACTGACATGGGTTTGTTCTATGATATGTCGATTGAGCAAATGCTAGAATAACTACATGATCTTATGCGACGAAATAAAGCATCCTTAAGCCTATATTTTTGTTCTAATCGAATCGACAGGGTGTCCAAAAATAGGTATTCACACTTTACTAGGTTATCTGTAACATTTTCTGTAACAGCAAAATCAATAGCTTACATTCCAGGATTATTACATGCATTGAAAGAAGACGACCCCGATCAAGAAGACCACGCTGCCATCAACATGTAAGAGGTTACTTAATAACATTTTGCTAGGGAAATGGATAGGAACTGTTCACCGTATTCAAATGTATCTCAACGCTTAGCTTATGATAATCACTTTGAACACCTGTCGTAATTGTAAAAGTCAAAGGGTTATAGTCATCCCTTGATGACTGAATGAATTTAGTTTACAACTTTTATATAATTTTTTCTTATGCTGAAATGTGTATGCAGTATTTTTGGACATCTTGTGTAGATTTACTAATACAAATGCTCACCTGAATGTCGTTATTTCATTTACTGATTCTCCTTCGTAAATAAATTTTATAATGGTCTTCCAATGATAGTGCTATTCATTTTTTTAATTCATAAAAAACTAATAAGTTCTATTTTATTTTGAAAATTTTCATTACAGGATTTCATTAGACTCCCTTGACATTTGTGTTCATTCCAGATCGTAGGTTGGTAGCATATAAAGGGAAACAAAATGAATGATAAGGGAACTGAAAATTTTGTCAATAGAAGTAAGCAGGAAAAGCGAAAATGGTATCGGAAATTGAGTCGAAGACAACTGTATGTGTTTCTTCTCTGCTGCTGCGTCAACTGCACATTGGGGATGAGTTACTCAATGCAACCTTTATTATTACCTAAGTTGGTAAGTTAACCTGCTATTATCATAATTTGAATCTAATAAAACTGAGTTACATAATAATTCTTTTAAAATATCTTCCAACATAAGTTGTCTTTAAATAAGTATAACACGTGTCCTGAATTCTATGGCTGAAACTGATCGACTCTATGCCCTGAAGTTATTTGTTGTTTTAAAGATCCATATAATCAATAATTCTTTTAAAAATTTCGAGTAACATTTCTGGTTTCTATTTTGTAACAAATCCATATTGTTTATTGAATAATTGTGAAATAATCTTCATTTAAAATATGACTGTTTTTGACTATTTGGGAAGTTAAGATGCATTGAATAAATCTGGTGAATGAAACCAGGATGCCTTGAAGAGTTGCCAAAAATTGGGCGCCAAGATTAAAGCTGGCAAAAATACATATCTGTACAATTCTATAAGATATGCACAGCCCAGTTTACAATCAGAGATAAATAATGATAAATATTTCCGCTTTATTGGATGCAAATGAAAAATTTTCTATAATTGCATTTAAGTTTAAAATATTACCTTCCATATCCATGAAAACGAAATGGATTTTACCATTATATTTAAAAAATGATATATTTTCCAAAATCAAAAAATTAGAATATCCTAGTTGATTAGTTCAGAATATTAGAATATTTCCATATAGAGCATTGTAAATGTTGCAATTAAAAAGCATGTTAATCTGAATCAACATTCGATCGTTAACAATAACAGTTTTCATGTTGACAATGAGCTGTAAAAGTGATATTTCTTTAACAACGAAAGTTGGGATAATCGCTTTTCACGAAACGGACAGACCCTAAAGAAAATTGCTGTTCACAAGCCACTGTTTCATGCTGTTGAATCAATACAAAAAAGTGGACATCAAAAAATTGTCAAAACTACAGTCGAAGGAGGTCAACATCAGATCGTGATGATCGACACCTCAATAGGATTGCGAATAAGAATCGTTTCAGATGCATCAGCCATCTTCATTTGCTGTGGGGGAAAAAGTGCTATTAACGTATCTCGATCAAAAACATTACGACAACTGCATACCATGAAGTTTCAGTCCAAAGTCCCTTGTCCAAAGTCCAAAGTCCTTGCTACCACGTAAACAACAAAAAGCTCGGGTGAGATGGTGTAAAGAAAGACTGTTATGGGGTGAACACGACTGGAAAATAGTATTCTTCAGCCATGAAAGTCTTTTTTGAGTCAGCATTGGTGAAAAGGTCCTCGAGTATGGTGACTAAAAGAGGAAGCTTTTAACAGAGAGTGTTAAATTTTTTACTTATCATGTCATTGCAAAATTTTCTTCCCTTTTACTTTAACATAGAAGTCTCGATGTGCATAACTTGGAAAGATGACGTGATAGAAAAAAATCTAAAAGCAGATTCGGATTCTACCTACAAATTACTACTAACAAGGGAACCCCACATAGCCTAGCCGCTTTAACAACGGAGTCTTTGTATGGCAATGTATGCTGAAATCTTTTCGTTTTCGCGGTTTATTTTGAAAGAAACACAATTTCGCACCCTTATTTTGCAAGCATCTATAGTAGCTTCAGATGAGTAACATATTTCAATTTGGTGGAAATCTGTGACATACATGTTCGAGGGATTCCCTTGTAAGAACACTTTGTGTGGTCTTAGTCACAAAATGTGTGTTGACTAGTGTTATTCGTATGTTTTATGGTAACAATTAATTGTTAAGTTTTAAGATAAGAAATTAAAATAAAAAAAAAAAGATATTAAATTTTTTCACTTTCTTCGCATCCCCAATTGGGTATGGACCGACTCGCGCATGGAAACAAGACGCAGAGAAAGGAGGCAAATAAAATTAAACGAGAAAATTCATTCTGGTATTTCTGAAATATTCATATGAAGGTTTACAATAATTCTGAGAATTAATTATATAATTCAACTCATTTAATATGATAATTTTTTATTCAAATAATTTTTTCTGCGTCCCACCAGAAATATACACAAAATTCCATAGAGATTAAAATGACGATGAAATCTTCAAATTACACTGAAAAGAATATTGATATTTTTCAAGATAATGTTGTTTATCTGATTATTTTGTGGAAAATAAAACTGTTTTATTTTAACTAACGTAAGTTCATTTATCCAAAACTATTTAAGTTATTTTATTCGTTTTCTAAGTGTCTGTTTTACATTTTCGTTTCACTAACAACTGATTGGCTCTTTTTATTCATGAATGATTCATGGTATTCCGCATTGAAATTTATAATTTATTCTACTATGCCACGTAACAGAGAAAAAAAAGAGTTGCCGATCAAATTAAAATGAACTGTAATGAGAAGCTTAAAAAAAAACCTTGTTCTACAAAAATAACCAAAGTCAAATCTTTCTGAAAAAGATTTGATTAGTTTCATTTTACCGGTAATTCATTGGTTAATTCAATATTGAGTAAAATATCATAATCATTTATTATTTGTTAATTTTTTTTTCGCAATAGAACGAACTTATTTTTCTTGCAGGTATCAGTAGAAACTGCTCTAATGACGGCATGTCCCGTCTTCATTGGAGTGTGGTCTACGATTATACTGAAGGCCCCATTCTGAAATAAAACTTTATTTTAGTCATGCACTTGTTGCATTACTTTTCAATTACCCCGCGTATTTGCTTTTGTGTGGCCTTTTGGCTGACTATTAGGATTTTGGTATGCCTTCTGTAGCCTCTATCTTCAACTTGGCTTTCGCCCATTGTGGTTGTTTCAAGCTGCAAGCTTTCCTTGTTCATCATTGATTCTACATTCTCTATACTACAAGAAGACATCGTGAGTTTTAACATCTGAGTGGAGAAATATACTTTCATCGAACTTAAGTACATTCCATCTGCGCATTCTATTACACCGAAAATATCATATAATTACTTTAGAATAATCACATAATTCAGTGACTTATTTTTTCAAATCTTGTTCACTCTGATGATGGCAAATCATTCCCGAAACCCACAGTGTTTTAATAAAGTATTGCCTTATCAAGACCTACTAAGTGTACAAACTTATGAAAGAGCAATAATCTGTGCAAGATATTCATACGAAGAATCTCAATTTTCAAATTCCCGACACAACCTTTAATCCTGGTAGTTAATACGAAACTTTTCTCATTGTTAGGCAGAACGTAAAGAAACGCCTTCCACTATCTATGGATTTTTTATTGCGGTTTATGAGTTGAATCTTCTCATTTTCTGTCCTATCTTTGGATTATTTGTAAGTAGAGAATTTTTTTCAAGTTTTCCTTAATTTTAATATTTGCTTGTTCCACAAGTAGAGAAATTTTAAAAATTAAATAATTTATTTAAGACGAGCTACGGTTCGAAAGTAATAGGGGAATGACTGAAAGCATAATGTCAGAATGCATAAGATGAATGTGCCTGAACCATTATGCTAAATTTGTTAATGCGTTATTTACGGCATAAAATAAACGTTTAAGCAATCGTAAATATTTCATAGTAAATTTTTATGGTAATCAATTTATTTAATTATTAGATTCACAGAGTTCCTTGGGAGAAGCTCCGGAGAGTTTTGCAAGAGTACGGAGTGACGTCTCGTAAGATGTGGGTCCTGTTAAATGGCATTAAGTTAAGACCGTTCACCGTAGGTGGCAGACTCCGCTTAGGATGCGTACTTCGCCCTTCTTGTTCATTATCTTTGTGGAGTGGATAGACAGGGGCAGCCTAGGCGATGAGCTTGTTCGTGAGGTGTCTGCTTAATGGAGATAATGCTCTTTACTGACAACCTGTCCTCATTGGTGTTCTTGCACTAACTTCAGCATGCTCTAGATCGGTTTGCAGCCAAGTGTGAAGAGGCTGGGATAAAATCCTTTCAAGACAGCCTGCTCAGTGCACTTTCCAGGTCAGGGGAGCCTCATTGAGACAGGTGGAAAAGTTCAAGTATAACGAGACTGCATTCACGAGTAATGGGCGGCAGGAAAGGGAATTGGATATTCGGATCGATGCAGCAAGCTATGTCAGACTCGAACTGTGGCGGATCCTTTGAACCTGTTGTTTTCAAATCTATCTTTGTCCCTATTCGCACCTATAGTCGTGAGTCTTGTAATGACCGAAAGTGTGCGATCAAAGTGTGCGGTCAAAATGAAATTCCTGAGAGGTGTGGTAGATTTTACTCTACTAGATAGAGTGCATAACACCACAATAATAGAGTATTTGGGCGTTGAACCGCTACTTCTCCGCATTGAGAGGTCTCAGTTTTGTTTTTTTTTTTTATGGCCACGTGATACGGATCCCGCAAACCGGTCTTCTAGGCAGCTACTATTTTCCAAGCCGGCAAGTAAGAGACCAAGTGGTCGACATAGAACTAGGTGGCTAGACTACATGGAGAATCTAGGTTCGAGTTGCTTGGGTTCGACTACATATCCATTGAGGACATGTGCCTGATGACGGTAGATCGCGAGCCCTGGAGATCCTCCACTAGGCTGGTGCCTCCGCGACCCTAATGGATAAGCGGGTTTGAAAAGTAAGTAAGTAATCTGTTTAATCTCCCGAAATCGGCCTCGGTGGCTCAGGGGTTGCGTTCGACCCTGGCCGAGGACGACGAGGATTTTATCAGGGGGAAAATCCTGAGATCACGCACTTCCTTCGGAAGGGAAGTAAAGCCGTTGGTCCCGTGTAGTTGTTTGCCGGCTGCACGTTAAAGAACCCTTGCGAGGCAACATTTGCGGCCCCTATAACGTCATCCTGAAATGACCATGGCAGTTGAAAAGGACGTTAATACCAAACAAACCAAACCATACCAATCTCCCGAAAAAGACTTCGAAAATGACAAATTTTGATCAAAAGATATTTAAACCCGTTATCAGGTTATAAACACAGTCGGAGCCGATATCCTCCCGGAATAATTTCGGAAGCCAGAAAATTTCTGTTTTCATTTATATTCATGGCTGGCGGTGTTTAGTGAAAAGGAATGATTAGTATCCCTTTTATCAGCAAGATGTAAATTTTGAATAATTCAATATATTTCTATTTAATTTTTCATATCGCGGCAATAAAAGTGTGGAAGCGATGGTTTTATTATATTCCGTATTTCAGCAAGAATTTTTTTTCTAAAGATAACTTTTTTTCTATTTCATACACATACAGAATATCAAAATAACTAATCAGCCATCTGATGTCGGATGATTTTAAAGAAAATTTTCGCTGCACGCACCTTCTTTAGGAGGAGTAATTTAATCTTAACTTCTGTGAAATTTTTTTTTTTCTGAAAATAAAAAAAATATTTCATGCAAATTGGCTCAAGGAAGTGAAGCATGATTTCAAGATTGTTTCAGAATTTTAAAACTTCAAGAAAGTTTCAAAGTTTATAAAAGAATATTCGAAACTCCTACGCTTTCTGTCTGCATTCAAAAGAATCCGGGTTTCATCATTAATCTTATTTTATTTCTTTTCATCATTTTCCTAACCATTACTAAAACTTGAAAATTCCAAATTTCTTTCAATACGACCTAAAGAATATTAAATAATCACCAAGTTGCGATAGCGATTTCACATAGGGGAGAGTGGGGCAAAATGGATATAGGGGGCAAAGCGGATCTGCCGAAATTTCCCTTTTTCCAGATAAAAGGTACGACGTGCACCTTTCTGTGTGTTGCCTAGTCAGTGCACACAGAGTACAAGTCATCGAGGGACGTGTTAAGACCGAACGAAGTAAATTATGTAAGTTAATGTGTTTTCATGCGGTTTTCGTAAAATTTACTATGTTTCATCATTTAGCTGCAGTTGAGTAATGACTCGTTTGATCAAATTTCTTCTAGATATGTGTGTTAGTGATTTATCGATAATATAATTCGACACAGTTTTCGCCCGTTAGGCTTAATGTGTTGCTCATGGAATTTTTTTGTTTTTAAAGTGAGAGGATGGGGCAAAGTGGATAATTGATGAAGGAGAAAAATGGATCAGGAAAGATGTGAGACCATTGCCTACCAAGACTGTTGGAGAAGTGTGTAAACGAAGTGTCAGGAGGAAATTTCCGAAATATTGACAAGCTCGCCAGAAACGGGAAAAATCATCCAATTCTACAGCTAGAAGCTCGAGAGGCAAAGGTTCGAAGAAATGTATGAAGAAACTTGAACTTTCAAAAGCTCCAGCGTCATTGGCATCGTATGAAGGGCAATTTGATTTTGTCTGTGATCACTGTACCTCTTAGGCTATTCTGTGTGCATGATCCAGTTTGCCCCTGTCCACTGATCCGCTTTGCCCACATAGTGTATGGCATCGGATTTTAGTGAACCATTTCTTAAAGCAAAGACTACTATAATAAAAGAGGTTCAATTGTACAAGTATAAGAACGACCCTCGTATGCCATCGCACTGGCATAAATGGTTTTGTACCTTTGAATCTCGTTATTACAAGAGTTTCTTGTAAAATACACGGAAATGATCAGAAGTTTCATTCAGTCGATTTTGCTTAATTTCAGTTCATTTGTAGCAATAAGTGTACGAATTATTATTATTATTACGTAAATTTAAATACCTTATTTCTAGATTCGTTCTATTGGACGGAAGTTTATGTATGTGTCATCTGGTTTTTTGTACGGAATTAGCATGATTCTATATGGGTGAGTATCTCCTGTATTCTATTTTTAAAGCATATTTGAATTCAGTTTCAGAATAATTAAATTTGTTAAAAACTACAAGATTTAATTTTAGAAATCCAATTTTTTTGAACTCTTATCTATTTTTTAATTTAGAAGTTTGCAACTCTCTCTCATAACACTAACTTTAGTGACATGGCTTTCTTTGAAATCATTATATTTTACACGCAACTTGACGAATTTCTATAATTTATTTAAGAATCTGTCGGGAATTTCATAAGCATCGCAAACAGATAAGATTAGCCAGTGGTTAGCGCTGGATATATCACCAATTCATAATTATATGTCACGAAATCTATGTAAGAATATCGGACTGTTATTTAGAGCTGATAAGAATAACAATAAATTTTTGTTTCATTACTTGTTTTCATTATTTGATCGTAAATGGCATACAAAGGATTTTTTTGATCTCCTGTTTAAATACTTACACATCGAAATTTCCATGTCCAGTGACCAGAATAATCTCATTTACAGCAGCTTCTAGGAAACTCGCGTTAATGAAATTTCGTTGTATTGGAAATGTGAAATAGGGAAAAATCGGCTTAACTAACTGTAAGTATAATATTCGTTGCAGAAGAGATTTCGTTATATTGGAATTGATTGTTATAATTTATTACATCAATGTCCATTTCCAAATATTTCAAACAGATAGCGCCATTTTTATCGAGCCGCTTGCGAATCTTTAGCCTCAAGAATCTTTAGCTCTTCGTGCTGAACGCACTAACCAATTGCAACACATTTGTTGGAGTTTTTGGTGCAAAAGACGATATTGAAGATGTTTTAGTCAATTCTTGTCAAAATTCGTTCATTTGAACTTTAATAGAACTAAATTAAGCAGCTGTAAAAAGTGTATATATAATTATTCTGATTTGATGATTCTCTTAAGCAAAAGTATTTGCTAAAAAAGTGATAACCCACAAGAAGGAAAACGGAAATACTACATACCTATTAATCTGTACTTTCTTTTTCTTTTTCAGATTACTTGAATATAGCCCGCCCGGTTTGTTTTTCATATTCTCATGCTTCATTATCAAATTTGTAGAAGGGCTAGGTGGAGCTGGATATGCCATCGCTTTGTTTGCCACGATAAGCCAAGAATTTTCAAAGGATGTCTCGCTGGCCTTCGTGAGTGCTCAATTTTCAATTGATATATGCCCGTATTCAGGATAAGCGCTATTGCTCTTGCTCAAGATCACTGTTGAATACCAATTCCATATTATTGAATTTATACTCAACAAATGTATGAGCAAGACCATGAGTGGTCATTCAGAATACGGGCCATAATACGTTATTTCTTGTTTAAGGTTAAAATTGGACTTGCCGGCCAGGTGGCCGAGAGGGCTAGGGCGTAGGCTTTCTAGTTCTCGAGTCCGCCCGGTCGTGGGTTCGAACCCGCCATGGGCATGGATGTTTGTGTTTGTCCCGGGCTGCGTAAAGATATAACTTGTGTAAAAGGCGCAAAATGACCTTAGTAGTTGACGCCAAAAATTCTAATAAACTAAACTAACTTAAAATTGGACTTTATCTTCATATCAAGCACAGTCTACAAACATAGCTGTGTCGTTTTATTTAATGAAATTAGGCAGTTTATCATGATGCAAATTCTTAAGAGTTATACTTAATTTTTAATGGTTGCATCTTGGACTAATTTGCTGAATAACTTAACTGAATAAATAAAAGGACTTGATTAGCAAATTGGTAATTGATTTTAATAAACCTACGCGTTTCGCGGTAACCACATCATCAGGGTAGGACACAACTACATTCCGTCAACGACAATCGACAATCGAACAGTGAAGTGTACATTTGTTAGGATGGGACGAAAGCAGCGCTTTCACAAAGCTCATCCAACCAAAATAAACTCCAAATGAAATACACTGAGGTAGTCAAGAAGCCTAACCAACCCAAGCGGTCTTCCATATTATACAAAAAAGAAAATAAGATTGACGATTGTCAGAAACAAAATACAAACGAAATAAAAAAACAAGGAGAAAGAAGATTATCACATCTTCCAATAGTCCGGGAAAGAGACGTTGCTGATGTCTTCAAAGTTCATGTCAAGAATGTGCCTTGGTTTTCGATACTTCACATGCCACTTCATATCCATTGAGTTCTTCAGTATTCCAGTCAGAATTCAGTCAGAATCTGTCAATTGACAATCGAGCAGTGGAGTGAAGAATCAATTGCAAGTGGTACTGAAGCAGAGCTCCCAAACTCACTCGTCACATGTATATACCAGGGGAATAACACATGTCATCACTCGACTATAAAAGGCTTTACATCAGTGCGAGAGCTGGTCATGTTTATCACTCGCAAATGCAAAAACCCTCCAAAGCCCCTCTTCTTATTTGGCAAGAAACTTGAGTGGGTAAAAAGCTATAAATATCTTGGTGTCATGATCGACTCCAAACTAAATTGGAACGACCAAGTCCAATACGCGCTCAACAAAGCAAAGAAAGCGAGGTTCAGTTTGATTGCACTTCTGGGGCGAAACAGCGCTCTTGGTGTGGATAACAAACTCTTGATATACAAGGTTGTGATTCGTACTATTTTACTTCATGGAATGCCTGCTTGGGCTTCTATTTGCAAAACTAGGTGGAAGGATCTCCAGGCCTTCCAAAATGTTGCTCTCCGATCCATTGCCCAACTTGACAGAAGAGTTGCCAACAACCACTCTATCTATGACGATTTGGGGATGACCCACATAGGCACCTTTGTCCAGACACTTATGAAGAACATGCTACCCAAGATGGAAAGTCATGAAAATACTCAGGTTTCTGGTATTCTGGACCATCCACTCGTTGTTAAGGGTCCCCTGAGCTTTCGAAGACCCCGCCATATCCTGGATGTCTGCTATGATGACGTTAACAAGGCCGTCTTCCCCAACTATTGGATCTTTTAGATCCTGCTGATTTTCGGGGACTCTATCGTCAATCTACAATCTGACTCTCGTCCCTTCTTGGGACTTATTCTCTGAAGGACTAAAGAGTTCATCAGGCTTCTCTCCCAGTTCAGTGTACCTCCTCTGGTTTACTCTTTGGGCGAGCGTGCAAAGTGAGCTTGGCTCCTGGACCACTCGCGTCTTTCTTTTTCACTACACCGTTCGATTGTCGATTGACAGAATGTAGTTGTGTTCTACCCTGATGATGTGGTTACCACGAAACGCTTAGGTTTATTAAAATCAATTACCAATGTGCTAATCAAGTCCTTTTATTTATTCAGTTAATTTTTAAGCAAACACTTCTTTCTAAAGCCACACCAATGCACGCTAATGAAAAGATAAGTAGTGCAGTTCGATGTCAAGGATTTCAGTTATTTGATGCAAAACATCGATGTTTCAAAAACATTCAACTAATTAGTAAAAACATCGCTGATTAACATCGAATATTAGACGTTAAAAATTAAACCTAAAAATACACGTTTTTACAATTAAAAAAAGTGAAAATTTATTAAAAGATCAATAAATTCACATGTTATATAAATTGCGTAACAATTCATATTCTAACGAATTTAAAATCACAAGTTTTTTCAACTTTTCGGGCTTTAAAGCACAACGCTTTTTAGTTATTGTATTCCCTGCCTTGGAGAAGAGACGTTCCGCCGGAACTGAGGTGGCCGGAATCGTTAAATATTTTAATGCAAGTGCACACAAATGGTAGTTGGTATCCTTCAATGATTTCCACGCATCTAGAGGATCTTGTGTGTGAGGGTGCTGCACTGAATCTAAATACTGTTTGAAGTTCGGGTGCAAACCTTTTGATGATGGGTGGTTGGATTGTTTCGTATGAAATAGATTTTTATATCGAGGATCCAAAAGCGTGCTGCATGAATAATTTTTTTCTGTAGATCTGAATCGAGAATCGAGTTGAACAAAAGCCGAAGCTCTCAACTTGCTTCCGATTTCTGTAGTTGGAGAAACTTTTCGTAAGTTTTGTGCAATTAAGCCAAGATTCGGAATTATTTTACTTACTGTAGTATGCAATTCTGGTACATTTTTAATCATGTCCGTGGCACACAAATTTAAACCGTGGGCAAAGCATGACAGTTTTTTTTCTTCTCCAAAAACTCCAAAAAAATGACATCGGTGTTTCGACTGATTAATCATGTTTTAAAAACATCGTTGGTTGCGTATTCGATGCGTATTCCATATTTCGATAGAAAAATCTTTACATAAGAAATACTTGTATTAATACGTTTAACTCTCAAGTTATTATTTTTCAAGTTATAATTCAAATTCACAATTTATGATTATTACTTCAGTTTTTCGAAAATTACTAACCATTGTAAGTAATTTGATCACCATTTATTGGAAATTATCTTTTTCACTGAAACGTTTTTGTCAGTTTTTCTTCTCTTTAAAACGCATAAGCCTTCTTACAGCTTATATTGTATAAATCGTTTGAAGATGATTAAATTTTGTATAAAATTCTCTTTTAAAATTATTTTTATATGACAGTCCTTCGTGGAAACATTATTTGGTATAGGAATGATCATTGGACCCGTTATTGGAGGCGTTCTTTTCCAGGTAATCTACTTTCTTTTTGTTTATATAAAGGGTCCTGAAACGAAATGATTACAATAAATCCATTAGAATAATTACTTACGTAATAATTTGGAGCAAAAAGGAGGGAGTTTAAACTTGCATATAATTAATCATTGCGTTTGGTTATTAAGATTTCATTAAGATAAATCGGACGAAAATAAGAGCTCTAAAAAAATTACATAAATTTTGTTAGATGATGTTCCTAATTTTTCGAAGGAAATACGAAACTAATTTTGGTGCACTGAATCCTACTCTACTCTATCTTTGTGCCGGTAGGGGGATAACGAGCTGCTGTTGCTCTTTTCAAAATTCTAAACATGTCTGGAAATCTGGCTGGGCACCCATTCGCTGAATATCTTTCCTTTTGAGAAATTCATCGAACAGAGTAGCTCTATATGAATGAGCATTATTGTCCATAATAAGAATGAACTCAGGATCAAAGCTCCTCTGCAAAACTTAACATAGGAATCTCAGATGTAGTCAGTTCAACGTTGACCAGTAATGATGTTCTTTGAAACACAAGAGTGGCGTGCGCCAGTCCAACATGATTCAAAATTAAGTTCACCACCAATATAATGAACAGTTTCCCTTCTGTCGAATAAGAGATGGGTCATTCCATGTCAAGTGTCCCAAATTTTAAAAAACGATAAAAGTCGCCATCATCGATTTCTCTGAAATTTTGTACAGTTAATGTTGGATGCATCTACTGATATTGTGAAAAATTTCACTCTCATATATTGTATAGTGAGGGTGCCAGGGCCTCCTGAAAAAAGGCCCCCTTCGGAATGCAACTGTGCGCACAAATAAATTGTCAAGTTTCAAGTGCTGCTGTATTGGAACTGCAGCAGCTACTAGCCTGAAAATTAGTAATTTAGGACAATTTTTTATTCTTTACACAGTGCTTACAGTATCAAGATTTTATTTTTATTGCTATGCCATTGCAGAATGGGCAAAATAATTTGCCGCGCAAAATTTAAAGCAGAATTTTGATGTTCGTAACTTGGAACTGAAACCTTCTGGCAGCTTGTGTTTTGGCAAGCCATTCCAATCAAGTACACTACTGGCTTTAAACGTCCAAAATATCAGCTGCTAGGCTTGCTTTATTTCAGAGATATGTGTCTTTGAACTTGCCATTTAAATTTTTTGCAGCCAATATTCCTAATTTCAAAGCCAAATATCATTTTCTCCAATCAAGATCTTTTATTGTTATTGGAAAGAGCAGGTTTTTTTGCTTCAAGAATCATCTTGTTTTGCTTGGGGGTCGATTCCTTCAGTGCAAGTACTTCAAAAACTGCTTGTTATGGAACGAGGCATGCTCTTGAGATTGATAGAAAGGGAACTTCTTTTTCCTGGACAGCCAAATTTTCAACATCTGCATTTGTTATCATCAACTAAATAACTTGTATGATCATTCAATCATTGGACAATGAAATTAATGGTTATAAAATTTCATAAAGAACGTTTAACAAAAATACTTACTTGGCCTATGGTGGTAAAACTACTAACAATTCACACCGTTAATAAATTCACATTTAACAAACAAAAATCCTTGCTTTGGTCCATGGTGGCAGAAGTTTTGAAACCAATTTTATCGATGAAGACAAAGAGATAGAGAGTGGGTCTTACAGACATTACTATTCTACTTTTTAATGGTATTTAAGAATCCGAAGTCAGAATTTCAAAAATTCAAAATTTTTTAGTGCACAAGTAAATTTTAGGGGGCAGCAGTCCTATGGAGACAGAGGCTATGCGTGTTTATTGAAAAATATTGGATTTTTGAAATTCTGACTCGGATTCTTAAAGAGCATTAAAAAGTAGAATAGGGATGTCTGTAGACCCACTCTCTATCTCTTTGTCTTCATCGATAAAATTGGGTTCAAAACTAAAAGTTCCACACTTTCCGGGCCTCTATCTCCTAAACGGTTGGATCAATTGAAAAAACACCAAGAATAAAATATTTCTCGAATATTGTGTACAAGGGGGGGGGGTAATTTTTTAACTAATGAATTTCCCCCGCGAAATAATTCACTTTTGATTTTGGACATTTTTTCGTACAATGCTTAGTTTCCGAGATATTCAGTTGTATCAAGATAATTGTCTCACCCTGTATATCTATCTACAGGGTGATTTACATCGAATGTAAAATACTTAAAGGGGGTATTATAGAGGTTAAGATAAACACAAAACGTCCTATGAACATGGGTCCGAATTTGAACGATAACTGAGATATGAACAGAAATAAAAATGCCGCCACCAAGATCAACAAGTTAAAAACTCAGGTTCTGTAAAGCCTAGATTAAAGAAATTTGGAGGAATAACAGGGTACATAAGACTGTGTATACCGTTAAAATTTGATTGAATTCCAACGAGAAGTTTTCGAGTTACACAGTCAAAATTGTAACAAGTGCTAGTTAGTACTCACAAGTGAGCACGTGTTATGATGTTGAATGAGTAACTCGGAAACTACTTGTTAGAATTAGATCAAATTTTAACGGTATACACAGTCTTATGTACCCTGTTATTTCTCCAAATTTCATTAATCTAGGCCTTACGGAACCTGAGTTATTAACTTGTTGAACTTGGTGTTTGCATTTTTATTTCTGTTCATATCTCAGTTATCGTTCAAATTCGGACCCATGTTCATAGGACGTTTTGTGTTTATCTTAACCTCTATAACACTCCCTTTAAGTATTTTACATTCGATGTAAATCACCCTGTATTTCATTAAAATCTATCTGTTCAATAACAAATTTTATAAATAAAATGAGTACTTTTTTATCGTTTATAGAGTGATGCAATAAATAAAAGACTTTTCACTTCCACTAATATATTTCTAAGAAACCAATGAAATGGAATGCTGAATTTAAACATTTCGTTCAGGGATCCCCAGTATTTCACATAAAAATATATTGTAAATAAATTAATTGTCTTTTCAGTATGGAAAATTTATCATACCATTTGCAACAGCGGGATGTTTACAAATATTTGCTGGAATTTTAACATTTGCTTTCCTTCCGTCTTCAGGTATACAAAACCATTTTTTATAAAGGATGTCCCTAAAATGAACTGACATTTTGAATTTACCGCCGTTTTTTTCGTGGTACAATCAGAGTAGAGATTTTTATATGTTGTAATTACCAAACATTGGGGATAAATTATGCCAAACTATACAATCGGACAATGCGTAGAAATTTAAAAAACACTTCAAAAATGATGAAAATTTTAAGAAAACTGTCGGCTCATTTTGGGACATCCTTTACTAGGCATTGCTGCCATCTGACTTTATGCGGATCATTTGAGAATACAAATTGACTCCCGTTTTTCAGAAGGAAGATGTTTTTAAACCATTAAATTTTCTTTAAAATAATAGATGTCCCAAAATGAGCTGACAATTTTCGTAAAATTTTCACCTTTTTTAAAGCGAATTTTTACAATTTCTACGCATTATTTGATTGTGTAGTTTTGCATAATTTAACCTCAATGTTTAATAATGATAGCATATAAAAATCTCTACTCTGGTTGTACCATGAAAAAAATGGCAACAAATTCAAAATATCAGTTCAATTTGTGACTCCCTTTAGTAAACGTTGAGAGAAGGTACTTTGGCTTAAAGATCATTATTATGACATGCAAAATATTCACGTATATTTAATTGAGTTTCGCGAAATTACAACTAAAAATTCGCCTACATTTTAACAATAACATGAGGATTTCTGAACACATTTGAAAAATAATAGTCAATATATTTTTATCAACTCTTCAGCGGCTATTATTTTACTTTAATTAATAAATGAAAGGTCTTAAGAGGATTTTTTTTTCACGCCAAACATCAGATGTTGAAATTTTTTTTATTTCATGAATTCATCACCATCACGAAGAAAGATAGACGGATTGATAAAATAGCCTTCATTCATAAATCCTAAATTTAAATTCACTACAAACTCTTTTTCTGCCATTTACAAGGTTACTAAACCGGTGGCAATTGAAAAACAAGAATGATTTTACCGCCAAAGCGGATAAAGGAGCACATTTTCATGTTATAGCATCGTACATGTATATATTGAATAATTCAACATTTTAAAACACTTAAGAGAAAATAAATAAATAAATATGAAAACTAAATTGTAAATTACTATTTAAATAAGCTAATGTATAGAGAGAATTTAAATGAATAAATTTGACGAACTAAAGTAGGGCACGTGCTGCTAAACCAATAACCATTATCATTATTTAATCGTTATATTCACTTATTACATGTTGCTACGATTGTTTGATATATTACATGCCACATCTTAGCATTGAAAGTTCCAATGGTACCATAAGATATCATATGGCACCATTAGGGCACGTGCTACTAATCCCATAACCATTATCATTATTTACTTGTTATATTCACTCATGACACGTTGTTACGACTTGTTTGATATATTACATGCCATATCTTAGCATTGAAATTTCTAATGGTACCAGATGGTACCATATGGCACCATTATGGCACGTGCTATTAAACCAATAACCATTATCATTGTTTAATCGTTTATTCACTCATTACATGTTGTTACGAGTTGTTTGATATATTACATGCCATATCTTAGCATTGAAAGTTCCATTTTGTACCATTAAAACACGTACTACTAAACATTACACACCAACATTATGTAAGCGTTATATTCATTCAGTCCAGGCGTTACTAGATGTTATTGTTTCAGTTGTATAAAGGAGCCTCTCAGGACATTATGAAACCAATTACTAGGTTGTCCAATATTGCTGAAGATCGTGGAACATGCCTGGAAATCGTCACCGTTCACCACTTGTCCAGCTCTTATAGTAGGCCTTCGGGAGGCAGAATAGTTATTCCGCCAAACCGCGCAGAGAGTTGAACTCTGTCTTTCAACAACCTTCAGATGTCTTTGTAACCTTCAGATTCAAATTGCCTTCAATCACATGCAAGTATTCAAAGCCATGCCGTGAATCCACCCTCCATACATCCACCATGATCACAACATTACTGTACATAACGATTACAAGGCCATCCTCTGCCATTTGCCATACCCAAACACGTCTATCCAACTGGAACAGAGTATAACATGATTCGTCACTCCATAAAATGTTTTTCGACGGTCCAATGTCCGCGTTCCAAATATCACTGGAGGCTGGCAGCCTTGTTATTTGGCGAGATGTTTGGCTTGTGTGCCGCTACACATCCGTGAATAGTGAGTGCATGCTATTCCTTCCGCAAAGTGTCGTAGTACACAGAGATTCCTGTTGCCTGATGGGTCTCCTTGTTGAATACCTGGCGGTTTTTATAAACCTCGCGCTTCAACACCCTTCGGTCGCATTCATTGAGTTTGGGGGATCATCCGTGGACGTGGAGTGTGCCTGTTTCGATGCCTATAGTGTTCCATTTTTTTCACTATATTTAATTAAATGTGGCTGTGATAATTTTCTCGAAATTTCACGAATAGACATGCTCGCAATGTTACTACATCTGATTATTAAAGTCACTAAGTTCTTTTCATTTAACCATTCTCCAGCGTTACACGAGCAAATTAATCACATCAACAATATAAAACCACATCACTTGTTGATGTGCGAGCATGGGTTTCAATTTGGAAGTAAGATTTCATGTAAGTTTAGAGGTGTCAGTTTCATTATTGTGCGTTAATGTAAACTCCCAATATATATTTTCTCATATAAGGCGATCACTCAAAATTCCTTAACTTTACTCCGATTCGAACCAAGAGCTTTTGTATAGAAGACTAAAAAAATCCAACCATTTTGTTCATGCCAGCTAAGTCTAAAATTTTATGTAATAGTGTAGCTGCATTTTAAAGCATAACCCTACTATCACTTTTCATAATAGGCACAGAAGTTTTCGGATAGTATGAGAGAAAAATCATCCAGCCAGAAGCAACATTCTTAAATGAAACGAAAACATGTTTGGAGACCGGCGAAATGCTAGACAAACTAAGATCAGGGTACCTAAGCCCAAGCACAAAATTATGGAATGCGGGTGCAAAAAATTTCAGTGCAACCCAGGGAAATCCATTAGAAATGCGATATTTAAAAGGTACACCGGAAACTATGAACATCAGTGACACAATAGCGTTGATGTTGTCCTTCTATCAAAAACATGACAAAAACGTAGAATATCATTTTGAAATCCTCTCTGTGACGAATTGTATACACACGATACATGCATTTTGAGTTGCTGATTCGAATACAACAAAAATTCTGTTTTTATTCTGTATAGTTTTTATGACATTAATGTTCAAATTTGTCAGGAACTTTATATATTCGCTGCAGGTAAGAAGTGGTTTTATAATTGTACATTGTATAATTGGTTTTATAATGGTTGTATAATTTACCCTCTTCGTTGATTTATCGGTGACGGTTAGAATGGCATCGTGACCTTGAGGTGTCCTCGGAAGGGGCATTACACAATTGATACAAATCGTATGCCAGCGGTGAGGTGGTATGTCGAGCGCTTGTAGATCCCCAAACGGCGGCTGCCTGGTAGAAATATACCATTTTATATTTTATGTATGTGGTTTACTATTAATAGAAATTATGAATTAATAAATCGGAATTTTTTAAAAGGCTTTGCAAAAACTATGTACATGTTAAAGTATATAACTCCTCTTTACAGTATTTTCTCTTTTTCTCATAGATACCACTGGAGCACTGCCTGGAGGATTTACAAAGCTCTTGCGCTTCCTAGGGGTAGTTATTAATTATTTTACAGTAGTTGCAGTTGCATTCAGTTTCGCTTTCAATTTAACGCTTTTGGAACCTCATTGTAGACAGGTAAGTGATATTTTATTGGAGCTGTTTTTCTGGCGCTATTAATGTATTTAGGTAGTTAATAATGATTCTAGGGCTTTATGTTAAGATTACCAGGAGAAGCTATAATGCCAGAAAAGTTTTTTTTAAAATTAAGAAACAGCTGAAGATTATAACTGAAGAATTTTGCTTTCATGAATTAAATAGTCTCAAAGTCATAGCATTATTTTTGTGAAAAATGCAAACAAACAATAGAGCATTACAATAAAACCGATTAAGAAAATCAAACCCGAATAAAATGAAATACAAAATAAAATCTGAGCTTCTTTACAATGCATTGTAGTATGAAGAGGAAAAATTGTAATCTGAACTTCTGTACAATACATCTCGCCCCAAGGAAAAATTGTAATCGAGAATTTGGCCAGTGAAACAAAACTATGGTTAACTAATTTCAAAGATATACAAGGCGTTTACTAAACATACGGCAAAAATTCATGGGTTGGTTCTTTGGGTTATTTTAAGAATCTCTTGTCCTTTGATGATTTTCGGAATACCGCTTTGTTTCAAAGATAGAGGTACCATTTGTGCACGTGCCAATGAACCGATTTAGATAATATTTGTAACTGGTTCGTGCCATGAACTGTATTCATCGACTGACGAAAACAGATTTTGAAAATCTTTCATAGCCTCGGAGGAGTTTGAGTTACAGACAGACAGGCAGACGGACAGACAGACAGACAGACACGTTTCCCCACACTGATAGCATAAAGCACCTTTCGGTACTTAATAAAACCGAACTTACAGTTTCCACTGTTGCAATAACCGTCGTACGCCGGACTTTCGAATAAAATCAAAAGAGCTGTGTCTGAGGCGAACTGTGGTGATCCGTGGAACAAACCTGAGCTAGGAAAGAAAGGCAGTCTCTTTGTTCTCAAATCCATCTCTGTCCCCATTCTCATCTATGGTCATGAATCCTGGATAATGACCGAAAGAGTGCCGAAATGAAATCCTGGGATGTTTGGCAGGTGTTCCCTACTAGACAGAATGCTCAGCATCACTATTAGGCAGTCTTTAGATGTTGAGCCGCTACCTCTCCGCGTTGAGAGGCTCAGTTACTTCGGTATGGCCACATGAACGGATGCCGCAAACTTTCTTCCTAGACAGTTGCTATTTTTCAAGTCGGTGGTCACATAGGAGACCAAGGGGTCGGCATAGTACTAGGTGGCTAGACTACATAGAGCATCTGAGTTAGAGTCGCTTGGGATTACCATTGAGGACATGCCCCTGATGGCGGGACATCTCGAGCGCTGCCCCCGCAGTTTTGTAAACTAAGTAAGAAAACATTTTCAGCCTCGCATTCATATTGACAGCGATTTATTTACTATTGGCAGTCCTGTCAATTGTCACAGTTTTATCACAGACGAAATTTTATAATTAAAATAGAGTTTACAGATTCACCCGTTCTTGCACCGTCGTATGACGGGCTTTATTACTAGAATAATAATAAAATCTTTATGTCTGTTTGTCTTCCCGATTGACAGCGATGTGAAGTCGCGAGTGTTTTAGATGCATTGACAGACGATGAAATTTTACAGGTTAGCAATAATATTTGCGGCAATATGACGGAAGTGTATGGTTTGCGAAGCTGAAGGATTCAAGTTGGGGCTTAGTTAGTCAAAAAAATTATCCGCAATATTGTTATATTGGTAAAGTTGCCAATATTACTTAGAACTCCAGAACTCGTAAAAAGACTAGTTACTGAGATTAAGTGCTCCAAATAACAAAATATAAAATTGCCAGATCGCAAGCTGTTCTAACCATCGCATGCTTGTGAAAAAATTATTTTTAGTTATGGTAGTCAACCAAAATTTGTTTTTTATTTATTTCATGTGCTTTAATTTTATGACATCACTGTTGAAAAATTTATCTTTTACTATGTTTAAAATTTCAGTTTAATTTGACTTCAGTCCAATTAGGATTTATTTTCATAATAGAAGGATCTATGTATTTATCTTCAACCCCCATATGGGGATTTTTGGCCAGTGATCGGGTAAGTTAGGTTCCTAATTTATAAGTTCCAAAAATTATTTCACAAACCATTTTAATTCCGAGTAATAAGTTTTGATTTTGAGGTCATTCTATGATTTTCATCTGTTTTGATTTATCTTAACACATATGCCATTATAAGCCAATAAGGGGGTGGAGGCAATATAGAAATAAGGCGGAAGCGATTCTATAAAAAGTACAGCTTTATATTTCTCAGTACTTTCATTATCTCATTACGGCCCGAACCCACTCTCGGCAGCCTTCTACTATTGAGTGATCACAATGTGATCATCACATTAATCTCTATAATCACTGAATGGTCATTTGGAGAGGTCCGTAGGTAAATCACGATCAACGTGGAGCACACAAAAGGCATGTACATTGTTTGCATAATCGACTGGCAGCCAGTTAGTATCAACGTGGGTAAAATAAGACACCAAGTGTGGAAATAGATCAATAGTAATAATGCAAACTCTTATTTCTTGTAGGTAAATTTCGACCACCATGAGGTCATCATTCAGTAAGAATAAAAAATAATGACAGATCAGGATCGTTTAAATACATAAAGTCGTTGAATTAAGAGCCAATCAGGTAAAATTACATGGACAAAAAAGAAACACAATGTCGAGAAATAAGTGCTAAAAGAGCCGTTTACTTTCCTCATAGACAGGGTCATCCAAACTTTAGAAAACGCATGAAATTAATAGAAATAAGCGGAAGCACTTACAAAACTTGAGCCTGACCCCTGGGGTGACTCAAAATATTCAATTGATCATTTAGGAAAACATCCCCCCCCCCACTTTTAGCACTTATTTTTCGACCTTGTTTTTTTTTTTGTTTTATTTTGTTTTGTTTTTATCTAAGTAATTTTACCTGTGTTTGTTTTTGTAATTTTAACTTATTGTCTCATTATTAAAAGACTTTATGTATTTAAACGATCCTGCTCTCTTTTTTGTCTTCTTATTGACTGATGATCACAAGGTAGTCGAAATCTATCTATACATATAATAAAACTGTAAGAAGTCCATGTTTGTGCATCGGACTCGGTGGCTCAATGGTTGCCCGAGTATGCGGGTTCGATCCCGGCCGAGGACGACGAGGATTTTTTCAGGGGAAAAATCCTGAGATCACGCACTTCCTTCGGAAGGGAAGTAAAGCCGTTGGTCCCGTGTAGTCGTTTGCCGGTTGCACGTTAAAGAACCCTTGCGAGCAAAATTTGCGACCCCTATAACGCCGTCCTGAAATGACCATGGCAGTTGAAAAGGACGTTAATACCAAACAAACCAAACCAAACCATGTTTGTGCACGCATCACGCAAAAACTGCTAGGCGGATTTTGATGAAACTTAGTATGGTTATAGCTTATAGTCTGGGTCAACATTTAGGGTGCTTTTTACTGCGGGAAAATGTATCATTCCCACGGGAAAATACAAAAACTGGTTCCATGCGATGTTCAAAATCTTGCCAACAGATGTCGCCACGAGTATTTTAAATCTCGCTATGGTTAAAATATTACCTTTTGAAGTTAAAATAATACTATTTAAAATAATACTACGACTACGGAATCGAATTACGGACTTCGATTTTTACTTTGGGTTTTGTTTGTTGATGTTTAGTTTCTCTGCTTTGGCTGCAATTTTTGTATTTCTTTTGCTCTGTCTTTCTCCGCTCTTTCTCTGAGTTCTACGTGAGCGAGCCGTGGGCACAACTAGTGTACATATAAGAAGTATAGGAGACAAGAGGTAAAAGATAGGATAAGAGAGCTGATAAGATTGAAGTTCTCCTCTCACTCCTCCTATTACCACTATATTTTGATGACGGGCATTTTCGCGACAATTTTGAATAAGGGGAACAGACCAAAATTTCCATGCCCCAGAGCGATGGTTGCCCCAGGGTTTGGTAGCGTCCGGCATCTATAAAGAGTGTATCTTCTCCTCAATCTCTGCCTATCACTTTCTAAACAGGCCTTGAAATTATGGTAAAGAGTTGGTACCCATAGCCATCCTACTGCCCTCTATTCTCCACCCGAAAGAGGGTAGACTGCATCCACAAAAAAAAAAGAATCGCCTAAATTCGAATTGGATAAAATAATGGCCCAAATACATGAATCGATGAACCTGTTTTGCCAAGCGACAAACCTACAGGAAATTTTCTCCTGTACTGGAAACTTAAATACACAAGCTACCTTAACATTGTTGCACAACAGGTTCTCCATTTGTGGCTAGTGTTTCCCAACGTAGATGTCCACTTTCAAGAGGACAATGACTTTTTCACTGATCACGACTGGACTCATACTGGTTCAGTGGAAATGATTGACTATCACGTAATTCTTTGGTCGGTTCAGTCACCTAACCTCAACCTGGTAGCGCATTCATGGGACAAGGTTGAAAAATCATTTGAACTTACAGAGGTCCCCAATTTGAACCAGCTTGGGCCAATATTCCTACAACGGTTCCAAAATCTACACTTAAAATAATTACCACAGCGAAAGTAGTCACTCAGTGTATAAGATAATGTCTTTTTATAAACATTATAAACATTTATTTTATTCTATGCCTGTTTTTTTTTCTTTAATAAAGAAGAAAAATAGTACTTTAGAAAAACAAATTACATTATAAAACTAAATTACCTTCTAACAATTAACAGATGCGAATTAATTTCTAACTCCTTCTATTTTAAACCTAAGGTTGACATCCATTCCAGTCTTCTTATCAGCTGCGGTGGAGTCTTCTCCGCAATTGCCTTCATCCTTATAGGACCGGCACCTTACATTCCAACAGATGGGTACATTCAATTTTTTTAGCCTATAATATTATATTTATTATATAATATAATATTAGAGCTTCTTCCATTCATTATTACAACGGATATCTTATAAATTGTACGAGGATCGCTTCGAAAGTAAGGACTCTTATTTATTTTCATCAAAACTGTAACAGATACAAAGAGCACAGTAAAAATAGTTGATAGAGCAAATTCTCATCTACAAAGCATTACTTTTCGGCAGACTTACCATCATTGAAAATGCATTTTCACCAACGACGAGCAAACCTACATGCTGCTCTTGTCTTTCATTGTGCTAACATCCACTGTCTCGAATTTGTAAAACTTCAGTAAACGTCTGTGTGAATTCATTTACACAGCTTTGCCTCGTACTCACGTCCATATCAGATGCCATTTTCACAGATAGCCCCATGTTGTCTTCTGCTCCTATTTTGACGTCGTGGGACAACATAAAAATGTAGGAGACACTACTTTCGGAGCGATAATAGAAGTAAGATTGCTATATTCGTTAGTCTACTAAAATCATTAGTAGTAATCTAGTATGTCATGCGTTTGCACTTAACGTTAGGATAATGTTCCCTATTATGGGGATGCTTTTGAAAATCTGATAGAAAAATGCAATGGACTACAATTTGTTTTTGATATGTACAACGGGCGTTCAAAAAGCAATGCACTACAATTTATTTCTCTGAATGTATAAAACATATAAAAAAAAAGAAAACCAAAGAACTGTGGATAAAATTCTTGCAAAGTTCTTGCGAAATTCTTGTGGAACTTGCAAAGTTGTATGTTCCATATAGAAGAAGAAAAACCAACCTCTTGTCCACAACAATTTATTTATCCGAAATACGCATACAGTTAAATAAATTGTTGTGGACAAGAGGTCGGTTTTTCTTCTTCTATATGGAACATACAGCTTTCCAATTGGGTATCGCATTGCTACAACCGTCAGTTTATGACTTTGGCTTTATGCCAGCGTTTTGGAAGAGTGTGTATTCCCCCTCGGAACCATGCTCAATCCTGCTTACATGTTTTTACTGAAGTGTATTTCTCTATTAAAAATTTAAATGTAAAATTTATAGAACAACATGCGCATGTTAGAGTTTAAAAACAAAAGACAAAGATAATTAGAAAGAAAATAAAATGTGTCAAAACTACTGAAAACATAAAAATTAAACGCTTATATCAGTCTTATAAATACAGTCTTGTTTTTAGCGTTTATTTGGCTTCAAACCAAAAAGATTTTATTACATTTACAATTACTATACTAATTAGATTTTCGATTTAATAATCTTCAATTTTATCAAAAAAAAAAGAATAAAAGGCCGAGAAAAATCATCCCCAGTTGAATGTGGATTTAATCCCTATAAAATAGCCCGAGTACCATTTTCTTTGGGGTTTTTTCATAATTGCCATTATTTTTTAGTATTCAAAGCCGAAAAAACTTATTAATACCTATTCCAATTTTGCTTTCTTATCTATATTTGAATAAGCTTAATCGTAAGCTTACTTTTTTGATGGCTTAATTACGAGGGTCCAGAAAAAGCCTTCCGAATATTAAAGGGTTAACAAAAAAGGCACAGTAAATACTTTTCCAAACTGTTTTACATGATCTAATTGTGCATAAAATACAGTATGTTTTTTAGCTATTTTTGAATATTATGTCGTCCAGATGGTGGGCTTTGTTCGCAATACAATTTTCTAGTCGATTTCTGAAGTTTTGAGTCAAACTTTGGATTATATCCAGCGATATTGTTCGATTTCTTGCCTTATGTTACCCTCATTTCATCAACAGTTCCGGGTCGATATTTCTGGGTCGATGATCTTCGTTGCTTGTGAGCAGAACAGCCCCTATGCAGGAACATTTTGAAGAATATTCTCACACAGCATGCCTTGTGGTTTTCCAAGTGACGTTTATTAAGTTCCTGAACAACCATCATTTTGTACTGATGGAACTTAAGATTGGTGTGTAAAATAATTCGATCAGACAACCTCTCATTTTTTTTATTTTTTTATTTTTTACTTACTGACTCTTGTTTTTTTCTACGAGTAAAGTGGTTTACAAATAAATAAACAATGAAGTTTGTGTTTATATATGTTTTGAAAATAGAGTTTTTACATTAAAGGCTAGTTTTTATCATTTACTCTGATATGCCCGGCGTTGCTCGGGCTATTTGTTTGATTAAATTTTGCAATATCTGAATTTGAATATAAATAAGAATACATGAAAAATCCTTAATAAGTATATATTTACTTTGGGAAAACGAAAAGAATTACAGTACTTAAAAAGAATTCAATAGAATTTGTGTCTAATTGGGCTTGCCCAGGAAAATGCCACATTTCATCCTTAACATTTTAGAATATCAAAGAAAGGCTATGAGTATTGAATTATTTCTGTCTACGTTAAAAAATACTTCATAGATGGGCTGAGAGAGTTGAGGAACTCTGTTTACAGACTCATCAACATGTAACCGTTTCAATAGAGTTGCATTCAGTCACAGAGCGTACATTGCTTCTATTGACGGTATCAATTTTAACAGCAAGGATTGCTTTCGCACACAATCAGTTGAAATCTATTATAATTTTCTAGTACGTTTAGAAAAAACATTATCTACAATTTCTCTAAAGGAAGTTTACTACATTACAAAAACCATATGAAAAATAAATTTTCTCCAGTTATTAGCTCATTAGGGAAAATACCACCACTTTTTCAGCTAAAGCTTGAGCAGCTGCATGCCCTAGAAGTTGTATTCTCTTATTTGTTTTAGAATATTTTCTTACATTACAACAAAGATTTTAAAAAAAAAGAAATAATAATGATTTATTACTTTTTATTTATTATTTTTTACAACTATCCCCCTTGAAACGTGAATCATTAAGGCAACGATCATAGCTGACGAAAAACACAGGCCCTGGTCGTAACCATCAAGAGAGAAGGCATCTGCAAAGAAACGTAATACGTTGTTACATCATCATAGGTAGGGCCTTCTCTCTCGGTGGTTATGCCATAGCCTAATGATGAGAAGTCTGTTCACTCCGGGTCGGTTTCATTGTTATAGCTGTTGCCAGATCGACGTTCTACAACAATAATAACGACAGCAGCGCGCCAAAGCGTTCAGCTATCTCCTTCTCTTTTCTGGATCTATTCAGGTAATGTTTTGCTATTGAATTTTGTTAATGACAGGTCGTTATCAAAAGCTTTTTACGATTTTCTTCATCGCATTTAATCTGACTGCAAAAAAAGGTATGCAGGCAATTTTCTATTCATAACAGCAAGAACAAAAAAAACTCTAGAGGTCCTATAATTTTTTAAAAAAGATTTTATTTCATCTAATTTAGGGAATCCAATGAAAACCATTCATCAAATTTTCTAATATGGCAAAATCCTTTTTATTTCAAACTATTTTGAATAAGAGTTCCGTTATAACAACCTTAATTCATATAGCTCACGGTTGTTTTATTTTCTTGGGGTTTTTTTTTGTTTGTTTGTTTTTTCTTTTCGAAAAGAAAAAAATAGAAAAACGTTTTGTGTAAAGGACTTGGAAATTAAATTTCTTCATAAAAATTTATCCAATTTAATAAACGACATTTTGTCTCCGTTATGAGTGCAGTAGTAAACAATGGATTTGACTTAGAGTTAGTCCGCCACTAGGGAATTTAGACAACATTTGAAAACGAGAGTGGACAGACTTCTCATTATTAGGCTATGGTTATGCCCTGGGACTGAGAAGTCACCTGATATTCTTTGTCGAAGTAACAATGTAACCTTCATTGTTTCCATCTTGGATTTTAGGAATCAGCATTTTTTCGTTTTGTTGAAAACAATGAAGGTTACGTTCTTCTTGGACTAAGATGGTAAGGTGACTTTTCAGTTCCGGGGCAACACCACCTAAGGCGCATTCGGCAGCGCGCAGAAAATGCAGGATTGTGACGTAGGCCTGTTTAGTCTGTGCAAAAAATGGAAGTCATTTTTTCCGCAGATTTTTCACCCATGACGAACGCAAATCCTGCATTGTCGAATTTTACAGAGTAAAAACAAAGGTTTTTAAATGCCATAAAATGCAAGAATGCATCACACATTGCGAGTTGAACCAACGCCACCTAAAAAACAAGCCCTGCTCACAGCTTGCTGACTGCCTCATCAAACGAGGGCTGACAATCCAACTTTTATTGTTTCAACAAACGAAAAAACACTGATTACAACAAGTGTTTATTCGTTTGTTTTAAACAATGAAGATTGGATTGTCAGCTCTGGTTTGATGACACAGTAATCAGGCTTTGTTTTTTAGGTGGCGTTGGTTAAACCGATTTACATTGTTGGTCGTGTCGTCGTTGTGCTCGTGACTAAACTACAAAGTCTGCACGAAGTTTTTCCTTGTGCGTTTTGTGCACGTAGAAAGTGCATAATCTGCAATGAACAGAACGCAGATTCGATGCCAAACAGCGCCGCCGGAAATGCAAAATCTCATGACGAATGCGCCAGGAAATGGATAGGAGCAGCTGTTCGCCTTATTTAAAAATATCTTAATGCTTATGATAATCACTTTGAAAAGGCTGTCGTAATTATTGAATTTAAAGAGGGCTTATACTCACATGCCAAAAGTCATTGGATAGCACCTATTAAGTGTGGGACCTCCTCTACTCGGCGAAGTGCCACAGTGCGACGTGGCATTGATTCCACAAGTCGGTGGAGGACATCTGAAGACATTGCCAACCATTACGACTGGAGAGCTTCCCACAATTGCCCATTACGGAGCCAACACCACAGCTTGCACAGTGCATGCTTGACAACTTGGGTCCATGGCCTTCATGGGGTCTCCGCCACACCCGAGCCCTACCATCAGCTCATATCAGCTGGAATCGAGACTCATCAGACCAGGTCACACGTTTCCAGTTCACAGTATCCAGTCGATATGTTCTTGGGTCCAGGAGGGACGTTGCTGACGATGTCTTGTTGTTAGCAAGGGCACCCTCGTGAGTCTTCTGCTTCCATATCCCATGGACACCAGATTTCGTTGCACAGCTCGCATCGATACAGCTCTAGTATCACCCTGGTTAAAATCTGATGTCATCTGGCGTAGTATCAGTTGCCTGTTAGCAATGAGCATCCTACTCAGACGCCGTTGGCCCCATTCATTGAGCAGGTGTGGTCGACCACTGTGTTGTCCATTGTGGGAAGTAATGCCTTCAAGTTGGTACTCTCGGTAGATTCTTGAAACTGTAGACCGTGGGATGTTGAATTCTTGAGCCACCTCCGATATTGAATGACCCATACGTTGTGCTCCACATACCAGGCCACGTTCGAACTCGGATAGCTCTCGTCGTGTAGCCATTGTCACACAGAATTCCTCACCCCTTACTCATGACAGTGCAACTAAAGCTACTGATACTGATTTGCATATTTTTACTGTTTACATATGATGCTACTGCCATTTGAAAAATAATCCACTGCTATCCCATGACTTTTGGCATGTGAGTGTATATACAGGGTGATTCTGAAAAAGTGTGTATAACTGTAAGCAATGACAGAGGTGACCAGAATGAACATTTTCTTTTTATACCTTACATGCGAGTACTAACTAGCACATGTTACGATGTTGAGTGCGTAACTCGGAAACTATTCGTTGTAATTCGATCAACCCTTAACGGTATATAGAGTTTTATGTGCTCTATTATTCCTCCAAAATTCATTATTCTAGGCATTGCAGAACCTGAGTTATTAATTTGTTGATTTTGGTGGCGGCATTTTTATTTACTGTTCGTGTATAATTGTTATAATGTTTGAATATATGCTTTTGTTTTGTATTTTCTGTTCATTTAATGTGACGATCGGTGCAAGTAGCCATGCACTCTAAATCCTTAGTCAAACCACTGCCTACTATATAATAAACAAACCAATTATTATATAGTAGGCAGTGGTCAAACAAACCAATTTAATGAAACGTGCGGTACTTTATAACTGTAAACGGTAAGGTATATGCTACCGGAAAACCATACCAAGTTTAAGGCTTATTATTGGTAGAAATACGATTAACAATAGCCGCTTGATGATGATGTAACAATGTATACACCTTTTGTCCGCTGGCCTTCTCCCTAGGAGGTGTTGCCCCGGCTCAGAAAAATCACCTGATCTTTGTAAGCCGAGCAACAATCCAACCTTTGTTTCTACCAAATGAAAAAATACTCAATAATCCAAGATGGAAATCATGGTCAATGAAAGTAATGGTCTGGCCGCGCCTATTGTTGTAGTTGCTGAAGACCATGGTCTACTTTATCTCCTGAGCGCAAAAGTGGTTATGGCGGTTATAAAAAAAAAAGACTACGGGTTTCAGTAGGGACACTTTTTTAAAGTGAAAGAGCAATTTTTTGAAAAATGGGCTAAAATACCAGGACCTGATAAGCCATTAACACTAAAGTGCCTCGTATGGACTAACACTTCGATGAGAGATTCATCTAAAAAGCATACGAACACATTGTCAACAATGAGAAGGTGGCAATTCAGAGGGTTCACTGGGTGCCAACAAATTTTCCCAACTGCCCCAAGTATCTATCAATCATATTACCGAAAAACAGGACTTCCCCAAGTAAACGAAAGAGTGTCACGTGTTTAATACAGTGAGTGATGAAGACTTTGCTTTTAATCAAATATATAATTTAATTAAATCAAAAATAAGAAATGAATACATATTAAAATGGTAAATTTGTAAATTGAAAATTCAATACAGCTTGTATTCTTCTTTACAAATGATTCATGAATGGGTCCTTGGGTTTGACGAGAAAAATTGAAGACGACGGATGTAACTCCAATTCTATCGGGAAGCAATGTCGCCTTGTCGTGTTGAAGAGTTCCTGATAAGACGTATTAAAAAGAAATAAATATTAGCAATAAGATCGATCTTAATGGGACCGATCTTAATCGGTAGGCCGGAGAGGGCGTAGGCTTTCTAGTTCTCGAGTCCGCCTGGTCGTGGGTTCGAATCCCACCGTGGGCATGGATGTTTGTGTTTGTCCCGGGCTGCGTACGGACATAACTTGTGTAAAAGGCGCAAAATGACCTTAGTAGTCGACGCCAAAATTTCTAATAATCCAACTAACCAACATACAAATGGAAACTCTGCGATATATCCACTTACGAAGACTTTGATATTCTGCTACCTTATCTCGCGCGCTCACCCTTTCCTGAATATGGACCCGCGAACAGGGAGTGACGTCGCGACGAGAAGCGCTCGTATCTGTCGAATTAGGCAGCAACGATGCTATTGAAGTTTTTTTTTTCTTTTTTAGAATCCAATACGTCCATCCAGAGCCTGTATGGCCTGAGGCCGACGAGTTGGGTCTCTGGATGGAGCTGGATTAACCACTGCTGTATGATGGTCACAGCAGCCGGGGGGTGAAGATCCTGTGTCACTGATGGGTCGCCCATCCAGTGACTAGCCGTGCCTGATGTTGCTTAACTTCACTGAAGTTGTGTTTTAGTGAAAGCCCACCAGGCCACGGCCTCCCCTAGCCTGGAAGTTGTGTTTCCGTAGCGAATGGCAGTGGTATGGCGCATGGAGCTGTGTTGGCTTGGTTGCAGGCGGGATACTTTGATTGAGATGCCGACAGATTCGGAATGTTGTCATCTGTTGCCGGGCCGAGGTTTGTTTCCTCTGTAGTGGTTATGCTTTGTTGCTCATCGGAGTGGCTGACATGGAGACCCTTTCGTGGCTCTAGTGGCTCTGTACATCCATAATCGTGAACACATTAGCTTTTAACATTGAATCTGGCACTTGCCTGCTTTGAGAATTTCTCCTGATCCTTGGAGGTCGTAGGAAACGCTGAGTGCTGCGGTGTTCCTTTGGATGGCTGCTGGAGTTGGCCCTCTTTAGAGCATCGGCCTTAGTTCCATTCATGCAGTCTCACCTCCTTCTAGGTCCAGATTTGGTAGAATCGTCCAAGCCAGTCCTCTTTCCTTCCTCTGTCTAGGTTTTTATTTCTCATTCGCTCCGCCTTCTTCGCCCTCTGCTTTTCATAGCCAATAGCGAGAACCACTTGATCCTTGGGGATGTTTCTGCCGATGACGATCTTTGTTTACATTTTGGATCCCCACGTGTTTTCCTTGCGATCGTTTTTACGATCGATCGCCCGATTGTCGTGACAAAGAGGGGTTTGGAGACATCAAGTTCGAAAAAATGTTGCAATACCAAAGGTAGGCTAATACTGAAAGACTAGTAAGTTTATGTAAAAAACGTTTAAAACGAATAATCAGTAATCAATCATGTACGTATCTGTTACAATCTAAGACAGCCAAAAACTGTGGACACAGTTATACGTAAATAAAAAGAAAAAAAAAACACTAATTCACAACGAGAGTTATTATTGCCTCCGAAATGTACATCTGGATCTTTAATAAATCTCCTTGTGGATTAGTGATTTTTTTGTTTTTATTTACGTGTACGTATCTATTATTATTAAAATTGGTTTCTTGACTGTGGGGGTTCAGATCGAACTTCCAGCATAAGTTCAAGTAATGAGCAAGCAGCATTGATTTCAGAAGATTCGGAGGCGCTTTGCCTGCATCTATATATACCACCACTGACTCTGAACCAGGAACCATCTGTCTATAACATTAGAACAGTGGATTCTTCAACTCCTTCCAAAGCTATCGTCTTGCGTCTCAAAGAAAAACTTCAAACTTTACAACAAAGAGTAAAAACTTTACAGAAACGAGCCCGATTCTTAAAAAAAGGAAAAACCACGCTGAAAGTTCAAGTGAAAAAACTCCAAAAGGAACTGCACAATTACAAAGTATTGTAAGAAAAATTACCATTTCGCTAAAAACTGGCACTGAATCAAAATTTCATTTGCTATACTGTATATCCTATCTTGCTAGTTAGTGTCCGTGATGATCTATAGTAAATGAACTACGACTGGAGTGCTTGTTACTCCAGCATGTTATAGTTTCCTGAGAGAAAATCAGTACTTGCCCTTGCCCTTACATTGTTGCTTGGCCTGTCTTTCTACGTTATTAAAGATAAGCAATGATGGCAATCAGTTATTTGATGAATTTGAGAATTGTGAACCAGTAAGACATATCCATTGGTCCTCTATCCGAGTTTAAGAATTCACTCCCTGTTTGTTTTTCCAATTTCCACCGATTTTAGAAAATTGTAGCATTTTTTTTTGGTCATCCACAAAGTGTAGTCATAATCATAGAAGGGAAGTAGTGAAACTTCCTTGTGCTTATACATTGACATAGAAGAAAATAATTTATTATTACTGAAGATTTAATGCTTATTTGAAACCAATTGTTGTATACATTTCTATATTAGAGTTAAATGTATACTAAAAATTTTAGTTTACAATTTTTGATGAGATATTTGTAGAAAAAATTGCAATCGAACTTTAAAGTGTGCAGTCACTCCAAATTGTCTCCGCGGGAGTTTTGTGAAACTGCAGTTTTGGCTCCAATCACAGGAATTGTTTTGCGGTTTGGGTCGTTTATTCAGTTTCATTTAAAAGATATTGTAGAACAAATATTATTTATTTTTTCTTTATGTTATGTAGTTAAATAAATTGTTAATGAAAGTAAGTACTGTATATTTAAAAAAAATTAAATAAAAAAAATCAAATAGATGCATAATCATAGAACTGTCATTTCATGATTATGGTACACAAAATGTTTCTTTAAATTTATAATAAATTTATTAAAAAGAAATGAACACAGCGTGGTAAGAATCTGACTTTTTGGATAGAGTGAAAGAGATATTAGGGGCTTAGAAGACGTCTTATATACGGGGGCTTATAGAGGGGGGAGGGAAGAAAAATGTAGGGAGGGAAAGCCAAAGACACTGAAAGAAGCTATAGAAAGCCCCTTGAACAAATTGGAGAATAGTTGGAGGGAGAAGGGAGTGGGGGAAAGGTAATGAAAGAATGGTGCCTTTGCGAAGGTTAATGTCATTATAGGGAGTTGAATTTCATGAGAAAAGGACTCGAATTGCTTTCTTTCTTTTTTGTTATGGAAATTGTTATGAAGAATAAAAAAACTAACGCCCTGTAAGGAGTGGCCACGAGAATTTAGCGACTGTATTTTGTTCACCCTGTATTTTGTATTATATCTAGGCAAGTTTTTATTTCCTGACTAGAAAATTGAGGAGATATGTTTGTAATGCAGTGAAAAGTAAAACAAATAAAAAATTTGCAAAATTGCTCTCTTAATATTTGAATTCTTTCTCTGATTATACTTGAACTGTTATTTATTTTTTAAGAGTATAATTCTGTTTTAAATTTATTAATAAGAAAAGCCAATAAAGTTTAATAAATACACAATTAAAAATTTTTTTTTGATATGTTGTCATTCATTTTAGATTTTATCATTTTGTAAATAAGAGTTAACAGGATGATCGAGGGTTCGGATCCCGCCGTGGGCATCGATGTTTGTGTTTGTCCCGGGCTGCGTACAGATATAACTTGTGTAAAAGGCGCAAAATGACCTTAGTAGTCGACGCCAAAAATTCTAATAAACCAAACCAACCAACCAATCTTTAATTCGAGTCTTTGCTTTTCTACGGATTTAACAACTGAGGAGTTTTTATTTCATTTTTAATGTCAATTCATTTTGATTTTAATTTTTTAGATTGATAAATCTTTCTTTACACAGTGTTCTGTGGATGACAATTCTCGCCTTGATATTGTATGGAATCGGAACAGCACCAGAATATGTAATAAGTGTAATTGGAATGCGAAAAGAAGCTTTGTAAGTAGTCTTTTGTAAATTGATTAAGAATGTTCAAGTGTTTATTATTTCTTTATAGGTTATTAGAAATATGATGTGTTAGCCGAGCTTTCATTTGGTTAATTTAGTTCAATACTCACATTTACTTTTCCATTCATTGAAAACTGTAAGATAATATTAATGCATTTCCTTAATTTCCAGAGATAATGGTTATTGTGACAGTATTGAAACATCAGGCTTGGTATCTGGACTATGGACTTCTGGCTTCGCTTTAGGGTATATGTTGTATTTGTTAACTTTTTAAAAAAATTAATTTTCCGCATATCAATTTTGCTCTTGTCTGTTCTTTCTAGATCAATTTTGGGTTCCAGCATATCGGGTGCGCTCGGCGATGCCATCGGTTATAGAAAAACTTCCCAATTGGTTTTCGCAGTGCAAATATTAGTCGTAAGAAATCGAATTTACCTGTTTAATGATGTGAACTCCTTGTGTATTATTCAATAATATAATAATTAAATAAAATAAAATTAATGAAATCGATGAACTTTATTGATGAAATTTATCGATTATTTTATTTTATTTTATTTTATTATAATTTTATCGAATAATACATAAGGAGTTCACATCATTCAAATAAATAAATATGTTATTCTACCATTAAATTACCTTCTACTATTCTAATATTTAACGCAATATTTTGTCTCGCTTTTATAGTTCTCAAATAGTGTCTAATGAAAACTATCACAGATAAATCAAGAAATTTAATCTTTTGTATTAATATTTTCTATAGATTTAAGCAATTGCCTTTATTAATAGAAATGTTCATCGAGTTGTATAAAATACTAGTTATTAAATTATAAATGAAACTTTTAAGAGTTTTACTTACAAAGGATTTTTTTTCTCAATTTTAACTGTTTGTGGTAAAAATTTATATAAGTATTTTTCATAAAATATCAGTATATTGTGTTAAGTAAATTGAATGGAAATATCATCTTTCTTAAATATTAAAAATATGACATTGGAAACATTATACAGGGTGTTTCAAAATTATGTACAATAAATTTAGTGACATATTCTTCAGGTCAAAAGAAGACGAAAATGTTCTATAGCACTTTGTCTGGAAACGATTTATTTACGCGATACAGCCAACTAAACCGGTGGCTCCAAATTACAGGAATTGTTCAAAGTGCCCGCCACCAGCTCGCACGCACGCTTCGGCTCGTTGCATGAGCGACCGTCTGATGTCATGGAAGAGTTCGTCGCCAGCATTACGAACGGTTTGGCATGCATTTTCAATTCGTTGTCGCAGATCCATAATGTTAGGAACTTCTGTGCTGTAGACGATCGTTTTCACATGACCCCACAGAAAAAAGTCCAAGGGATTAAGGTCGGGTGATCTTGCAGGCCAGGCTACCGGTCCACCTCGACCTATCCACCGATTCGTGTATGCAGCATTAAGGTGTGCTCGCACAACGTGGCTGAAATGTGCTGGAGCGCCATCATGCATGAACCACATGTTAGATCTTATCAAAAGAGGAACATCTTCCAGTAATTCTGGCAATGCATTCTGCAGAAACAAAAGATACGTTCGCCCAGTCAATCGTGGCGGCAACACATAAGGGCCAATTAAGTTATTTCCGACAATTCCACACCAACTGTTCACGGAGAAACGCTCTTGATGCGCTCGAGCTCTGGTAACATGCGGGTTAGCATCTGCCCAATGGTGCTGGTTGTGAGAATTTACGATTCCTGTCCGGGTGAAGGTTGCTTCGTCCGTGAAAAGTATCTGGCTGAGACAACTAGGGTCTGCAGTATGACGACGTTGTATCCATTGGCAAAATCGTTGTCGGTGTGGATAGTCCGTTGGGTTCAGTGCCTGAACCAGTTGCAGGTGGTATGGATGCAAAAGCTGACGGTGAAGAAAAGCGCCAAACAGATGAGTGCGGAATGTGTACCATGGAAGAAATACGACGGGTGCTTGTCTGTGGTTCATCGTGTATGATGTCAATTATCACATCCTCCTCATCCGGAGAATGTGCTACAGGCCGCCCTTGTCCTGTTTGACGACCAAAGGAACCACGCTCCCTCAAATGTCTGTCGACAGATACAAATGTTCGGTTATTTGGCAAACGTCTATTCGGAAAGCGTTCTTGGTATAGCCTTCTTGCTTCCACAGCATTTCCGTTCGCAAGACCATACATTAGGTACATGTCAGTGTATTCTGCACTGGAATACGTGTACATGACTTTTTTTTTTTTACGTAAATCGTAATGCGTATGTCAAAGCACGCAAACGTTCTGAAATTGATGTTCCTAGTGGATGTACAGTAGTGAAACTACAGTAATGGAAACAACCGTACACAACTAATGGAACAACCCTAAAGTAGGTTTAAATGGAACAAACCACTCAACCTAGTGTTAGGTTGAAACGCTGGAACTGCTAAAATATCGTCCGCTAACTACCGTGCTTCCCTACTGTATGATATTAGATTAGTCGCAAACAAATCGTTTCCAGACAAAATGCTATAGAACATTTTCGTCTTCTTTTGACCTGAAGAATATGTCACTAAATTTATTGTACATAATTTTGAAACACCCTGTATAAATCTCATTATTCTCTGTAATAATTATTTTTTATTACAGGTAACTATGAACCTTGGGTTTTATTTTTGGAAAAGGCATTCCAATGTCCAGAAAAAAGGAATAAAAGAAGAAATTCCTTTGAATATAATAGAAAATAATGACAATAAATTGTATAGTAATGAAGATGTTATCAAAGATTAGAAAATTTATTTATTATCTAAATTAATCATGAATAAATTTGTTTATACATTATTGTTTCCAAAATATGAATATGTTTGCAATTAAGCACTATTTGTGTGAGACTTTATGAAACGTAAGTTACATAACTTAATTAAATAAATCTCTTTTCTGCGAACCTGATTAGCTCTAATTGATTTTTTCCAACTTCTTTAAAGAAATATCTATTAAAAAGCAAAGTAAATGTTATCGATTTCTTCGGAGAGAATCATTTTAGAACTCCTAGTGACAAGGCGAATTCATGTCAGAAACGCATTTTCGGTAGTTTTTCAACTCAAAACAGCGTTATCTGTCGACAAGGCGACTCCAGCTGCGCACAGTTAATTCGTTGAAGTTTGTTCGACGAAGATTGAAATACGGATGTTCAAAAAAAAACAAAAAAAAACTAAGATTAAAAAACTAATAATGAAAAACTTATAACCTAAAATAATGAACGATTTCGTCTTTCATGTAATAATGAGAGATTTCAACCGATTTCAATTCTCATTATGAACTATTCAAAAGTCTAGATTATAATATCAAATTATTGTTTTTTCTTCGAGATAAACATTTAACCGTTTTTTAACTTACATTCTGTTTGAAAAAAAAACATTATTTAAAATTTTTAAATAAATTTCAAATGTACACAGTTATAACCTCAGTTATGGGCTATTATATTCAGTACAAAGAATAACAAAGATTTATAATTTTTATTGATATTCTGGTGGTCTCCTTTTTATGAAAATTAATTAAAGTAAATAAAGAAATAAATAATAAATAACATAAGTCACCAAGAGTCAATAGATAGAAAAGTCTTGATAATCTTGAAGAAAATGAAGATGAGTCTTGAAGAACATGAAGAATGGCGTAATAAAAATGGAGTAATAAAAATACATAAAGAAGGAAACCCCATAAGGATTATAACATCAACAAAAAAATCGCTAACTTACAAACAAGCAAAATTTTTAGATAATTATTAACAATTTTTTTCAACTTAACTATACAATTAAAAACTCAACGCAAGCCAAACAAACATTAGAAAAAACAAACTAGATAATAAAGATAAAGTTTACACCATAGATATAACAGCCATGTATGACAACATCCCAATCAACCCAACTCTAGACATCATAAAAAATCAATTAAAAACAAAATTATCTTACATCAAAATACTAAAAACCATACAAGCTATAAATTTATGTTTTACCAATAATCAATTAAAATTCAATGGAAAAATTTATTCACAAACAGATGGCATACCTATGGGTAGTCCATTATCACCCATAATTCCTAACATCTATTTAAATAACATTGAACACATACTACTAAACACATCACAACACAAACAATATATAAAAATATGGATGAGATATGTAGATGATATCCTAATCATTACAAACAAACCAGTAGAAACATTAATACAATTATTAGAAGAAACATATCCTTTAAAATTTACACACAATAACATGATCAACAACCAAATAACATTTTTAGATTAAAATATTGTAAAAAATGAAAATAATCTAAATTTTGAATTATATGAAAAACTTACAAAAGGAAACAACATACCACATTACTTCTCACAACAACCTACACACCAAAAAATTAACACTATTAAACAATATATACAAAGAATAAAAAATCGCACATCCCCAAAATACATGCCCAAAAATTTAAAGAAACTTAAATTGAACCTAATAAAAAACAAATATCCAACAACACTAATAGACAAAATTTTAATAGAAACATTCACTAAAAACACAACAAAAAATATACCAAATCAACAAGAACAACAAAAAAGGTATTCTATACAATATAACAACAAATTTTTCCACAAACAGAGAAAAAAATTAGAGCAAATACCAAACATAAAAACCATACCAAAAATAACAAATAACTTAACAAAACCATTAATAACCACTACCAACTTAAAAATAACAAATAATCAAAATAACAACACAACAATTTCAAAAACATATGTCAAAATAACAAAGAAAAATGGAGCAACGCTAACATAATTTACCAAATTCCATGTAAAAATTGTAAACATATCTACACAGGTCAAACAAAAAGACAACTACAAATAAGAATAAAATCTTGTAAACATTTCAAGAAGGAGCTTTAGCAGTGAAGCAGAATTACATTTATATATTTATTAAAAAGAAATTAATCCCCCCCCCCCCCTGAGGAGGATAAGGGAAGTGGCAGATCCTGTGGTCATCTATTTTTACCCCTTTATCTGCATTTTTACCTCTCCCTAAGTTTTTTAATCAAAAAATTGATTTTTTAGAACTTAATATGTAGAAAATGTAATAAAACCTCGTATCTTCTTTCCTTTCTCATCATTTCCGATCGTATGATATATCACATGCGATATGTTGCCGTAGTTCTAAGGACCAAGTGATTGTCAACCCCGCAAATCCGATCCCGCTGAAACAATCGGGCCTAAACTTCATATTAATGTAGATCTTGACTAGAGGAATCTGGATACCGAATTTCACGCCTTTACGTACCTAAATAGCACACAGATATGTTGCCCTCCCTGAATCCCACCCCCGTAATTCCGACCCCAGTGTACCAATCAAAACCAAACTAAATAGTGCAGATAGTAAGCTACATTCCGAATTTCAACATTCTACCTCAAAAAAATGTAGAAATTATGAAGGGGACGGACTGACATTATAAAACCAATAAGTAGCTCCATTCTTCCGCTACTTAATAATATAGATTATGAGCCCTTGAGCAATCGTGCGTCGACAAAGCGATTTCACGTGCGCGCGCTGATGTCAGTAATGCTTAAAAGATGAACAGAAAGTAACAGTGTATTCCTTCTTCACAAATCGATTGTTATATAACATGTCATTATCTTGGTATTCTTTAAACTCACTGTTTTAGCAGGTGAATTCGACTTGAAGGGATTCATGAAAAATTCTGAAAAGTTGATACGGCCGAGCAAAGACTTTGATGGTCATATTTCTGAAAACAGAATTTAAAAAAGTTAATCCGTTTTCAAATTATCGTGCAAACGGCGGACGGACGGCCGGATAAACGTACAGACCAAAGTAGCTTTTATGCTATAGCTCCTAATAAAGGAATATGAAAGAGCACTTCGCCACAAAGACCTAAATAACCATTTGGTTAATCATTGCATCAATAAAAATCACACACAAGATTGGAAAAACACAAAAATCATTGGAAAGGAAGGAAATTATTCAAAAAGATTAATAAAAGAAACTGTAAATATTATTACTAGTAAGAAAAAAATCTTGTAAACATTCCAAGGAGGAGCTTTAGCAGTGAAGCGGAAATACATTTATACGTCTATTAAAAAGAAATTAATCCCCCCTCCCCCCGCCTCCCGAGTAGGATAAGGCAAGTCATCTATTTTTACACCTTCATCTGCACTTTTACCTCTCCCCAAGTTTTTTTTAATCAATAAATTGATTTTCTCGAACGTACTATGTAAAAAATGTAAAAAAACCTCGTATCTTCTTTCCTTTCTAATTATTTCCGAACGTATGATATATCACATGCCATATGTTGCCGTAGTTCTAAGGACCAAGTGACTGTCAACCCCGCAAATCCGATCCCGCTGGAACAATCGGGCCTAAACTTCATATTAATGTAGATCTTGACTAGAGGAATCTGGATACCGAATTTCACGCCTTTACGTACCTAAATAGCACACAGACATGTTGCCCTCCCTGAATCCCACCCCCGTAATTCCGACCCCAGTGTACCAATCAAAACCAAACTAAATACTCGTAGTGCAGATGGACATGCCCATAGTAAGCTACATTCCGAATTTCAACCTTCTACCTCAAAAAAATGTAGAAATTATGAAGGGGACGGACTGACATTATAAAACCAATAAGTAGCTCCATTCTTTCGCTACTTACAAGGGTCAGTGAAATGAAAACTGGAAATATTTTTTACAGCTCCTATATTACAGACAGAGTTGGTACACTATTTTCCAATGTAGTCCCCATCTTTTCGATGCATTTCGCCATCGAGTCGGGAAGGCATGGATATCTCGGGAAAAAAAAATCTTCACATAATCTTCATATAACCGAGATCTTCCTTATAGGAATCTGCATACCGAATCATTAACTTTCAAATTGTGTCGTATTATTATTCTAACATTATTATTAAAAAATTTCATAGTGAACTTCACAATTTATAAATCATTGTATTTGATTAATCGTGAAGAAAAATTTTCAGTGAAAATTAAAAATATATCGTGAAATTAAGTGACTTACATGTTGATTTTTAGAATAAAATTTATTAAACATATTGAAAGGAATAATTTTAATCATATTAAGTTTTATAAATTATTTTTATATTACATTTGAAGTATTAATATTTTAAAGTAAATGAAATTGAAGTTCTTGTGGAAATTTTGAAATCCAATATTAAAGGTGAGGAATGATTTTTGTTGAAGCTTGTACAATTCCAAAAACAAAATTCTATAAGTGGAGGAATGCATCGAAAAACATTTTCTCACTTTTTATATTGGATTCCATAAACACAAGAATTTCAATTCAAAAACGTTACACTGACATTGGTGAAATCAATTATTTATTTATATATTTATTTTTATTTACTTAAAAATATTAATAATATAAAGGAGGTTTATGTGTTTATTACATACAAGTTACTTATTAAAAAATTTAGCTCTTTTCTTTTGTTCCCTTCCAAGTTTTTTTTACATCATCATCAATTACTACCGCATTCTCAGCAACACATAATAGTGTAACAATTCGGCTACTACATCTTTATGTTCTTCGCAAGGGAATGAAAGTGGAGCACTTTCTAATGTTTTGGCAATAGTGATTTCGTTTTGCACATTATTCGGTGATATTATTCCCATTAATAAAATTACAGATTGTAAAACGAAACACTAAAACCCGTATTCAGAAATGAGCGCTTGCTTAAGACCATTGTTGAATATAAATTGGTTAAATTGAACCATCTGACCAAATCGCAAGCTTTCGTTTTGCGTCTTTTACCACTCTCGGCGCTTCGCGCCTCACATTATGTTTATTTTGTGTTACCACTCTCGGCCCTGCGGGCCTCACTGGTCACTGTTTTCCGTTACTCGAAAGCCGCCGGCGTTCTGTCTACGACGTCCCCCTCCGGGGGCAAATTACTGATATATGCCCCAACCTATTTGGTCACAGGGGGCAGTTGGTTTCCCCCCCGGCCGGTTACACAGTAGAAGACGCAAAACGAACAGCTTGCGATTTTTTGGCCAGATAGTTCAAATCAACCTATAAATTCAATATTACTGAATTTCTACTCAACAATGGTTTGAGGAAGAGCATTAGTGCTCATTCTGAATACGATTTTAATGTTTCGACGTTATTAATCTCATTTATAACCATACAGGACAATAGCTTGAATACATAACTTTTAAAATGAGTAAAAACCTAATGAAATTAAACAGGCTTAGCTAAAATGTTGTTGAAAATAACGTCAGTTTCACAAAGTAACCATTGCTTTCCACCGTCTGTCGCTTAGGAATCTGGCCTCCATGTGCGGAGCGCCGCCACACGCCAACGGAAGTAACCACGGACAAGATTGTCACATGGTATCGTCGTACTACCACAGAATAAGAGAATAATACAGAAACGACACTAACAGAAACCTATACAAAAAAATCGTACATCCGGTAGACCGTAGCGATGTCAGCGGCTTGGAGCGAAACATTAATTTCCTATAATGCAACGCAGTCCTTAATGCAGAAAAATTTTTCTTTTTATTTTTATTTTTCTAGCATTATTATTGTTGTACCATTTAACAGCACAGGAACTCATCTTTTTCACGGAATTCCAAAAAACAATTAACTATTCCGTGATAACTATTCCTGCCATCATCAGCAAAGCTTTTAAATAGTTTAAAATTCATTCCTGAATGGTCGCCTACAGACGAACGATCTCGATCTTATCAAATTATAAATAAAGTAGAAAATGCGAGGTCGTCAGACGAAACAATTTGAATGTGTGAGCTTTGCAACAATATTAATTGAATTTGAAACTAATTATCGCGCAGATTGCGCGCGGATAAAATTTGTTAACCAACGAAAAAACAGAAATGGAATGTTAAATGACGTCATATATAAAGTAAAGTCTCTTACTAGGCGCATTCGGCGGCACTCAAATCTGGCTCAGATCTGAGAGAACTGTCACGTGGTATCTGACTGCTTTTCTGAGCGTCTGAGTGACTGTTGCCGAACGCGCTTTTATCTCAGAAAAAAATGGCTTTACCGACTTTACAAATACTGAGAAGAAACGGCGGTTTTACTAATTTTAGTGTACATGAAATAAAAATCTGCATCAAATGAACAACTCAGCATGATTAATATTCGATCGCGAGAAGAGTATACCATAAGGCCAGGGAGGAAAGGGTACATTGGGCATCGCCGTGATTTGGCTCTCGTAGCTTTTTTGATAGCTTCGCATCGCAGTGAGCGCCGCCATATTCTATCTGAGCACTCAGAAAAAGAAAAGCTTGCTGAGCGTCTGAGCTCAGAATCTGACAGATTCGTTGCGTGCCGAACACGTTTTCTTCTCAGGCGGAAGTAGCAAAGTGCTCGCCGAACGCTGCTCTCTCAGATCTGAGTCAGATCTGAGCGCCGCCGAATGCGCCTATTCTCTGGTAAAATACGAACAACTTTCATTTTCGTTTTATTTAGTTGATTCCAATGCACCTGATGTCGCTGTAGTCCGTATTCGGAAAACGTCATCGAGTGTCGCCTCTGTTCTTCTCCCTTACTCCATGGTACTACCTTTCCTTCTTATACCGTGGTACAGACCAGTGGCGGCTCGTCCATAGGCACTGCGGCACTGCAGCACCCCCAGTTTCACTTTCGATATCGATAAAATTCAATGTAATGTGTCTTTTTTTTTCTTTAATACTATTCTTATACATGTATATTACATGACCCTTAAGCTTAATGTCACTAGCTATTCTCTAGTTCGTGAAAAAATTAAAATTTTCTGACGCAGTACCCCCAGAAATTTTAGCTACGAGCCGCCACTGGTACAGACCAAGGGCGCATTCTTATAGGTAGCTTTTATGCTAAAGCTCCTAAAAATCTAGCAAAATTAACAATAAACAAACAACAACAATTAACTCAGCAAACAATCAACACATCCAACAATTACAACCAACATAAAATTTCATCATTGTTTTAATTTAATCTTATTTCAGCTGTTAATTCCATCAAAATATTTAGTCTGAAGATGAGGAAATGATCCTCGAAAACGTTAATTGCCATCACTTACCATCTGACTTCCAAATTTTCAGAACATAACCACCTGATTCTCCAAGTTTTTCATCATCAAAATTTGCTTCATTAGACTATTCTTCGAGATTTTACATCTACTTTTTCAAGCTCATCGAGACTTTCTCCATCCGACTAAAATATTGTTTTATCATCAAGTCTTTCTTCATTTTCTTCAAGATCATCAAGACTTTTTTATCTATTGACACTTGGTGACTTATGTTATTTATTATTTATTTCTTTATTTATTTTAATTATTTTTAATTAAAAAGGAGACCACCAGAATATCAATTCAGCATTAAAATCTCCTCCTTAATTAATATACAATGTATTTATAATTTTTATTCATTATTTCTTTGTCTTCATATAACTATTTCATTTATCTTCTAAAGAATGTACATTATTATGAAGCCCATCCCCGAAAACCAGCCCATCCGTCAGAGATATTCAAATGCTATCCAAATATTAAATGTAATGTAATTGTTTCCTAAAGAAGTTGACTTTACCGATCACATCAACAGATTTGTCCTGAAAATTTGATAAATTAATGTCACGTGAAAACCACCAGGAATTGAGTGTTGAATGAAAACTTTGCTACAAAATTTTAAAAAATTCTGACTGAAACAATTCAAGAGATAGAAAAATTTTCACACGCGTTGTCGTCGATAGATGGACTCATCCTCCTCACTTCACCATAGAATTGAAACGAAACAGAAACCTAACCGAAAGGTTGATTTTGAAATACAGAATATAAGAATAAATAACTATTAACAAGCAAATGATAGTTTTCAGAAAGTGTTTATTAAATTAGAATTATAAAAGTAACCATTTAACTTAAACTGACTTTAAGAGATCTTTTTATAAGCTTAGATAAATCTGTATTTAAATTTGTGTGGGAAGATTTTTTAAAATCATCGTTGACATAATATGGTCGGTACTTTTGGTGGTCAAGCACAACCATGGCGGAGGAAAACGTACTTTGTTGAGGCTTTACAAAGATGTTGAGTTTAACTGTCGTCGTCAAAAAGAATTTTGCGCATCCTAGGTGAGCAAGTTTAAAACCTGGAATTCTTTATAACTTAAAAGAATGTCTATGTGTATTTTAATAGCTGAACTCATAGGCAAGGCACTCGATCTTTGCCTAATGCAATTTGCAAGGCGCCAAAAGCATGCGCACTGATGAAAGGAATTGTCATTTCGGAAAGGAAGGATTTTCAAATGATTTTCAAACTATTTTCAAAGGACCTATTGCACCAGGGATCCCTGTATTGCACGCTTGAGTGGCGCCACAATCGAACTGCTTTGACGATTCACCAAAATTAAACAGAGCGTGGTAAGAAAGTGAATAAAAATTGAATATTATTAGTGCTAGCAATGATAAAAGCTTATTAATATATCAGAGTTTTTTGGATTATTTTTACATTTCTTATAAAAACATTTTCCTGATATTCATACTTTCTCTTCTGATAAAATATAAGATGTTTGAACGGAACATTTTGTATATTGAATAGATTATGGAGAGACCATTCATTAATCATAAAACTATTAATAAATTTGAAATACATATATTCGATTTGAAAAAGATGACGTTTAATTTTTCTTATTTAGATGCATGTGAACTTGAAGTCACATATACGTGAATTTTATAATGGTAAATTCTACTGAATATTAATGAAATAAATTGGCTGCTGATTCTTCAGAAAGCGAAGAAAACTTTAACCAAAATTCTTTTTATACAAACCTTTTAAATCTCTTTATTTCTTTTTCGCCCAAAGAAGGATATACATAATGTTAACATTATATGAACTAACGAATGACATTCATTAGACTGGTTTTTAATAATTTGAAGATACAGAGATACATCAGCGAGTCAGAATAATACTGGCTTAGAAGAAAATGATTATAACTGGAAAATCTTGTAAAGTGGAAAATACTTAAAATATCTTTTTGATATAAGATGATTGGTTGGTTTGGTTTGTTTGGTATTAACGTCCTTTTCAACTGCTATGGTCATTTTCAGGACGGCGTTATAGGGGCCGCAAATTTTGCCTCGCAAGGGTTCTTTAACGTGCAGCCGGCAAACGACTACACGGAAGTGCGTGATCTCAGGATTTCCCCCTGAAAAATCCTCGCCGTCCTCGGCCGGGATCGAACCCGCGTACTCGAGCATCAGAGGCGATCACGCAACCTGCTGAGCCACCGAGGCCGATGATATAAGATGAATAAGTTGACTAGAAAATAGTACGCGCCAAAAGACTGAGCCTGAATGCATCATGGACGAGTGCTGACGAAATGCATAGCCATCTTCAGAGAATTAGATTTGACAATAAATTCATTCGCAGTAAATTTATCTTTCTTATATTCTATGCAAAATGGTTTGTAAGAAGCAGGGATATTTCTTTCCATAATATGAAATTCCAGGAAAATAAAGAAATAATTGATTAAATTTTTTAAATTAAATACTTGCTCTAATTTAAATTTAGGGATCAATTACACAGGATCAATTATCGTTAAGAGCTGATTCTTATGCTTTTTTTTTGTCCTGAATTGGTATCTGACCTCAGTTTTTTTTCTTGTGTTTTAAAAAAACCCACAAATATTTTGTTTTTCAAGGAAATTATTCAATATTTGGGGCCTGATAAATTTCTATGTGGCCCAAAAATATGGACACTTTAACATTGCAACCGCTTCTCTTCAAACCCATTAATTTAACATTGCAGTCTTTCTGAGCATAACTTGGAAACGTGACATGATAGAAAAAATCTAAAAGCAGATTCGAATTCAGCACATATAAAAAGATCGTTTGCTTGTGTTGTTAAAGGTATTCTTATTAGATCTACAGGGTGAGTCATAACTCATTAAACATAGCTTATTTTGGAAATGGTGTATAAACTGGACGATGTGATCATGCTAGCAGGGAATAGGTGCTGTAACTTTTGGGATAGTTTTAGAACTTGGCCGCCATCTTGAAATCCGTCATTTTGGCTGAAGTTGTAAATGTAAAAGGGGTTATGTGGCATATCAAGTAGCACGAGTTTTTTCTCAGGAGTTCATTTTTTTAATCGGATTTCAGTTATCTGCAGTGGTTCAAAAGTTATTAACAGAGCATTGGTACTCTAGCATTGTCTATTGCAGGTAATTTGAGATGGCACTAATGAAGATGTCCTGATGTCCGGGAAACGCCCTACCGTACCATTGGTGCTGATTTCAATGCCCGGCACCCCAAAAGCGAACCAATGGCGCACAGTACCGCCTCATATGTGATATCACATTTCAGATGGTGAACATAAAGCACTGGCATTGGTGAACATAAAGCTGGCACTGGCACTATTTCATACAGGCACTGGTGAACATAAAGCTCGTATAGGCCGACCAAAGCCATCAACAATGGTATTGGCAAAATTTGCAAAGAATCCACATCGCAGCACAAGACGGCTTCCAACTGAGTGTGGACTCATACCAAGGGTTCTCCATACCAACAAGTGGCATCGATTCAAGGATCAGATGCAGCAAAAACTATCCGAGGATGATCCAGAGAGATGTCAGGAGTTCTTTACCTGGGCTTTGGACAAGCATCGACTGGACCCTTCATTTTTACTTAACATGGTTTTCAGTGATGGGGCAAATTTTTATGTTAGTGGTGAGGTGAACCGTCAGAACACAAGAAATTGGAGCGATACGAACCCTCATTGGACAGACCAACAAAAGTCGTTGGTGGATGTCAAAATTATGGTTTTGTATGGGATATGAGGCACCCGTTTAATTGGACCAATATTCATAGACGGTACCCTAAATGCTGATGAGTACCTGCGAATGTTACAGAACAGTGTTCCCGTCACTGTTGACTGAAGATGGCAAGTTTCCCAAGGTTTTTCCAATGCACCATCATACTATGGACGTAATGTCGGTCAATGTCTGGATGGGCATCGGAATGGTTGGCAGGGTCCTGTGGAGTGGCCACCACCTTCCCGAGATGTCACAACTGTGGGGCCACTTGATACAACTTGTGAATTTTGTGAAAATCCAAAGCAAACATCACCTCCAGCAACGCTTTCTACAGACCTGTGACAGCATTACCCCCGACGTTCTTGTGCGCCTGCATAATGAATGGATAAAGCGTCTTGATTTCTGTAGGAACATACATTGAACACATCTTTCAGCTACTACAACCCATTTTCTGTGTGTGTGTATTTTTCTTTGGAAAGTATCAATGTTTTTGTTAATAACTTGTGAACACAACAGATAACTGAAATCCGATTGCAGGACTGAACTCCTGAGAAACAAACCGATGTTATTTGCTGTGCCACATGACCCTCTTCCCATTTAAGAAAATGGACCTTGACCAACATCGTACCCAGGATTTTATTTCGGGGAGGAGGGGGCATTATTCTTATGGGGGGCGGGTCTACCGTGGCCCTGATGGCGGATTTCAAGATGCCGGCCAAACTCCAAAACTGTCCCGAAAGATAGAGCATTATCCTATTCACAGATAGCAGGGTCACATCATTCATTTTACACACCATTTCCGAAATACAGCTATATCCAGTGACTTTTGACTCACCCTGTATTACGGTATGTGCTACACTCTTTTCTAACAGTCCTTTCAATAGGTTGCACTCTATTTCTATTATTATGAAATACGAGGATTGGACTGTTTTCCTAAAGATGTGAAGAACAAGATTTATTCCAGATTAATGATGTAGATTATCTATTTTTATCGCAGTAACAGAGTTCGTATTACACGTGGTCTTTTGTTCGTTTATCAAATTCTTTCTGTCTACATCATATTTTCTTCAAAGCCCTTTTTCTATGGAAAAAAGAAAAAAAAACTCTAATCTCTGAATTTATCCTAGGTTTCAGTTTGCCTGTGCCGCCAATGCATTAGGGAAAATGATAACGTTGCCTTCGTGGAATTCGTTCAGTTGGTTTCAAATTTTTAATTTGCGCATGCGTACAGGAACCACTTTTTTCTATTAGTCGACCTTGGTTTTCTAAGGTCTATAAGCTTTGTTCCATATAAGATATACAAGAGCTGATTATTTCCGAAGAACTTCCTTACAATAAACGCAGTATTTAAATTAAAGTACTTTAATTATTTCTGAAAACATTACATGTTCGATTGTATCCCTAGCCACGAACTGGATTCTTATTTAGCATTTCTGAAATCAGAAATGGCTATTATAGCTATCATTCTAACAACGTTTTGGTGTTGGAAAAATCTTTAATCTTTTTCGACGTAATCCAATCGAGTAATATAAATAAAGGTCAATGGGTTCGCTCTCATCAAAGATCGTCCACACAAGTAGCATGGAAAAACAGATTTTAGAAGTTGAAGTCGTAAACAGCAATTTTTCCGTTTGCGTTTCTTCTTTTATCTTAGCTTAGTCGCTACACTTGAAATTTTAATAAAAGCGCAGCCTCTAGCTCTTCATTGCACTTCGTTTTGAGTTTCTAATGTTTAATATCGTTGAGAATGCTTAAGCTCCGAAACCGAGAAAGCATCTTATTAGAGGCTCGCCTCCATTTATTAAGTAACCTTTCACCACTAGTTTTAGCTTAAATTTATATATTTAGTTCACTTGTTGTTAATTTAGCCCTATATTTACTGACCAATTGAGTTTATCTTCTTTCAAAGAGTTGTTTTTTAAATTTTTATTCCCTCGGGTGTCATTTTGTAAGATTTGGAGAATTTTCTACTAATTTCGAAAAAAAAAAAATCTCAAATTAAAAAAAATAACAAGAAATTAATCCTTCCGAGGAAGGTATAGGAAAGTAGCGGAAGCGCTGAGGTCACCTATTTTTACCCTTTTATCTGCACTTTTTAACCCCCCCCCCCATTTTTTTAATCGAAAAATTGATTTTCTCGAATGTGGTATTTAGAAAATGAAAAAGAGCTTTATTGCCACCCCCACAACTCCGACCCTATTTGGACAATTTGGCCCAAACTTTACAGTAATGTTGATCTTGCTTAGAGGAATCTGCGTACCGAATTTCACTCCTTTGGAAAGGCGTAGACCTTTTGGTCCCTTCTAATTTCCGCCCCCGAAATTCCGACCCCAGTGGGCCAATCCCAACCAAACTAAATAGTGAAGGTGCACATGCCCATAGTAAGCTACATTCTGAATATCAATCTTCTACCTCAAAAAATGCGGAAATTATGAAGGGGACGGACAGACAGACGGACATTGTGAAAACAATAAGTACCCGGTAGCTCCATTCTTCCGCTACTTAATAATAGGATGAAATATGTCGGCAAGAAGGGGTTTATGATATTATAATGGGGGTTTTGCAATATCTGTCTGCCCCCTTCATAATTTCTGCATTTTTTGAGGTAGAAAGTTGAAATTCGGGATGTAGCTTATGATGGGCATGTGTACCTTCATTATTTAGTTTGGTTTTATTTGGCTTACTAGGCTCGGAATTACGGGTGGGAGTTTGAGGGGACCAAGTGATCTATGTGGTATTTAGATATTTAAAGGAGTGAAATTCGATGTGCAGATTCCTTTAGGCAAAATCTACATTGCTATGAAGTTTGGGCCAATTTGTCCCATTGGGGTCGGAATTGTGGGAATGGCAGTCACTTGGTCTTTAGAACATGTGATATATCATTCGATCTACAATGATGAGAAAGGAAAAAATATACAGTCCTTTTATATTTTCTAAATACTACGTTCGAGAAAATCAATTTGAAGCAGAGTTGTCAGTTCGATCTACTCGAACGCCACCTACCGTCCCTTAATATTCCACCAAATTTCTCCAGATTCCACCTAATTTGTCAAGATGTTATCATTCATCATAAATTAGTGCAGGGATGTTCTTGACCATGTTCATGAGGATTCACTGTCGCAGAATCTCCAACTTAATTACCAAAAAAAGAAAGAAAATATAATTGTAATCAATAAAAAAATTAGGAGTCCTAAACGTAACATTATTATAAACCAGTTAGTTAGATGGGTCTTTAAGGTTAGTATAAAACAAAGTCGTCATTCTACCCATCCCGATGATATTTGACCCAGGTTATTATCAAATTATAGCATGCTTACTGCTTACTTTTTTCATTGTTTATATCCGTCTGTATATCCGATGTTGTGGCGTCGGTTTCTAGATGAATTTCGATTTCTTTTGGACTTGCATTTGCCGTAACAGAGTTGGACTGCAGCCATTTCAACATGTTGATGTCACACCAACCACGTGTAGCATAGCCGTAGCGTCAGTGAGCATGAGCAGTAGTAGCACAGATTACCCAGATGGCTCAATACGAAGGAAAATTGGAAACATCTACAAGTGGCACCCTCGTACTGCCGGTATGGGCAAAAAGGCCTGCCTATACAGCAGCCTCTAGTGGCAGTAGCAGCAGCAAGTGGAAGGCCTCCGTTCTTTACCGTTACTTAAGTAACGAATGCCATGGTAGTTGGGAAGGATTTATATTGGCTATGTTAGAAATTATGGCAAGAGCATGTTTATTTATTTTTTTCACTTTACTTCAGTCCTGATTCCACCTAATTCCACCGAACAGGCACTTCCACATACGTGTCCACCTAAGGTATTTGGAAATTAACCAATTAACCTATTTGGTGGAATTCCACCTGATCTGGCAACCCTGATTTAAAGGTGTAAAAATAGATGAACTCAGGGCTCTCACTATCTTCCTATACCCTTCCGCGCTGCGTCCACCATTCAGTAAGGAATCTGACAGGGTTCCAACAAGCAGACGATTAATAGACAGGTCCTTGTTTAGTAAGCCAATCACTGATGGCGTGTTTCCGGCATGCGACATAATCAAGTCTATCAAGACGGAATCGCTGATTGGTCCTCTCTCCAAATTCATGAGTGACTCAGTTTTCTTTTACTGTCTATTATAACGACGCATTCGTAGCAGCGTTGGGAACAGTGTTGGTAATCCCGCTATTTTCCCGCGACTTTGGGCTATTTTTTTTAGAAAATGTGGGAGAAAATTAGCGTTTGCGGGTTGGGCTATTTTGGGCTATTTTCAATCAGTATTACCAACTTAGTGAAGGAAAATTCTCTGTGTCAAGACCAATGGAAGACCAGAGGCGTCATTACGTCATATCATTGTTTCTGCTCGCACGTTCTTATTGTAACGGATACAGTAGCCAATCCGGTTTCGAGATTTGGTGCTGGCCTCCCATTGGTGCTTCGGGTTTATAAAAGCCAGTTATGCAGGATATATCTGAGACAGTAAAATTGACAGTTTAAAAAGGGATGTTCAAAGTGCTAGTTTAGAGTCTGCCAATTGCCTTGCTAACCTTGGCAATATTATCAAGGAGTTTATGGGCTCTCCCAGTACTTCTGATTCACCCATGATAGTTGTAAATCCTGATCCCATACATAATGATGAAAACGTTTTTACTTGCCTGGAAGCGGTCAAAGAAGGAAACTCCTCACTACGAACTAGCGTCAAAAGAAGGCACGAAAATGATTCTGCTGACAGTGATGGCGGTAACTGGCGTATTGCGCAAAATAAAAAGAACAAAAGCGGTGTTAGGATAGACAACATTCAATCCACTGTTAATATCAACGATGGTGTTTCTATCAACATTCCTCCGATTATTATTCGTCATCATGGAAAAGCAATCAAGGAAATTCTAGACGAGATTAAAAATCACGTGGCTCTGGATAAAATTACTGCCCACACGGGACCCACTGCTGCTACTGTACTGCACGACGGCTTCACTCGATGGACGATTCCCCATCATAAATTAAGGTAAAATCATGCCACCATGTGATTATTTATTTATTTATTTTTTGAAAGATTATTTAATATGCTTAAATTGTTGTTGCATGATGACAGTATTAAATGCACGTGGACCATTGTACCTTCATTGTAAAATTCTAATTATGGAACATAAACATCATGATGATGGTATATGCACATCATTTACACCATCAACTGAAATGTTATCACGTTTTAATGAAAATGAAACTTTTAAATGTATGAATGCAAGTATTTGAAACTTTGTTATTAATAAAAGGTTTAAATTATAAGTAGTGGTTTATTTCTTTTGTGTTAGGCAATCACAATTGTAATTTATGACAGGCTTATATGTAGCATAAAGCGTAGCATAATTGAGATGGGTCTGTAGCATAAAGTAGCATAATTCAGATGGCACTGTAGCATTTTCCTTTTTCAAAACCTGGCAACACTGCTCGGTATATAAAATTCATTTTGTTTGTTGTTTGTTTGTTTGCCCACTGACAGTTTTTGACATCGGATGGCAACACCATCGAACGATTATTCGCGTTCGCCAAAGACTTCGCTTTTCGGTTGCATCATGATTTTTAATCCTCTGATCTGTGCTCACATGCGAACTCCATTGTTGATCTGCTATATTTGCTAAAGAGTAGGGAACCTGAATATAGAATTACCAGTGACGTATATTATTAAAGGTATATTCCGAATCCTATTGTTTGCTAACATCGCCACCAAAGTGAAACCATGACAGTTCTGGGCAGGGGTGAGCCGTGGAATAGTTAGCTGCCTAGCTGCTTTGCTTTTGACGATTTTGGGCCCAAAGAATAATTAATTCAAATCCAGTTCCACGTACAACTAGACACGAAAAAAGATCAGGAATCACTTTCCACAAGCATAAATCAAAAACACGTAACTGAAATGAAAAAACGTAACTGAAAGATGATCGAAACGAAATTGAAATTGAAGAGGGAGGCCGTAGCTTGGTGGGCTTTCACTGAAACACAATTTCAGTGAAGTTAAGCAACATCAGGCACGGCTAGTCACTGGTTGGGCGGCTCATCAGTGACTCAGGATCTTCACCCCCCCCCCTCCCCCCGGCTGCTGTGACCATCATACAGCAGTCGTTAATCCAGGTCCATCCAGAGACCCAACTCCTTGGCCTCAGGCCATACAGGCTCTGGATGGACGTATTGGATTACAGTGAATTAAAAAAAACAAAAAAAAACAACATAATCGAAACTTGCTTATAAAATATAATAATATTCTTAAAATAAAAATAAACTTATCACTCCGTGATCGGAGTGTGAAAGAATTATTGATCAGTTACCCTCATTTTTAGCAATCTCTTTTGTATTATCTTCACTCACTTTCGGCCATGAGGGTTCTGGGAGGTGGAGCTTCGCAATATTCCTAATTGGCTTCAAGTATGGCGATAAGTTTCAGGGTATATCTTTAATATACGTCATTGAGAATTATATATTCAGGAGCCTGAGCGCGAAAACGTCGTAGTGTTATATCATCCCAACAACTCCTAGAGAGAGAGAAGACCTGCAGAAAAAAGGTGTATACATTGTTACATCATTATCAAGCAGCTATTCTTAATCGTATTTCTACCAATAATAAGCTCTAAATTTGGCCGCTTGATGATGATGATTTAACAATGTACACACCTTTTTTCCGCAGGCCTTCTCTTTAGGAGGTGTTGCATCATCCACGGTAGGGTATTGTTAATCATATTTGTACGAATAATAAGCCCGAAATTGTCCCTACCGTAGATGATGTAACAATGTATGATTTTTCCGTGAGCAGGCTTTCTCTCTCTAGCCAGTATTGGTTAAGCCCCTTTTATTGCATGATTTTGGCTACAGTCCAAACCTTTTAACAATCGTATAACGTAACAAATTCTCATAGATCTAACAATCAGAAACCTAAGAGATCCTGGAACAAAAATGGGAGGGGTGTCGTTTTTCTCGCAGGAGATTTTCGCCAAGCCCTTCCAATTATTCCACAATGAACATCTGCAGATGAACTCAGTGCTTGCCTCAGAGTATCCACCATTTGGAAATTTGTCCACCAAAAAAACTAATTGCTATTATGAGGGTGCGTGTTCTTGGTGACAACACTGATAAAATTTGTAAACAACTACTCAGTCTTGGAGATGAAAAATTACCCACAATTGCGTCAGGTTTAATTTCTCTCTCATCTGATTTCTGTACACAGTTGTCCTCGGTACGAGAAATAATTATACATAAGGTTTTCCCGATCATACCACAAAAATTGAGGACCGACAGTGGCTTTGAGAACGTACAATTCTTGCACCAAAGAATGAGAATGTAAATTTTAAAAAAGTCATCATTTTGCAAGAGTTGCCAAGATCTTGCATTACATATAAATCTATTGACACTATTGTGGACCAGGAGCAAGCTGAAAACTAACCCATAGAATTTTTAAATTCATTGGAAACCACATGGCATGCCACCACATAAGTTCAATGGGAAAGTAGGGCCAGTAATAATATTGAGAAATTTGGGTACCCCCAAATTATGCAGTGGTACTAGACTGTCACTAATTTTATGTCCATTATCACCCAGACAACAATTATAATAACAAATTTACTTTTTTCTTTGTTCCTAGGTTAAAACTGTTATTTCTATATTTATTTAGTCTAAATAATAATTACAGTGAAGTTTACTTCTCTAAAACTTTGCTTTTGCGGTCAGGAGATTGATTTCCTGATATTAAGGTTTAGCGGTTCGTAAGAGTTCATGTAAAATAAAGCTACTTGTTACTCTGAAAAGTTTAATAAAAAAAAGTACTTGAAAACTTTATTTCCTCATATAATTATATAAAGAAATGCATAGAATAGAAAAGGTCTAGAAATGAAAAGTTTTTCGCGATTTACATTTATATTTCAGGTCACTCTCTCTATTATCAACCCCCAAATAGAGTTTTCCATCATGTTTTCGTTGTACTCTCTTTGATAACGATGCTCAAAGTCAAAGATAAGGTTGAAGCGTTCGCCTGTTCTTGTCTTTCAAAATATTCTAAGTTACTCTCCTGCGCACATAAGCAAAGTTTGAACGGCCAGTTATTATTTTCCATCGTTTTAGTTAAAACCTAACGGAATAAAATAATTACAATGCAGGAACAAAATTAGTGTTACATGGTGTTATGGTAAAAAACAACGAATTACCATTTTATTATATTGCTTTACTTGAACCATCATAGTATGTAGATAAATAAATCATGAATTGTCACAGTTTTCCATAGTTTGGATTTGAATGCTAAAAGTACATGTTGTTGTTTTTAAGTTTTGTCTGTTTATTTTATCGAGTGGTGGATGCAGGTGATAAAACGAGTTGCCTTAAACCAACACAACGGGTTCTCGAAAAATAGTAAACAGAACCGCTTTATTTCCATTAGCTTTAACTTGTTAAAATTTCATCTTATGGCTTTTAATACAAATGAAAAACAAATATTTGTGTAAACGATTAACGTAAACGGGTTTGCGCAATAAACGGCTTATCATCTTTTCAGTATTTTCAATACAAACAATTTACGAGATAATTTGAAAGAACACAAACAAACCAATATAAATTCAATTAGTATAGAAAAATATTGCCTTAACATTGTTTAAGAGAAAAAATTAAATATAAACAGTTAAAAAAAAATTGGAAAAATAATTTTGCCTAAGTGGTTAAATGTTGCTACATATTAATTACTTAGAATAATGCAAAGGAGAAAACAATTAATTAGTCTAAATGTTTATTCTAATTTTAAAGCCCGTCGGAACCGTGTAATCGTTTTTGATATTTCTTTTAATTTTTATTTTATTTTATTTTAAAATAAAGTGGCAGTAAGCTAAAGCTTCATTTCATGCCACATTCAAATAACAAAATCATCACAAGCATAAAGTACAAAAGAAAATAATTAAACTAAATCATCAAATACATCAACAATTAAAAACATCAGCAGTTTAAGGCATTAAAAATTAGCACAAGATCTCATAAAACAATTTTCCCTACGTTCATTTCTACTATTAATGGGTAACTGATTAAGATATTCGAGCGCCTTAATTATTTTATAAAATACATTTAAAACCTGTTTTTTACAAAATACATTTAAAATTAATCCAGTTAGAATTTAAATTTTAGATAAATGTTCTGAGCTATGATTGTAAGAAATTTCATTTTTAAATACATAAAGACATTTAAATTCGTTTCATTTTAAGTGCACAGTAATCTCAGTTAATCGTGGATTGTTTTGCTTTGTCTTTATTTGTAGAGATTTTTTTCTCGTTTATTCCATTGGTTGGTCTGAAGAAATCAGTTGAAATTTGATAAAATTTGAAAGAATCTATTTCATTTTAAACGAATGTATCTTATGATGTCAATAATGCTTCTGATAATTAGAATAATTAGGGCGGCCTTAGCAATATGATATAGTTTAATATGCCAACGCGTTTCGATTAAACTACCATCTTCAAGACGCAAACTTTACCACGTGAGAATAAAACCTAAATTTTTAAGATTTATAGGGTTTTTTCGTGAAACGTTTCGGCAATCCGTATATATCGCTAATTCCAGATTTTACTATTCTCACCACAGGCATCTTTATTTTCAAATATATTTTTATTTCTTAAATATAATAGTTATTTCATTAAAAGGAAACGTTGTAATAAAATTTTCTTTTTCTATAATTGGATATAGAGAGATAAGACCCTGAAAACGGCTGGCGTTTCAGATAGAGACTATCCGGTTATTTACCTAACAACTTATAACCTAACCTAACCTAATCTAACTTAACCACTCTGCATCCAATTTTGTTTTTTCTAGGGTTTTTGTGTCTCGTCCCTTTTTCCTTCTACATCTGTTATTTTTTTCTATAACATGATTCTTCATAATAATCGGAGAAATTTGCATTCCCTTTTGCAATTTTCACATCCTGTGTAGGATAAGTTGCCTTTTCATTTCTTAGTTACTGCATATATTCTACTTTTGGAAGATCTAATAAAATTATTTTTTTGCTAGAAGAAATATCGGTAATAAACAACGGAAATTAACGTAGACTTCCTTCGTAGATTCCATCTCGGGGTCGTAATTTGATTTGAACATTATTTTTGCTGGGAGTTTTTGAAAGGAACCCAGTTCAATGGCTTCGGGCAAACGACCTTCGCTTCCTCTCAAAATGATTCCCATCGTAAAAATATGTCATCAAATGATGTTGTTCGAGCTATCAAACTTCTCACTTGAAAAGACAGAAAAAATGTTCTTTAGAATCAATTTTTTTTTATGTTGTTTTCTTTTAACTTTTGAAAACTTGCAGAGCTTTTGCTTTATTTCAAAAATAGAGCTTCGTTCTAACTTCTGCCGTTATTTCATGCTATTTTTTTAATTTATTTTTTTATTTTTAATAGGTTAGTATTAAATAGTGCCCTACAAGGCCGTTATGGTGTAAATCAACGAGTTGGGCCAGGAGGAGACTGCAAAATAGAACAATAACAATAGAAAAGCAGCAAGTACATAAGTAACTTATCACTAGAATTTAGAATCTAAATTGATGAAACCTGATTAAGAAAAAATACAAACAATCTAAAACTAAAAAAAAAAAAAAAAAAGAAAAAAATAAAACAAAAATAAAAATAAATAAAATAAAAATAAATAAAACAAGCAAAATAAGTAAAACAAACACAGCTCCTGGAATTATAGTTTTAGACAGACTAATGGTAAAAACTAAAATAATCCATCTTATATACATTACTAGCAAAGGTACCCGGCGTTGCCCGGGATAATTCCACTTGGATGTAAACAGAACAATCTCAAAAAATTAAATTAAATTTTGCAATATCTTAAAAATAAACACATGAAAATGCTTAGAATTAATACAGTAAAAATTCTTAATGAAAATTCGAAAAAAATCTTTTTAAAGGCTCACAATGGCTGGACCTCTCCAAGGATGCCACCGCTAGTCTAAATAATTTCTTACTCACGTAATCTTACCTCAGATGTATACTTAGTGTTGTTGCAATTTCCACTCTTCTCTCGATGTATTGAAGCAAAATTTAGCCATTCATCACTTTGTGCAGTCTAGCGGTCGCGGATTCTTCTATTTACTTGCTTCCCATTTGCTCAATACATCACAGAGCTAAAGGAGTGCTTCCTCTATCGTCTTTCCACTCTTTCTCAATAGTCTGCTAACTCTCCATTATCTCCAGTTACTGATCATTTTAAAAAAATTTCAAGAAATTGTTAAGTACTAAGAACTCTCTTTTCTAAGAAAAGCCTGAATAACAGGAATTCTATGCATTGTTACAAATTGAAACTTATCCATATTACATCATCAATTTATGTTATAATTCTTGGAAAGATTGCTTTAACATTACATCATCATTCTGTGCTCATTGTTATTGGTGAATTGCGCGTTGATACCATTGTTGATGCGAACACAATGGGCCTATTGTTGCACAAACTTCGCCTTGCATTGTTGGTCATGAGATATATATTGTTGGTTCATGCACTGTGTTTGTGAATTGCGTGTTGATACCATTGTTGATAACTATTGTTGTACAAACTTTGATTTGCATTGTTAGTCATGAGATATTGATTGCTGATCCCTGCATTGCGTGTTGATACCATTGTTGATACCTATTGTTGCACAAACTTTGCCTTGCATTGTTGGTCATGAGATATTTCTCATTAATATGCCATGCCATAACCATGAATATCGATTTTTTATCGATAATTATTATTTTTCCGAAATCTGAGGTAGACAGTAACCTTCCTCATGCTTTGAAGGTCATGTATGCGAAATTTCATCAAGATCGGAATAAAACTGTAGATTTGTATAAAAAACATACAAACAAACAGACCCACAAACATCCTTCTTTATATATATAGATAGATTTTCTATGAAATTCCTCAAGACATGCATCGTGAAGTGGTACATCACATCTGCCACAAATTCTTTTTGTTTTTTTCCCACAATGAGCACAGCTTCTCTGCGTGAGTATAGGTTTTACCAAATGATTTCCTTGATCAAACCTGATTTCTTCACTTACTCTTCCTTTCAAAGGCTTACTTCTTTGAGGGCCAGGGTGCTTACGGTTTGATGTAGACTGCTTGGAAATATAAGCTAAAACGATTCTCCTCCTGGTTTCTAGCAGTGTTAGTGTATCATTTTCATTCACAAGGTCATAGATTCTCTAAGTATTCACAATAGCAATGTCAAGCATTTGTGTAAATATTGGAAAGTACCACTTTTCCCACGTATTCTTGTTCTGTGTAAAGACAACTGCTTGTCCAGCATGTCAACGCCACCCGTTGATTTGTTATATTCAGACACAACTTTGGGAATTGGTACTGTAATATCTTTTTTGAGCTTTTGTGAATAACGTATAGTATTATCAGTTGGAAAAACTGTACTGCAATTTGTGGCAACAGAAACAGGTGTATTATCATGCCAATTTGTAACCAAAATTTTGCTGTTCTGATCAAACCTATAGTCTATAAACTTTCTTTCGGTAGTTTTTTTCCCATTATTTTTGATGGAATAAGAGGACATTTTTTGTTCGATTTTCTCGAATTGTACCAGATGCTTTTAGATTATTTTCTCCTAGGACTTGCGGTACTACAATGTTTGTAAAAAATTATCAAAAAATATCTCATGATTTATTGCTTCTTCTTTAGGAATGATTGACGTTAGGTTCTGTATTACCCTCATCCCAAGTGGCTCATTGTTGGCCTGATTTTTTTTACCAAGATAGGGTGAAAAATTATACAAGTAGCCATTGACGCTACAAAGACACCAAACCCTATTTCCGAATTTTATTGGTTTCTCTCTCATGTACATTTTAGCTGACTGCATTCCATAATATCTTATCATCATTTCATCAATAGATAAATGAGAATCGAATACTCCAAATTTTTGAAAGTTATTGGACAGTATATTTAGGTATTGTCTCAATTTATAAATTCTATCATTTTTATCAATCTTTGTAGTGTCATTCAAATGAAGGTACTTTTTTATTTCTTTGAATTTATTCCTTGACGCATTATACACAATAGGTAAACCAGCGTCTAAAGACTGCTCCCAATACATGTTTTGCTGGGGAAGTTTACGGTATCCACTAAGGAGAAGAATCCCCAAAAATATTTTTAGTTCATTCAGGTCAAGAGTAAAATTCAGGTTATTTTTCTGAATAGATCAAACACTGTTCTATAATAAAGTTTAGCAAATCCTTTGTAAAAAATTCTTCAAAGACCTCTACAACAGTCTTCCCAATTTTGTCATGTCTGTTTTCTGATGGCACTGTCATTTCTTTTCTGTAAGAACAGTGGGTCATTTTTTTTTTTTTGCGTTTGGCACTTTTAGATGTACAGGGTTCGGTTATTTCATCTGATTCGTTGTTTTTGTAACCAATTATCTCTAGGGAACCTGCAACATCCAGTAATCCACTTTCATCAGGGATTTCTTCCCCATTGATATCTTCTTCATCTGTAACCTCATCAGGAGCTGGAGGGATAATTGCTACTTCAACATCTTCAATCGAGTCTTCTTCACACAAGATTCTTATCTCTCTTTCCACATCAGCAGCTGTCAACAAAGGACGTCGTAACATAACGAAAAGTATATCTCTAGCATCATAAATTCACGATATTTATAGATAAATATAAACAAGAATGATTTTACCGCCAAAGCGGATAAAGGGAGCACATTTTCTTGTTATAGCATCGTGCATGGATATATAGAATTAACCAACATTTTAGAACACTTGAGAGTAAATAAATAAATATGAAAACTAAATTGTAAATTACTATTTTAATAGGCTAACGTATAGAGAGAATTTAAAAGAATAAACTTGAAGAATGAAAGGTAAATGGAGAGTGAAGTTATTCCTCATACACATAAAAAAATAAAAGTTATTTAATTTGTAAGAATTCTCACATAATGTTAAACGAAGTGAGCCTCAATTGCTGAAGCGTTATGTGTAAGCATCTATTAGATTTTCATATTAAATTACTAAAGTCTTATTGAAGCAAGCGATTAACTACTATTAAATAAATTAGTAATGAGTTTTAGATACCATTAAGCCTAAGAGTACTATACTCTTGATTCATATAAGCTATGGATAACAAAAGATCTAATAACGCGTAAGGAGTTGGTTGATATATTACACGCCATATCTTAGCGTTAAAAGTTCTATAAATTCTGTATTGTACCATTAGGGCACGTGCTACAAAACAAATTGCCACTATCATTATTTACTCGTTATATTCACTCATGGCACGTTGTTACGAATTGTTTGATATATTACATGCCATATCTTAGCATTGAAAGTTCCAATGGTACCATATGGTATCATATGGCACCATTAGGGCACGTGCTAGTAAACCAATAACCATTATCATTATTTTCTCGTGATATTCACTCATGGCACCTTGTTACGAGTCGTTTGATATATTACATGCCATATCTTAGCATTGAAAGTTCCAATGGTACCATATGGTTTCATAGGGCACCATTAGGGCACTTGCTACTAAACCGAAAACAATTATCATTATTTTCTCATGATATTCACTCATTACATGTTGTTACGAGGCGTTTGATATATTACATGCCATGTGTTAGAATTGAAACTTCCAATGGTACCATATGATGCCATAGGGCACCATTAGGGCACGTGCTACTAAACTGTTAACCATTATCATTATTTTCTCGTGATATTCACTCATGGCACGTTATAACGAGTCGTTTGATATATTACATGCCATATCTTAGCATTGAAAGTTCTAATGGTACCACTTGGTACCATTAAAACACGTACTACTAAACAATTCAGACATCACTATATACCGTTATATTCATTCATGAGACATCCTTGCACGTACACGTGCCATTAGACCGATACTTGCTATCACTAGTTACTCTTTTATATTCGTTCATGATATGTTGTGACAATTTGTTTGATATATTACATGCCATATCTTGTTATAGGAAATGTTTAAGAGGGTATCATAATGGTACCATTAAAGCACGTGCTATTAGAGCACGTACTTATTCCTGCTATCTCACGTTCGTACTTCTGCGTACTCTGTCCCATTTTAATGGATTGGTGAAAACAGACTGTGAAAAAGTTAATTCGTTTTCAAGTTATCGTAATAAATGCTAAGCTCCCTAGGAATAAAAAAATTCTCTTGATTTAGGGACCGAACTGCCCTTTTAATAATCGTCAAACACGCACACCATCTCATTAACGTTTAGAGCACGCGCAGAACCGAACCCATCTTCTTAACACGCGTTTTACCAAATGCGAGGATAATTCGTTTCTTCCAGCAATTCAAGACATGATTGAATGAATTGTGAGATTGCAATACATGCAATTCAATACATGCAACGCAATGAATTGTGGGATTGTCTACAGACGGACGGACGGATGGACAAACCGATCACATAAGCACATTTCTATATATAGAAAATGTGCTAAAAAGAGAAAGCGACAACGACGGAATAATAAGTTTGTTTTATTTAATGAAACAACATCGCCTTCGTCTTATCAATATTAACAACTAATAAATTAGAGAAACACCAACATCTTAGTTCCTCCAGAGCTATATTTAGAGCAGAAAGCAAATAAGAAATATCCGAACAAGAAAGAAGTAAAGCAATGTCATCAGCATATAATATCGGTTTAGATGTTGTGAAAATGCAAGGCAAGTCACTTACAAACATATTAAAAAGTAGGGGGTGAAAGAAATGTACACCAATATTCCTAGTTAATGTAGAAGAATTTTTCCCAAGGTGAGAAAGAAAATATTTTCGATCGGACACTAGACTGTTTAGCCAAGAGAGGGGTAACCCGCGGATTCCGTAATAAGAAGAAAGCTTAGAAAGTAATAAATTAATTGGGACAGAATCAAACGCTTTGGATGAAAATGGCAGCTACAAGTTTTTTTGTACATATTTCCTTTGAGACATCTCGGATGAAAGAAATTCAAGAAGATCATGACAAGCAGTTTCCACGCTACGGCAAGGAGTAAAGCCGTGCTGACCATAATTAAGAAAGTTTTGCTCGTAAATGAATTGGGAGAAACGAATAAAAAAAAAAGTTTTTCAAAGATTTTAGAGAAGAAAGGTAAAGCTGTGAGGGGGAGGTAATTTTTAAACTGTCGAGGATCGCCTTTCTTAAAAATTGCTACAACTCGAGATAACTTAAGGGCGCAACTAATTGAGTAATTTAAAATTATTGCCAAAGGAACAGCAATAGAGTGTTTCGGGCTAATAATTATGTCTGAGCGAAATCCTAGAGGATCAGGAATACGGGAAGACTTAAGTTGTCCGATGACATCAGCTACCTCTTCTCTTGTAAGGGGACGTAAAAGAGACTAGAGGGAGGGGTTGAAACAAATTGTGGTTGATGTGTAGAAGATGTAGGAGAATCCTCAGTGGGAGGAGGTAAAAGAACATGAAAAAATCTGTTAAAGAGGATGGAGAAACAGAATCAAACTGAGAAAAAGGGGAATTAGACAATCCGTGTGTTAATTCCGATAATATATGCCATTTATCTTTGCAAGAATAAAGACGAGAAAATCACGAGTTAAAATCAGATTTTTTTAGCGTGAAAATTGTTTAAACTTCTTAAGCGTATTGGAAGAGGGAGTTCGCCGATATTTCCTGGTTTTCTTTTTGATAAGTACTAACAACGAAGCTGTTATCCATGATTTATGGATATTAATATTGTAAGAATAACTAGAAAGAACTTTAAAGGGGAAATATCGATCATATCCAAACTGGAAATGAGAAAGGAAAGTATTAAATAAAGAATTAATGTCTGTAGGGTTAGAAAGCAAAGAAAACCAGTCGGTTAGGGTAAAATAAGATAAGATTGCTTATTTTGAAGTTGCTATTAATTTTTAATTAATTCTAAACCAATTAATTTTGTTTCTATAAATTAAAGGTAGCCTAATTTCTAATGACTAAGGTAGTCTAAGAAGTTGATGCGCCAAAAATCTAACCAATCATATAGAACTGGCGATAATAATATAAAAGTTTGAATTGGCGATAATAATATAAAAAGATCTTAATTGAAAGGGTGAAATCTAAGTTTTTATAAAAGTTTTGAAAGACGTAAATTACTATAGAGTTATTATAAATTACCCATTGTAAGAAATGGATTTTTTTTAAATATTTAGTGACCAGTATAATAATATCTATTAAATGGAGTGTAATGTTCTACAGATAAAAGGTAACAGACCGATCCAAACGAATTAACATTTTGCAGTGTGCATTGTCGTTATCTAGTTTTATGTTGATCTGAAAAACTGATTGAATTTAATCACATCTCTACAAATAGCCAATAATTGGAAAGGATACATCAAAAACTTTCCAACGGGGGATTCATAGTTGCAAAAAAGTGTAAAGAGGCTGGAATCGCAGTATCCTAAAAAACTCATTAACAGGGTCAAAGCAGTTAAGATCTGGGAAATTTGGCAATTTGGGAAAATTTTGCACGGAAAAAGAGACCCCCCCCCCTAGTCTTACACCATGTATTCTTCCATTAATCAAGCGTATAAGAAATAAGAAAACCATCAAGGCAAAGACCCATGGCCTAAAAAGGGAATACGAGATGTGTCCGTAAAGTATCCGAACTGGGTCTGTTGTGGACGACAACCGATACCGAATCGCATACCAACTCTTAGAAACGATGCACTTAATGCAGCGATGGTAGCAGCTTTAAAACTCGATCCGTAGAATGGTTTTCAGTGCAGCTGTCGAATTTCTTCGAATGCTATCGGTAACATTGTATCGGCTTGCCTTTAAGATTTTCTTTAAGATAAAAAATTACATGGAGACATGAGATAAGGAGCTTGCTGTAACTGAGATGTTCCAAGTATGGCCAGAAAGTCATGGTTGAGATATGACGAATGAGCAGGTGCATTGTCGTGGTGGAGAATCCAGTCATATTGGCGAAACAAGATCGGTAGTTTCTTTCTTCACGCAAGCGCTTCATAACCGCTATGTAAACAAAAGTTTTCGAGATTGATAACTCTTCAGCTATCTTTCGGACATTAGACATCTGTCTGAACGAACTAACGCCCTGATTTTGCCGATCATTTCGTCGTTTCGAGAGGAGGAAGGTCGACCATTATGGGGATCACTTTCGATATTTTTCTCTTCCCTCCTTGAAGCGACGGTACCAATCGACTTGAAATGCTCGCCACTCATCGTCCCCACGTCCTATCTCTTAGATTTCATCCTTACTCTCTACTTTCTTTCTTACACTCACTCTTGATGTCTCCTTCCTCCTCCAGGCTTCCGCTTCCGCGTAGAAGTTCGAATAGAAACTCCTTCAGTGATGCGCTATGCGATCGTCACACGTTTGTTTGAGCATCTTTAATGTGAACGTCTCATGGTATCATGTTTTCAGTAACAGCACTCCATTTTGAAACAAAATTTAATACAGATTCTATGCTCAAACTTTACCTATTTTTGAAACGGACTGTATGTATAAAATCAGGCTAAAACTCACAGCACATCTAGCCGCGTTTAAGTGAATAAATATTTAAAACAACTTTCAATGTATCACTATATAAAGTCTGTCTCAAAAGTATAGAGACTTTGCAAAAACTGTCACATTAGCACATCAGTAAATTTTTTGACCATCTATATATATAAAGAAGGATGTTTGTCTGTGGGTGGGTCTGTGGGTCTGTGGGTACGTTTTTTATACAAATCTACAGTTTTATTCCGATCTTGATGAAATTTCGCATACATGACCTTCAAAGCATGAGGAAGGTCACTGTCTACTTCAGATTTCGAAAAAATAATAATTATTGATATAAAATCGATATTCATGGTTATGGCAGGGCATATTAATGAGAAATATCGCATGACCAACAATGCAAGACAAAGTTTTTGCAACAATGGTATCAACACGCAATTCACAAACACTCTGCACGGACCAACAATATATATCTCATGACCAACAATGCATATAAAACAATAGGTATCAACAATGGTTTCAACACGCAATTCACCAATAACAATGAGCACAGAATGATGATGTAATGTTAAAGCAATCTTTCCAAGAGTTATAACAATGAACATAAAATGATGATGCAATATGGATAAGTTTCAATTTGTAACAATGCATAGAATTCCTGTTATTCAGGTTTTTCTTAGAAAAGAGAGTTCTTAGTACTTAACAATTTCTTGAAAATCTTTAAAAATGATCAGTAAATGGAGATAATGGAGAGTTAGCAAACTATTGAGAAAGAGTGGAAAGACGACAGTTAGCTCCGTGATGTAATGAGCAAATGGGAAGCAAGTAAATAGAAGAATCGGCGAGCGCTAGACTGCACAAAGTGATGAATGGCCAAGTTTTGCTTCAACACATCGAGAGAAGAGTGGAAATTGCAACAACACTAACCCATTTTAATTTTTGAGATTGCAATATATTAATTTTTGAGATTGTTCTGTTTACATCCCAAGCGTAATAATCCCGGGCAACGCCGGGTACCTCTTCTAGTACCAAATAAAACACTATTTATTCACACTGTGAACATGATTATTACATATTTTCAAAAATAAATGGCTTTTCGTTTTTTTACAAAAAAATATTTTGAAATAATCAGTACAAAAAAATGTCTCAAAAGTATAGAGACTCACCTAATTAAACAACAATGTTCAAGCCATGTTCAAATAAAGTTACCATTGGACTTAATTACTTGAAACACTATCTTTCATTGATGAGATCAAGTTTTGAAGAAGACTTGGATCCAAATTAAACCAAACCATTTCGATTTCACTTTTCAATTCTGCAATGGAAGAGTACTGTCTACCATTTGCATAAATTTTGTGTGTTATCACTGCCCAAAGGTTCTCAACAGGATTCAAATCCGAACTTTTGGCAGGCCACTTCATCACATTGATACCCTGTGCTTCAAACCACTGGTTTGTTGACTGCGATTTGTGTATACTAGCATTGTCCTGCTGAAAAATGCCATTGTTACCAACCAAAAAAGACATGAAAGGTACCAAGTAGTTTTCCAGTGTTTCTTGGTACTTTAAGGAGTTTTGTCTCCCAGTCAAAAATGCCAAACTGGTAGTCCCATTGAAGAAGAATCCATCCCACACCATCACACTTCCACCGCCTTGCTGGTTGCTATAAAATGATTCTAGTTCCTTCCTCAAATCATGCCAGTAAAATGCATTTCCATCGGGACATCCAGGTTTCACTTCTTTTCATCAGAAAAAATTACAGAAAGTCACTCATCTGTCCACGACATACGCTCCCGAGCCCATTCCAATCGAAATCTCTTGTGCTCCTTGGTTAGACGTGGTTTTGTCTTCTTCTTGGAGTAAACAAGTACAGGGTTTGCCTTAATACTTCTGTGTACAGTATCTTTGGATATTTGTCCACCCAATTCACGTGGTATTTTCCGTAAGGAATTTGTACCAGTAGTAGCAAGCCGAAAAATCTGGCGCACATCTCGTTCAGTAGTGCTTGTTGGCCATCCTGTTCTCTTCTTAGCTTCACATATCTGTTGCTCTGCAATGATTTTGTGTACAACAGGCTTGGATCTTCCAATTTCAGCAGAAATTTCTCTAACTGTCTTGCCATTTGCTGTCAACCTCCAGATTTCACTTACATTGTATTTCATCTTTAGAAATGTCTTTTCCACGAGGCATGTTCATTGTTACTCTTTATTGTGCAGGAATTAAATACAAATTATAACTTACTTTATAATTTGGACTATTCCAAAGGGTAAATTTTATTTAAAACAGGTTATGACCATTCAGTTTGGAGGTGAGTCTCTATACTTTTGAGACACTTTTTTGTAGTGATTATTTCAAAATATTTTTTTGTAAAAAAACGAAAAGCTATTTATTTTTGAAAATATGTAATAATCATGTTCACAGTGTGAATAAATAGTGTTTTATTTGGTATGGTCAAAAAATTTACTGATGTGCTAATGTGACAGTTTTTGCAAAGTCTCTATACTTTTGAGACAGACTTTATTTATGTTACCTATTAAAGAATGGAATATCTCCAGGTTTTTCTTGTAGTTGTACTTTATCAGAATTTTGACATCAGTAAGCAGTAAGTCCACTACAGAAGTAGAAATATAAAGTGGCCACAAAATCTCTCTTTTGCTTCTCCTGCTTTCTCTCATTAGCTAAGACATACACTATACAGTGCACTAGTGCTTTAATAATGAGCAATCCTGTTCATACTCAAATACAGTACTGTTGCATGAGTTAAATGCTAGGAAAAGGAAATTAAAGGGTGTTCCAAGATAGAGGAAGGAAACTCAGCGATGCAGAGCAAAGAGAAATGACGTCGCCATTACTACCAACCGACTTCGCCGCATCAACGAGCATTAGCGAGCGAGCGCGCGACACCAGTGATCCGTGCGTGGCGTTTCGCGAGTTTGGGTGAAGTTACCCGACATCTGCACTGTTTGTACCATTGCATCGTGCTTTCCGGGTTCCCGCTCTCCTCCCGCTAAAAGGGAGTTTGCACAGCATCTCGTCACATCCCGTTATTCTCGCATCGTTCTCGCAAGAATAGCAGCTAGACTGTAACGTGTGGGATTTTATTTTTGTAGAGTGAACGCAGTGGAAAAATTATAAAGCACATATACAGAAGGCGTGAATAAATTGAAAGTACTTATTTCAATAAAATGGTCTAATTACTAGAAAAATGACACCTTAAACCTGAGGCACAGTAATAATAAGCAAAATAAAATAATAAAGTAAACACACTAGGAAATAAAATGGAAATCTATTCGATTCACGGAAGATATAGTTAAATGAATTGCTTAACTAACACACAATCAAAATCAAGCACCAATGGATCCGCATAATGATCTTTTTATGTGTATCACTTTTAAGCACAGATGCACCTGTGGAAGCAACCGGCGCGATTTGTCGGTAAACGATGTATGCACTCAATACACACACTTATTGAACAGACAGATTGATGCAGACCAAAAATACACTGAAGATCACCCGAAGACACTTTCCGAGAATCACAAATTCATAACACACTTTAAATCACGAAACGTGAGCTAAAGCTCGAGGAACCATAATTACTGGGTTGCTGACATTTATAGGGTAATAAAAGTTAATGTCAGGTGAGATCACTATGCACCTGCACGAAGAATTACAACAGCTTCAATATATCTCCTAAGTAGAAAGGAGGAAACCAACTTAATGAGTTCCAAACTTAGGACGATAGGAAAAAGTGCGTCGACGATAATTATTGGTTGCCAAGTCATAGACGCTTTGTTGACGAATGGCTTCGTAAAATTAGTCTATAAGTAGGGATAAATTCTAATTAGGGCTAATAAGAATAACGCCTAACCAGTCATTCAAATAGGCGTTTAAGCCAAAAGGCCACAGTCCATGTAAGCAAGAGACGTAATTGAGTCGGTAAGCTCTCAATTCGGGAAAAACTACTGAAGCAATATTGGTGCTTAGGAATAGTTGTAATTTAACGCTTACCAGGCAGTCTATGCGGTGATAAACAGTCCAACGGGGAATCTTAATTTCATCCAAATAATCTGCTGTCGGAAAATCTCTGGAGCTCACTATGCCACGTAGTCGTTCTGACGGCTTCATACTAACAGAGTTCTCCTCTCCGTTCTCCCTCGTCGAACCTCCGAGCTCGCCGTGCTTAGCAGGAATTGTCGCTGAATTGGATGTCTCAGTACTGCCATTCTCCACCTTCAGAAGACTCATAAGGCTGCCATTTCCATCAATTCGGGCATTCGAGGCGTTTTTCGTCTCCTTCTTTTTCCGACCTCTACATACCGCTGCTTGCTTGCTAATCTCCTGATTTCTCTTTTCCACCTCGTGATGACGAAACTCCCGCTCTTGCCGCCTATTGGTCGGATCTCGCTGACGCTTTTGACGTCGAGCATTTCTCCGCTTCCCCTTCCAACTCGAAGAATAGACTAAGCCATGGAGCAATTAACCATTCGCTGGCGGCGAGGCTGCGCGCGAAGATCAGTGAGAGACATCATCAGTAGGAGTACACCAAAACGCTTCGACACATATTAAAAATTATCGTTTTGCTTTTCTAGATCTTTTTTCTTAGTTTTCTTAAATCAAGTGTTAACTGTGACATTATCTAAACATCTAAACAGTGACAATATTTCTTTGAGAAATCTATCTTCTTCTTCTATACAAGATGTCCGAAAGATCTAGCACTATGATGTACGAGGGGAGTTCAATAAGTAATGCAACACATTTTTTTCTGAAAAAGGGGGTTGCTTTATTCAGTATTCACATACACCATGTTATTCCCCAATCTTTTAGCTACACAACACTATTTTTCAACGTAATCTCCATTCAATGCTACGGCTTCACGCCACCTTGAAGTGCGGGCCTGTACACCTGTACCATTCCACTGGTTGATGTCGGAGCCAACGTCGTGCGGCATCAATAACTGCTTCATCATCCGCGTAGTGCGTCCCACGGATTGCGTTCTTCATTGAGCCAAACAGATGAAAATCGATCTGCTCGAATGAGAGTGTTCGCACGTTCCGACACTGCAGGAGTCAGAGCTGTGCACGGGAGATCAGACAATTTTGCTTGACCTTGCGGCGATGATGACACACGCTTTGCCCAACGACTCACCGTGCTTTTGTCCACTGCCAGATCACCGTAGACATTCAAGGACTTGGGATCAGGTGCTCGCCAGGGCGGCGCTTCGATTCGTAAGAAGAATAGCAGACGACGCTGGTTAATGAGTCCATTTCCCATAGAAATATTTGCTGGCGTTTGTATTTTTAAGCATAACAACGTTTAGTGTACTTAAATATAGCGCGCTGCTACACCTTTGTCTATTTAATTTTAAATAGAATAAAATAGATTCTATTTCACAACAACAATATCTTGAAAGTAATGATTAAATTTAATTATTTTACTGATTTTTTTATTAATTTGTGCATTTAATTATTTTACATTATTTATTCGTATAATCGAGTTTATTTAATTAATTAATTAATTATTAGCTTTATTTTATTTTATTTTATTTATTGTATTTGTTTATCGTTTAATTAATCTGTTCATATTTTTTATTTTATTTTAATTAAATTTGTATGGATATAAATGAAACGATTGCGTTTTGATCGAGTGAATGGAGATTTCCGCGTGCATCAACCATTGTTGACGCAATTTAAAGATACGGGCAGCCGATTGTTGACGCAAGCACACCGGCCGATTGTTGGCACAAAAAAAAAAACGAATCCTTTTTAAAAGCTTTTATTAACTTTGCTGTGTTAGTTTGTTTAGGTCAAATCTTGTAATCAATATTAAACCAACTTTCCGACAAGCTAGGGAGCTGCAATTTGACACACTTATGCAGAATCGATGACAATTTATGATAAAGAAAAAAATTTTCAAATCGGTTCATTGGTTCGTGTTCTAATGGTACTAACTCATTACTACGAATTGATTGTTGTAACAATTGGACATTTCGTTATGGCGAGAGTAAATGTATCTATTGTTTATTGTTGCAAAATTAATCTGTATTGTTGCCACTAAATAAAACATTATAAAAGCTTGGTTTGATAAAACCTTTTTCCTCTTAACTTGTTATATATAGAACAGGCTGCTTTTGTTTATCCGTCGGCATATTTTTGGTCTGCAGCATATTGTTGGTGTGTAGCTTATTCTTGGCGCGTGGCATATGTTGAGCTGTGGCAAGGCCTCCTATAGACAAGGCCTGCTCACTCAGACAAAATGGCGGGACTAGAAGGCTGGCAGATGATATAGCTGAGATGGATTTTTTTTTTTAATGCTGAGCAAACAGAATGTAAAAATGCACAATATGATTTTTTATTCACAATATTCATCACATTAAAATATTCCAATCGTCTAATTATTTAAATTATAGCAATACAAAATAATTATCTTTCAAAATCTCAGTTTAGCTTAATAAATCTAAAATACATTATTGTAATATTCTAATGTGATGAATATTGTGAATAAAAAATCAAGTTGTGCAATTTTACATTTTGTTTGCTCAGCATTTAAAAAAATAACCATCACAGCTGTATCATCTGCCAGCCTTCTATTCCCGCCATTTTGTCTGAGTGAGCAGGCCTTGTCTATAGGAGGCCTTGGCTGTGGCTTATTGCTGACGCGTGACGTATGTTTGGTCTGTGGCTTATTGTTGGCGCATGGCATATTGTTCGTGGCAGAGCATTGTCAAACAAACACACAAACAAACCCCAAGTCATTTTTATATATATAGATTAATTCAAAGACATCTGCATAATATCTCATCACAGTAAACTTAAGTTGCAGGCTGTGCCTATTGTCACTTTATTGCATTTTCTTATGAATTTATTACTACTATGTAAGTTATATTGTGCGCATTTATTTGGTCTTGTACATAAATATTAATATGAACATTACTTATGTTTATTTATTATTAATGCTCTGTTTGAAGTTTATTAATTGGAATAAATTTTTTTTTTATTTTTTTCGCATTTATAATTGTAAAACCTGCGAGAGACATAGCGGTAAGAAGGAGGGGAGGAAGAGAGGCATCGACACGCAATGGCCGCATATATACTAATCTATAAATTTTTTTTGTAGTATATTTAGAAGAAATGTAGCGTTTCTTGAATTGCAGATTGTTGGCATCAATCATAAAATTAATCTTATCTTTTATTATTTACTCGAAGTGAGCATAAAACTGTTTAATACGTGGCATTTCCCCATTATGTGATGCGAGTCTGCCATGCTGGCTAAAATGAATTATGTCGCAATCGGCGTCTCACTGCCTGATGACACGGCCAGATGGCGTTACTGTTCCCTGTTATGGTATCATAGTGTAAGTTGTTCATAGATATATCATATTTAAACATGTTTTTTCCAATGAAATTTTGCTTTTAATTCTAGTGCAAACTAGCTCACCCATTTTTCTTACTTGTTCTATATGTTTTCGATTAGATACAACGCTACAGTGAAAAATCTCCTTTTCATTTGGGCACACCATATAATCTGGCCCTCTGTGTACAAGATAACAAGAAACGATTTTCTGCATGTGACAACTAAACTCATAAAGTTGTTGTTTTTTTTAATTGGGGAGAATCAATTTTGACGAGAAATGTGGAGGATCACAGCTCAGTTCGTTGTCTGGTTCATAAAGGTTAATTCAGATATCCAAGTGCAAAGGAACCAAGGTCAGATTCGACGGCCGCCTCGATTACCTGATCTCACAGTATTGGACTTCTTCCTGTAGGATTTCCTAAAGGATCAGGTGTTAGAAACCTAGTGGAGTTGAAGACACGAATTCTCAATGCTTTTGCACTCCACAAGGAGGTGAGCTTTATGAATGAGGGAGAAAAAAAAAACTTTGAGTTTACTTGTCACATGCTGAAAACCGTTTCTTATTATCTTTTTAATATTTTAGTTATTAAAGTCTAAAGTTGTAAAGATAATTTAGGGACACCCTATACAATGGATAGAATTTATTCATGAATACCATTTCCTCTGCTACGGAATTTTCTTTCAGAGTAATTTATTTATGAATAAATTCTATTCGCTGTGGATTGGTGACGTTCGGATTTTCTTCTATCACTTCTTGTTTAACTTTATAATGCATAAAAAAATTTCTTTTATACTCTTAAGAATAATTTTATTTTCAGAGTTATAAAACATGTTATCTAAAGCAAATAATCACATAAATAAATTTAATTAGACCTTTGGATAAAGTTTTAAATAATAATTTATTTACAAAAGATGAAATATTAACAACTCTGGTTATGAGTTTATATAAATTACGGAGATTGGTAGAATAATTTACAGCCTATATAATACATTATGCATATAGATATTTACTAAAGCTGCGAGGTACCTCTGTTTTTTATTGTGTTCGTAGAGAAAAATGTTCTTGGTTTTAAACAGAAATTTCCCACAAAACAGTATCTTTTGTTACGTACATAAAAGGAGGCGAAAAAATTGGCTCTGGATTCACAAATCCATTAGCTACATTATGACTTTTGGAAAGGCTACTGATACAGCAGTCTTTCTTATTCTGTGCAGATGTCGCAGGAATTTTCGACCTATCTGTCGGGTTACTCGAACTCAGTTGCATCATAACTGTCGATCGAGTTGAACTGCAGCGAAAGGAACGATTGTCTCTCCACCTACGCCAGTGATTCTTTATAGCCTTCTGGACTTCACCATTCATGAAGCAGTAGAGGACAGCTACCGTTACACCCTGAAATTTGTTACAACAAAACAATATAAAAATTAGTCCGTGCTAAATCAGTGTATATCTTAATCTCTAATTTACATATTTATTACTGTAACAATTATTGCTTGGAAATTCTTTACATTATAATCATTAAAAAATCAGATCAAATAAAACAACTAACTAAATCAACTCAACAACTACAGTTAGGTGCAAAATTAGAAGACCAGCATCCTTTTTGTAAAATATGAAGAGTAATACATACTTGATATATGATTTATGATTTTTATCTTATTCAGAATACCAACTTAAATCTGTAGAATCTGTGAGCAGATGAGAAATTGAATATTTCAATTTACTATCCTTTATTTAGTAATTTAACTTAGTTGTTCAAAAAAAAAAGTCCGTTCAAAAAAATCTCTCTTACTAAGAAAATATAAGTACAATCCTAACACCCCTCAAAAATTAAATTTGTAATTGTCATTAAAACAAGCAACTAATATCCAAATTATTTGATTTTGTTCATTTTTATCCATACACTCAAAATGGCCAAAGGTTACACATTATCTGAGAAGGAAAGGCACAGTTATTGGTCTTTAAAGATGCTGTTTTGTCCTCAAAACAAACTGCTGAAAACAAATTTCTTGAAAGATGGAGTGAAAACCATCTGGTCGGCACAAAAAAATTGTCAAAAAGAGAAGAACGCTTGGTGATTCGCAAGCCAAGTTCTCAGACCAAGACAGCGAAGCAGGTTGCTGCAGATCTGAAGAAGGATGTTTCAGTTTGGACAATAAGAACAACAACCCAAAGTGCATTATTTATAACTATGAGAAGCCATAAGCAACAACGACTTCAAATTGCCGTAAAACATCTATCAATGAAGACAGTCTGGTCGAAAATAATTTTCAGTGATGAATAAAAATTTAATTGTGATGGATTAGACAGGATTCAGGACTATTGGCATGATCTACGTAAAGAACTGTCGATCGAGTTGAACTGTAATAAGTTGGCAAGTCGCTAATAGTACGCGCTGAATTTTCTGCTGGTGGTAAACTGAAATTAGCCTTTCTGGAAGGAAAATAAGATAGTATAAAGTACATAGAAACCCTTAAAAGTCATCTTCTCCCAAGTGTAAAAAAATTGCTGGAAAAAACTTTATATTCCACCAAAATAATGCGCTGATACACTGTTGCAAAGTAACAAAAGAATGGCTCTGTGATCATAAAATAAATATCCTAGAATGGCCAACCATCAGTCAGATTTAAATCCCGTAGAAAATATTTGGGGAATAATGGTCCGTCAAATTTATCGAGTTGATGGGGAAATTCGCCAATTTAATATCCTACCAGATCTGAAAATTGCAATTGAAGAAGCTTGCGATAAACTGGATCTAGAAAATATGAAAAAACTTGATGACTCAAAGACCCAACGTTGTATTGATGTAATTAAATGCAAGAAAAACACTATTAATAAATAACTGATTGTTAAAGAAAGATTTTTGTTTATGGACTTTTTGCTCCATGGTTAAACACTAAATACCTGCAAAAAATCTTTATCTTACATCTAATGTATGTTTGTTTTATTGTTTTGGATCCAATGATGTTATTGAATTGTGTAGAAAAAAACCTTCTCTACATAACATCTAAGAAAACAATACTGGTCTTATAATTTTGCACCTAACTGTATATACAATTTTAAATTTTTAAGAGATGTGAAATTACATCGCTTATACAAGTGCTTTAATATAAAATCCTTGTAATTTTACTGTTATAATGGTCCATTAAGCCCAATCAAAACGGAAATCCATCATAGTTCTCTTATTTGAACATATGTACATAACATAGTTCTCTTATGTATATTGTATGTGTATGTACTTAGAACAGTGGTTCCAACCTCGGGGTCACGACTCCCTCGGAAAATTATTTTTTTACCATTTATATTTATGGGAAATTTCGAGATTTTTAATTTTGCCATGTACCATCCTGTTAAAATTCCTTTTTTTAATTCAAATATGAGATAGGGGGTCGCAAACTACTTAACTTTTAGAAAAGGGGGAACAACTGATTTAAAAGGATTTCTTAATGATGTTTGTAATCTGGAACATTTTTGATCCATTCTCATAAAGATTATACAAGATTCATTCGTATAAAAATAGCTGAAGGAACTAGTTGGTTTACTTCGGCATCTACTATGCAAAACATAGGTGGCACCACTTGACAGATTCTACGATAGAGTGACAATAGCCTGTCTTTATGCAACAATTCGTGCAAGTGTATCCTCCATTGAGTTATGGTTGAATCAACGTAAGTTAACTAACAAGAGTATGAATAAACGACAGATTTTTATAGCAAAATGGTAATATTTTTAATGAACCTACCCTGATGATGCAGTTAATGCGAAACGCGTAGGTTCATTAAAAACATTACCATTTTGCTATAAAAATCTGTCGTTTATTCATTCTAGTATCCAGCAAAATAGACCATTATGCAACTATTAACAAGAGTAATTCCATTTTTAACTGCTGAAAATTCCGGAGTACAGAAATCCACCATCATATAAGTAGAGTATACAAAGACTGCATTTCTTTGTCGCTTATTATACGAGCGTAGATTGGAATACGCGGTTGAGAGGGACGGTCATTGCGAAGTCATGATTCGAGGCCAGGGCAAGCAAACCGTGGGATTACGATGGTAGAACGCTAAGGAAATTGAGAGACTCGAAAGAGAAGGCAGAAGAGTTACGGTTAAAGCACTCGCTACAAATTTGGAATCAATGTTCTTAATAGGAGTGCGGGGGTTCGAGGGGTACGCTTGCAAACAGCGTGTCATTCGAAGCCCTCTGTGGATAGTATCCCTATAGCCACCCTTCGCCATCCCCGCTCCTCGTCCTCCAATATTCCCGGCGTGGAGGGCCAGAGTCGCACGCTGTAGACCAAAAAGTCTCCACCGGTCACTTCGTCCGTGTCACCTTTCAATTGCCAAATTTTCACTGGAATACTCATGGTATTCTTTGTGTACTCTGCCCTCTCCCACTGTCAAAAGGGATTTCTTCCATTCGATGGGGTATACGCGCATAACTTCGTGCTCCAACATAGAATCAAGACTGCCCACACGACCAAAACAGACCTATGCATTGCTAGGCTTGACACAACAAATGCATTCAAGAGCATACCTCACCAAGCAATCCCTGAATAGCGGAGTAAGATAGCGGCAACGGAAATGGAAGCAAAATAGGTCTCCGGAGAGATTCGAGGCCTTACCGGGAACCAGTTACGAATCTCGACAAACAAAACGAAGTCGTATGAAGGGAAATAGAACGCCAGCGGACCCAGCAGCGTGGAGCGAGCAGATCTGGAGATACGACACGCTCAAAGACGATATCGTAAGCGCGGCCGGCGAGAGGGGTGATCCGAAGATAGCGACGGAAAAGAGGATTGCGACGGAGAACGGCGCGAATCGACAGGAGCCCGCGGACTTGGAAAGCAGGCTCGCTAAAGCTATAGAGAATATCGTCAGCTGTTTCGAATCTTCAGCGAACTCGGCGGAAAGTAGCCGGAGTGAAGAAAACCCGCCTCGCCGTCACCCAGCACCTATTGCGGAGAATGGAAGGCGCCCGACGATAAGTAACGACGGAGAAAGCGTTACGCCAGGACACTTAATAAACGGTAGGCCTTTTTTCGCACATTGACGTCTGATCCTCTGCTCCAAATTAGCCCCTTGGGTGCGCCTGCGCACCTTCGTGCAACCATCTATTCAATTTTCAACGCGAATGGGTCTCTTCTCCAAAGAAGAGTGGCAACGTGTCGACGACATCAATCGATCTGAGCTGAAGAGGACCCTAAACCTGCAACATTAGGCGAGCAACTACTTCCTCACTAAAGCCGATCACAAGGGTGTTGTGGGCTACGCCTACTAGCAGATGACTCTAACATAGTCATCATGGACAACTTGCCTTCTATCGACCCAATCGTCCTCAGACTAGCATGGGCGTCATTAAACGCGCATTAAATTGCTTTTTGGACTGTTGCACGAAACTGTTGGACCGATGCAGGAAAATCATCCGGCCCCCTAAAAGTGAGCTGACAGTTTGAGAACAACCTTCCTGTGCTAACAGGCCTCAACCAAATAATCAGACCTAAACAAAGACAGTGTGTACATGGCTTTCTGCCTTGCAGTGGCCAAAAAGCATGTCGAAGATCTCATATCTCTCCCAAGCCAAGGAAAGGCGATGCAATGTGCGGCCGCATCCCATCCCAGCTGCCATTTCATCCTCTCCGAGAAATACACCCGTTTTGCGGACTGGCGGTTCAAACAAGGTACACGACTCAACCTTCTGTCGCTAAACGGAGCACAACACAGTAACTAACACGGCAACAAAGCTTGCCGCCGGTACAAGTACCCCAACGAGACCCTCTCACACGTTATCTGCCAGTGGATGCGTTACTCTGATGTCATGCAAAGGGGCACAATGCCATCATGAATCGCATCAAAAACGCAGCATTTCCCAAACACCGGAGAAAATCGGGCGGGGGTAGAAAGGTCAAGAGTTAGATCAGATCTCATCTTAGTACACAGAGAAAAATGCTACATCGTAGATGTAACGTGCCCTTTCGACAACACCATACAGGCCTTTCTCGATGTCGGGAACAATAAACTAGATAAGTATGCCACCCTTGCCGACTCTCTTTCAAGGAACTACATCCAGGTAACCATTGAACCCATTGTTATTGGCTCTTTGGTTTCATAGGACCCAGACAATGACAAGTTCATAGCAAAGCTCTGAAGCAAAAGCTATGCGAACATCCTCAGGAAACTGACTTTCAGACCTAATCAAATAGCAACGTGACATATACAGGGTGGTCCATAAGTCTGGCCCCTTTTATTTTTTGAACCGAAGCAGACATGTCAATTTTGATGAATCCAATGAATAGGAAGTTGTGGGTGGCCTATCCCATGGTGCACTTTTCATCATCCCAAATATGCAAATTAGGACACATTCAAAATTTATCTCAAAAACCGTAAGGGATATAGAAAAAAAACCCAATTGCAAACTTGTTCAGCATAAAAAAACAAACAAAACAAAATAAAATCACGCGGTGACTGTTTGTAGCTTACTGAATGTTGATATTTCCGGAAATATTCAGGAAAACTGAATGTTGATATTTCCGCCATGTAAAGCATGCAAATCAAAAAATTAACATAAATTACCATACTCGCATTCACTTTCATGGGGAAAAGCAAATAAAAGGCGTTTCAGCACACAGAAGACAGAACAATTCCAGGATGGCAAGCTAAACTGTTCCGGAAATGGTCAACATGATCTTCTGATTGTGGGTGATTGGTTGGTCCGATTTGGATGATTTTTTTTTTGTTTTGTTTGTTTTTTTATGCTGAACAAGTTTGCAATTGGGTTTTTTTCTCTATCCCTTACGGTTTTTGAGATAAATTTTGAATGTGTCCTAATTTGTGTTCAAAAAATGTGTTCAAAAAATAAAAGGGGGGGGGGGAAGACTTATGGGCCACCCTGTATATGATTGTAAATAGCATGGATGAAAAAAACCATGTAAATAGTCACCGACGAACGTCAATATTGTGGGAAAAAAAGATTTATATTTTGGTATGTATTATCTAAATTTGTAATGTAATTAGGCTAGCAGATTGTATAAAAAAATTTTGTGATTTAAAATAGTATTTTGATTGCTTTTTGTAATCGCTGTGTTTGTACATAAAATTTTTATTTTCATATAATCCTTTAATTAATATCATCCACATGCTGTCTTACTATCTTGTAATTATTTTAGTAACTAGAATAATTTTCAAACATCTTAGTCTTAGTTGTTTGTAAAAACATAAATATATGGGTCTTTAAAACAATAGAATAATTTTATTACAAACAGGAACTTTTTCTAATTATTTACTATTGCCTTTCGTGCTGAACTGCTCTGAAACACTTCTCTTTAATGCATGACAATGTTAAAAGCAAAATCCTGTTTTCAATTTCTGTGAATTCAGAAAATTTTAAACTTTTTATATAACGCAAGATGGCTTAGAGGTAAAATTCTTCAAGTGCCTGCTTTAAAGATGCAGAGCCATCATCTGTTATCGAAAAGAAAAAATACTTCTCCTTTCAATCTAAGAGAAGAACTTTGGAATTACTGCTTCTTTTACAATTTTTCAACTTCAAAACCTTTCTAAAAATTTATTTCTCGAAAGTGTTTTTTTATTCAAACAAGGAAAAGAAATTATTATCGGCATTATTCATTTGGTTACTGGTATTTCTATTAGCATATCTCTGATAGGATCCATTCCTAACTTGAATAAAAAACAGAGAATAAAATTGTATTATAAACAGGGGTTGTCAACCATTTTAAAGAGAGAGAGAGAGAGAGAGAGAGAGAGAGAAAGTCGCCTGCAGATAATTTTGTATATAAAGTAAAATGTCTTCAGACAAACATAATAGGATTAAGTAGAACTCTCTTTTCTTCCATATACAAAACTATCTGAAGTACCCAGCGTCGCTCGGAGAAAAATATAGTTTTTTCATATTTATGTATACAGGGTGGTGTACAAACTTGGGGGGGGGGGGTGATAGAGGGATCAAATCTAAGCAACATTTCCCTCTTTCATTTTTTTCTTTGGGTAATGGTGCCACTCAACCCGTAATTCTGGAACACGTCAATCATGTAATAAAAAGAACAAAAATCACATTGCATACAGTACAATTATGTGACTTGTTTTTTATGAAACATGCAAACATTTTACAATAAGTGTTCTGACTCCCTCTAGCATGAATGCATGCTTCACAACGTCACCGCATGGACTGACGTAAAAAGTTCAGAAGTTCCTGGTTCTTCGCGAATCTGGTCCGCAGCCATGGCGATTCTGGCTACCAGCTCTTCATCGGATCCCGCTGGTGTCTCGTATAACAATGTCTGTAAGTGTCCCCACAGAATCCAAACAACTGTTTCCTGCAGGTAGGATTTCAACATTTTTTATCTCAAAAACAATGCCCCAGAGAAAAAAATGGAAGAGGTAAATGTTCCTTAGATTTGATCCCTGTCTCACCCCCCCCCCCTCCCCAAGTTTGTACACGTTGTTCGAGAACACCTTGTATACAGAGTCCGCCAAAAAATGTATACACACTTCAGCAAAAGAAAAACTATATAAAAGTTTTAACACTAAATTCATACAAGCATCAAGCGCTGAATATAAGTCCTCTTTTACTTCTACAATTACGACAGCTGTTCAAAGTGATTATCATCAGCGTTGAGATATTGTTGAATACGGCGAACAGTTGCTCTCATCCATTTCCTAGCAAACTTTTATCATCTTATGTCTAGGTGGCAATTGTGGTCAATTTTTATCGGAATCGTCTTCATTCAATACATGTTATAATATTGGGGTGCAAGATTTCGATTTTGCTGTTACGGAAAATATTATAAATGTTACCTAGTAAAGTGTGTATACATTTTTTGGCGGACTCTGTAGAAAATAAGATACATTGTATTCCCGTGCGAAAGACTTGCATCATTGTTCATGCTGCTTCACGGAACAATCGCAAAAGTCTTCATTAAACAAAGCAAATAACGACGTCACAAATCCGCTTCAGATAAAAAATAAAAGATACACTGTATTCACGTGCGAAAGACTTGCAGTCAATAGGCGCATTCGGCAAATCAGAAATCTCGCGAGTAGAAACTAGCATAGTCACGTGACTTCTTGCTGCCGACAGAATTTCTTGCTGCGGATTTACCGAACAGCTTGTCTCGCAAGTCGGGCTAATCAAAATGGCGTTCTTCGAATTTTTATCGCCGTTTCTAGTAGAAATTGGAAAGGAAATAATTAATAATAAATAATTAATTATTCAACTAATCTTTCCAAGTGTTCCTTTGCCTACTGAACCCTACAATTTTTATAGATATGATTTATTAAAATTATATAAAAGTTATAATAATAAACACACGTGGATAAATAAATTAAAGCCAGAACGGATGAAGGAGGGGGGGGGTCTGTTCTTGATTAAAGTTCTAAGTGTATATTAATTTAATGTTATTTACGTTCTTAACGATGTTAAATGATTTAATTATTAATGCATTAAGTATTATATTCGTGTTATAATAATAGTCATCATTTTATTAATAATGCAATTTTTGATAAAAGTATAAACTCCTGGGGAAACCAGAAATAAATATACAAATGGGAAGAAAATGTGGATATGATAAATAAAGACAAAGTAAATAACAACTCTTTAACCACAACAAAAATTAAGTAAAAAGAAAAATACAACCTAATCCTAGAAGCGCTTTTCGAGGGCGAAGCTCTCATCATTCAGTATCATCTGGTGTGTTACTCCCTTCTTTTCCACCTGCTGAATGATGAGAGCTTTGCCCTCGAAAAGCGCTTCTAGGATTAGGTTGTATTTTTCTTTTACTTAATTTTTGTTGTGGTTAAAGAGTTGTTATTTACTTTGTCTTTAATGCAATTTTTGATACACATCATATTTGCGGAGGTCGCCATCAAAATCTGTGGAGGTCGCCATGTTGCTATCGGCTAGAAACTGCAGGCTAGTAAAGAAGAAAGTTACTTGCTTGGTAGGTTAGATTCTAGCGAGAATTCTGACTTGCCGAACAAGATCACGCGCGCGAGATGGCGTTAGCACTAGCTTACCGAACAGCGTCTTGCGAGATTTACTAGCGTCTCGAGAGATTTCTGATTTGCCTAATGCGCCTATTGTTGATGCTGCTTCACGGAACAATCGCAAAAATCTTCATTAACAAAGCAAACGTCACAATTTTTTAAGAATGCCAAATTTCCCATTCAGCTCCAGGTAAATTGAATTTTAAAAATAAGCTACAATGGAAAGGAAGAAAGAAAAAATAAAATCCTTTCTTAGCGAGCACCTAGAAGCCAAGAGAAATAAGCTTGCCAAATTTTAAGTTTGTAGGCTTCGGATTCTGGAGATTTCGTGATGAATGAATGAATGAATGAATGAATGATTGAGTGCATACATTTTTCGCTCTTTCTTTTATATAATAGTATGAACGGGGCCCACGCGCAGTTTGCGCGGTAATTAGTTTTATCAAATTCAATTCGTTCAAATTGTATCGTTTGATGAGCTCACATTTTCTCTTTTATTTATAGTTTTGTCATTGATTGATTGATGATAAAAACTGTTCCTCAGACAACAATGGTCAGGTTACTTTTCAGTTCCGGCGTGTGCTTTAAGTGAGCGCCAACAATGCTTAAACGTGCAACAACAATGCAAAACTGTTTCCGTGACGAACTCACATGTTCTCCTTTATTAGGAGCTTTAGCATAAAAGCTACTTATAAGAATGCGCCATTGGTCTGTACGTTTATCCGGCCGTCCGCCGTTTGCACGATAACTTGAAAACGGATTAACTTTTTTAAATTCTGTTTTCAGAAAGATGACCAGCAAAGTGTTGCATCACGTGAGAAAGAACGATAGCTCGTGCTTCGAAGCTCTGCGAGTCATCGCTTCGTCCAAGTTTCTGAAATTCATCGTCATATGCAGAAAGTCTTAGCTCGGCCGTATCAACTTTTCAGAATTTTTCGTGGACCCCTTCAAGTCGAATTCACGTGCTAAAACAGTGAGTGTAAAGAATTCAAAGATACTGGCATGTCAAGAAGGAATACATTGTTACTTTCTGTTCATCTTTAAAGCATTATTGACATCGGCGCGCGCACGTGAAATCGCTTTGTCGACGCACGATTGCTTAATTGCTCATAATCTATAAGCTTATAAAGTAGCGGAAAAATGGAGCTACTTATTATTGGCTTTATTTTACACATGATTTATATCACCCTTCATCATTTCTACATTTTTTGAGGTAGAAGGTTGAAATTCGGAATGTAGCTTACTATGGGTATGTGCATCTTCACTATTTAGTTTGGTTTTGATTAGCCCACTAAGGTCGGAGTTTTAGGGGTGAAAATTAGAGGGGACCAAAAGGTCTAGGTGTATTTATGCATATAAAAGAGTGAGATTCGGTATGCAGATTCCTATAAGCAAGATCTCCATTATATGAGGATTTTTTTTCCCGGGTATCCATGCGAAGGCATGGCGGAATGCATCGAAAAGATGGGAACTACATTGAAAAACAGTGTACAAACTCTATCAGTAATAAATGAGCTGTAAAAAAATATTTCCGGTTTTCATTTGACTGACCCTCGTAAGTAGAATAAGAGAATCGAGCTACTTATTGGTTTTTTAATGTCAGTCCGTCCCCTTCATAATTTCTACATTTTTTTGAGATAGAAGGTTAAAATTCGGAATGTAGCTTACTATGGGCATGTCCATCTGCACTATTTAGTTTGGATTTGATTGGTACACTGGGGTTAGAATTACGGGGGTGGGATTCAGAGAGGGCAACATATCTATGTGATATTTAGATACGTAAAGGCGTAAAATCCAGTATCCAGATTCCTCTACGCAAGATCTACATTACTATGAAGTTTAGGCCCAATTATTCCAGTGGGATAAGATTTGCGGGGGTGGCAGTCACTTGGTGATTAGTACTACGGCAACATATGGCATGTGATATATCATACGTTCGGAAATGATGAGAAAGTCAAGAAGATACGAGGGTTTTTACATTTTTTACATATTACGTTCGAGAAAATCAAATTATTGATAAAAAAAACAAACTTGAGGAGAGGTGAAAAGTGCAGATGAAGGGGTAAAAATAGATGACTTGCCTTATCCTACTCGGGAGGCGGGGGGGGGGAGGATTAATTTCTTTTTAATAAACGTATAAATGTATTTATGCTTCACTGCTAAAGCTCCTTCTTGGATTGTTTACAAGATTTTATTTATAGTTGGATAGATGTATAACTTAATGAATACACTACCCTATCAAAACTCATGGGACACCATCACTTTAATAGAAACACTAAAAAATATACATATTTTAGTATCTTGTTGGTCCACCTTTTGCTGCTTCTACTCTCTGGGGCATACTGTCCACAAGTTTTTGATACGTTTCGACAGGTAATTTTCGCCATTCTGCCATTAGTGTCTTGGACAGTTCGGTCACGGATTTCGGGCGTTCCGCACAAGCGCGCAATCGACGTTCCAACACGTCCCACAGATGTTCGATGGGGTTCAGATCGGGGCTCTGGGCAGGCCAGTCAAGTTCTCGAACCCCCTTTTCATCAAACCATGTGCCTACAGCCCTTGCTTTATGGCAAGGTGCGTTATCGTGCTGAAACAGAAAAGGGCCAAAGCGTTGCCAGAGAGATGGGAGTGCTGCGTTGTCCAGAATGTCTTGGTAACGCTCTGCGTTTAGATGTCCGTCCATAGAAACGATTGCACCCAATCCATACCATGAAAAGCACCCCCACACAATCATCGACCCTCCGCCGAACTTCGCCGTGGGCATAACACAGCTTGGCAGATAACGCTCGGCGGTGGGTTCGCCATACCCAAACCCGTCCATCCGATTGCCAGATGGTGTAACGGGACTCGTCACTCCATTCAACCATTCGCCATTGATCCAGAGTCCAATGTCGTCGCTCTTTGCACCATTGCAATCTCCTCGCTGCGTTGCTGGTGCTGATGTGAGGTTTGTGGGCTGCCGCTCTGCCATAAAAACCCATTGCATGCAGTTCCCTGCGAACAGTCAGGTGCTCACAGTTGTTCCCGTCGACTCTATGAACGATCTTGTCAGTCCATCAAGCGATGTGTGACGGTTTGCAGTGACCACTTTACGAAGAGCCCTTTGGTTTCCGGCCGACATGATATTGGGTCTTCTAGTCCTAGGCGGAACACTTGTGGTGCCTTTCTCTTCCCGTACCCGGATGACGTTGTGAACGGACGATTTCGGGAAGTTTGGGAGGGTTGACGTCTCTCTAACAGTTTTGCCTGCGAGATGGCACCCAACAATTGTACGTCTTTGGAAGTCTGAAAGCTCTTTTCTTTGAGACATTTTTACAGCATTCACGCAAGCATCATCTCATAATAGCATACTCTCTGTTATGTAGTGCTGAGAAGAATGCCAACAGTGAAACTGCAAAGGAATGTCTCATTTTCATTCAAATCAGGGTTGTCCCATGACTTTTGATAGGGTATTATATACAGAGCTGGACAAAATATGAAATATGAACACCTTTGATTTTAGACGTTTTGTCGAATATCAACTTCTTCTCCTTAAGCTGATATGAAGGCCTTCATATCAGCTTAAGGAGAAATTCATACTGGTGTCCGGTCCAAAAATAAAAATTTGATGAAAACCCCGTATCGTTTTGTTGATTTTTGAGAGCAACTGAAATTCAACTCATTCTATCGGCGATATCTTTCTGAATTTTCACCATATTTTGCTTGGGCTTATTAAAGAGGAGCGCTATGCATTTAGCTAATAAATTATGCAAAAAACATTCTGGTAACGCTTGCGCATGCGCAGTTAAACATTTAGTAAAATGCTCATATTTCATCAAATATTAATATTCTTATATTCTAATTGCAGGGTGTTGTCTCTACTGTAGTTTGTCAAGTTTCCTGAAAATAGCAGTGCATTGGGTTGAAAACACTGCATGCTATAAACAAAAATCTTACGAAAAAAAATCGATTTTTTTTTAAAGAATATACTTGCTATTCTCATCCAAATGAATACAGATAAGTAAAAGAAGCCTCATAATCATATGCTACAGCTACAACGCATTTCAAGCATTTTTTACAAGGTGATCCCAAACATTTTTTATTCAATTTGCTGCTGGTCCCCTATTTGCCTTCGGGACAAATCCTTCGCTGGAATATATGAGATGTAACATGGTCTTTACATCCCTGAAGTTTCAGGATAATTCGTCAGGTATTTTTCTAGATATTCGATAAAATGTCTAAAACCAAAGGTGTTCATATTGTTATGCCCAACTCTTGTATATTTGCAGAAATTTGGTTATTGAATCTCTTAAAATATTTTTCATTTTGTTAATGGGTTGCTATTTTGGTGATGGCTTTTAATATTTTTACTGATCGTATCATATAGTTTTGAGCTTTTCTGTTGTACTTTGTATATAAGGTGGGCCAACTTTTTCCATAATTTCTCTTCATGTACGTTACTTTATCATTGGTTGACATTGAGAAACTTAACACCTATTAAGAGTGCTCCAAATGAGACACAATGCACATACATAAAAATTGACAAAATCGTCACTGAATATGACACTTAAATTCGCCTTATCAAGCATATGTATGCTGGTATTAGTTTTCGTTGCGCGACAATGGGCCGTGTCAGAGCAGTGGACAGCATTTCCTCCAGTCAATCCACAGATTCCAATCTATCTCTTCGAAAACGAAATTACCCTGTCTATTTTGGGGCTGCTGCAATTTCCCGTTGAATGCGGCCGTCGACCCATTCTGATGTTCACCCGATATAAAGACTTCAAATTACCCCCCTCTCAAGTTACCATCCGACAATCTGAAATCGATTTCAAATACTCCCCGAGAATAATATGAAGTTAATTCGTAATTACCCATCAAACTCCATGTTACCATCAAAAAATTAATAAACCTTAGTTATATATAAATATTACAAATTATTCTTATTACTACAACAATATCTTATAACTTAATGGATTTTGTTTTAATTACAAAAATTTAAATTAAAGTTAAACATTCGCATTTCGATTTTTCTTATGTTCGATTTCAATTATGAATTTTTTTTTAACTCAAAAATTTAACTGATAATTCCTAATTTTATTTTATTAAATAGAATAAACGGAATATCTTAATGGGCAATATTTTTACAATATAGAGGGTTATTTTAAATGAACGAAACTACTTTATATATGTTTAGTATAAAATAACTATTTGTTTCAGATTAATGTGGGAGGTTTCAAGAAAATTCAAAGTTTACCTACTTTACACGTGCACAGTGGTACGAAATTCAAAAAATCAGGTCAAAAATATAAAATTAGCTTGGATACAAGTTATACATTTAAATTTTGAACTATATTATTAAAATAAACATCAAAAATTGTTAAAACCCATAAAATATTCACCATTCCAACCATGTTTCAACGGTTTGAGGCCGTTTTGACAAAATAAAGTTTATTATTCATTGTTATCATCTTGGATCTATATATTAAGATCTTGTGAATACTCACAGTCATGTTTCCACAAAAATCTTGGCAGGTTTTTCTTGTGTGTGGAAATTTCGTATTTCCATAAAAAAAAGAAGAATTTATGAGTCTAAAAAAGCTTATAAATTTTATAGTTAGAGTTATTCCTTAAATTCAGCATAAAAATACACTGAAGAGCCAAAACATTATGACCATATCCACATTGGTGAATGAACTCGTCTGGATCACGTGGAGGGCACGTGATTAAGTGGGAATGGTATTTAACTGCTGCTGGAGAAGGTAAGGAATCAATCTTGCACTTAATTTTGCGAATGATGGGAAAGCTTGCTGATCTAAGGGAATTTGATAGAGGCCAGATTGTAATGGCCCGAAGACTCGGAACGAGTATCTCCGAATCTGCACGACTGGTAGGTTGTTCACGATCTGCCTATTATTAGTATTTATGCAAAGTGGATAAATGACGATGAAACCAGCAGTAGACGCCAAGGTGTTGAACGCCCACGCGTCATCAAAGAAAAAGGACGTCGGAGACTGTCTCGCTTGGTAAAGCAAGATCGACGCCAAACAGTGGCTCTGCTGATAGCATAATATAATGCAGGTCCAAGTGCAAGTGTTTCGGAACACACAGTTCAGCGGACACTGTTGGATATGGGATTGCGCGGCAGACGCCCCACTCGTGTGCCTCTGTTGACCAAGCGTCATTGTCAGCTACGCCTACAGTGGGCCCGGGAACATCGAGACTGGATCATGGATTAGTGGAAGAGACAATGGAATCAAGCCAAAAACTGTGGACACAACTATAGAAAGAAAAATAACTCCAAAACCACTATTCCACATAATAAATTTTAATGACTCAGATGTACATTTCGGAAACGAAGTTTCCTTCATCAGTGAGTAGTAGGAATAGTGGTTTTGGAGTTATTTTTCTTTCTATAGTGGAAGAGAGTTGCCTGGTCGGATGAATCACAATTTCTTATTCATCACGTCGATGGTCGTGTCAGCGTACGCCGACTTCCAAGCGAACAGTCCCCCCCCCCCCCTGTACAGCAGGCCATACAGGGGGAGGGGGGCGGTATTATGCTTTAGGGAACGTTCTCATGGGCGGCTCTGGGACCCGTAGTTGTAGTGGAACGGACCATGAAAGCTGCGGAGTATCTGAACATCATTGCGGACCAGTTGCACCCTTACATGACGCCCGTCTTCCCAACTGGAAATGGACAACGCCCAATCTTCCAGCAGGACAACGCCCCATGTCACAAGGCTCGAATTGTGTTGGAGTGGTTCGAGGAGCATAAGGATGAATTCCAATTAATGTCCTGGCCACCTAACTCGCCGGATCTTAAGCCGAGAGAGCACATTTGGGATGTTATGGAGCGGGAGCTCAGAGCTCAAACATCATGTCGGAATATCTCGACTTTGCGTGACCACTGCTTAGACATTTGGTACAACCTGTCTCCAGTCATCTACCAAAAGATTGTGGCATCCATGTCAAGGCGAGTTGCAGGCCAATGGTGACGCAACGCATTATTGAGTAGGTGGCCATAATGTGTTGGCTCTTCAGTGTATATTACGTATAGTTGTATTACATTTAGTATATCTTTCGTTTTGGAAGCTCTTGGCAGTTAATTTTTGCATATATTATTCATAGAGCATCCTAGTGCTAATTTATGTTTGTAGTTCTGTGGAGACTCGTGGAAATTTTTTATGACTGGAATATAAGTCTTTCGCAGCGTGGCAGACAGAATCCTCCACTGGTAAACTATCAGCTCGATCGCTTATATTTCCACTGGTTCCTTAAGGTCGTTGAAGTATATTGTTTACCGCTTATTTTTTATAATAAATAAATAATTGCTATATACCAAAACAGTCTACTTACCATCAGTATTTATCTCCATATAGTGAAAACTTTGTATTTTATGCGCGGGATGGAAAATACCTATATTTGGTGTGACGAAACTAGAATGTTTCAACTTCAAGAAGCATCGTGCTCGCGGACGAAAGAAAATACCTCTCTAGATACGCCTTGACAAAACATATGGTAAAAAAGAATCGATAGTTATACCCAAATCTAAAATCGATGTTAAAGTTCTCAGTCTGGCAACTTTGTTTTTTGATTTTTGACCAGCTTTTTTGAATTTCGTACCACTGTGCCGTGGCAGGAAATATACGCGCAGCCGATGAGTTAATTGAAAATAAAAATGAAATTGTTTGTCTATGAAATGAAATTTATTTTATTTATAAATTACTCCATTGAGCAATGAATAAACAAAAATGTGCATACATTCGAAAATGCACGGTAACAAAATAAACACATGTATAACGCATTATGCCTCCCAAAACTTTAGGGTAATAAATATACGCGCGCACCCGTTTCGCATCTATTCACCACTTCATGGGGCCTCCTTTTCAACATGCACGTCAGCAACCCTCTTAGGCATCGATTGGACGGGTTTTCATCTAATTGTGGAATAAAGAACTACTTTAAACCTGTCTAGTAGTGTGTTGAACCTCCATTAGCCCTCAAAAGCGCATGTATTCATTCGGGCATGGATTCAACGAGATGCTGAAAACGTTCAACAGGAATGTTGGCCTATGCAGACATGAGAACTTCACGCATTTCCCGGAAATTTGATGGAAGTGTAGGCAAGGAACGAACGGTCATTTCCAGCACATCCCAAAGCATCATGGGAGATATAGAATAGGGCAAAAAACACAAGAAGCCATGGATCCCTCATGTCCGGTGCGATCATTACAAGGTGGTGGAAATAATGGCGTGTGGGATATTTTCTTGGCATGTATAGGGTCCTCTAATATCTGTAAACGGTCGTTTTAATGCCAAAGCACACGTAAACATCGTTGCAAATCAGTTCACTCCTTCATACTCACAGTTAATCCGCACGCAGGCTCCTTCCAGCAGGATAATGCACCAGCACATAGAGCCAAAATCAGTATGGATGTGTGGTTCCAGGAACATGAGTGAGTTCTCCTTCCCGCAGCAGGAACCTAGATTTATCTCAGCAGTGGTCCAATTTTTGTGCTGCTGTGCCCATAGGAGGCACGCTTTCTTGTTCTTCTCTGAGAGCATTAGTACTCGAGATGGTCTTCGGCTTTGCTATCCATTCGAGCCAAAGTGCAACTACCTGGGTTGTAATGAGCAGTAATTTGTGCGATTATTGCATTTCTGTTTTCGCGCATAAGTCTTGACATTCTCCTCTGGCCTCTTTCATCAATAAGGGTTTTCCGTCTGACTACATTTTTCCCTCCTTGACCCATTCTCGATAAACCCTTGAAATTATGGTACGTGAAAAATACAGAAGAGTCGCCGTTTCTGAAATGCTCATTCCAGCCCGTCTTGCACCTATCACCATGCCACGCTGTGATATATGCTCATTCCAGCCCGTCTTCCACCATGTCAAATCACTGGTTTCCCCCATTTTTGCTTTGGTTTCACGCTTAACTAGCGTGATTTGTGATCATGTGACGTGCAAATGAGGCATATTTTGTGCGGTGTACCTATTAAAGTGGCAGCTTAATGTACTAACATATGAAGTGATAATCTCTAATCCAGAAAGGCAAAATAGAAATATCGGATACTTGGATTAGAAATTATCACTTTATACAGTGTGTAGTTAGTTCCACAGATATTTATTCATGATTGTAGGCCTTGGATTGCTATAAGATTAGATAAATAACCAAATGATGTGCACTAAAGCTACTTAAAATAAACTTTATTATTGCATTAATACAGATCGTTTGGTTATTTATTTCTTTATTGGTTTTTTCTAAGCATGTAGTTTCTTTATCTGTATAGAGTTAGACGTTGTTGATAATTTCTAAAGTTTAAATAAAAATAATTTTTGGGGTTAATATAAAGTTATGGGGGTAACTTACTCCTAGGGTAATTTCAAATTGATTTCACATTACTGGGAGAATAATTTAAAGCCACTTTGAGATTACCAGAAGTAATTTTAGAGTTCAGTTAATTTGAAATCTTCTCGACTCCACCCGGACGACTCGCATTACCTTCCTGCAACTAATGTGTCCAATTATAGTAGTAGCATGGCGTTCATTTTTCATTGCGATTTCTCGCAGAGACCAACCATCCGTGCACAGTGCGACCTTGAAACTCCTGGCGAAATTATTCTTAGTGACGTCGCAAAGGTATTTCACGATTTAAACGTATTTCCGAAATAAAAATTAATCTCACGAACAAATTCGTGCCCACTTCATATACGTATGCCACTAAGCAGATCCTCCAGTTTGCATAGGTTCCAACGAAGCCCTATAGTGAAGTTTCTATGCCAAACGGCTTATTATTATTTTTAATTTTTTTACTGATAGAAAGAATCACAGGAAAAATTTTTTAAGTTAAAAATTATCATGGTTTGAGATCTTTCTACTCTATGTAAACTTCATATGGTATAAAACTTACTCTGTATGTTATAACTGATCGAAAAGTTAAGCAATTCATATTTAAATTGAGATCAAATTAGATATCATAACTGATCAATTATAACATAAAGAAAGATCACGTCAATTTAAATAATTAACACTGTAAATACAGGAAAGATAAACGGTGGGGGTTTCATTACTAAAAATTATATTGTAATTACCCCAAATGCCTGATGCCAAACATACTTTTGTTCCCATTGATCATAAACCTTACGAAAATTTGCAATAATAAATGCATTAAAAATAGATGAGTGCTTTTCTTTGAGAAGGTAATCTAAAGGGCGATTCAGAATAAAGTTTTTTCGTGATTTTATTGTAGAGAACCGATAGAACATAAGATTGTAACGGTGTACATCTGTGCCTGACTTCCATAAGATTATATTTAAATTGTCCCGCGAATCCCTGGTTCCTCGCTTAGCCGCTAGAAGCCACGATCGACTCGTCATGCTTAAAGCTCTATATACACATATATAGAGCTTTAGTCATGCTGTGTCGTATTTAGGCAGAAATGGAATATTTTAGGCCACTTGACAGAGACGATATAGGGGGTCGAAATGGCGCCCAAAGTTAGTTTTTTTTAAAATATCTCCCTTGAAAAGCATTTCACAGCAAAAGATGTTATCAAAAACATAAATCTACTTAAAATTCTTTACAAAAGTAGTTCTAAACATTTTCTATTTCGGATGCACCATTTAGGCAGTAGAGCTGACATATCACAATTTTTCACCACCACTATTTTTAGTGTCTCAGTCTCGTTTTTTTTTTTTTTTTTGTTTATCTGGTTTTTTTATTTGCGTTTTCAATTCCAGCTCTTCCCATTAGATCTATTTTCTTTTATAAACGTTGAATAGGCTCATGTTGTGTATTTCTTTTAATGGCAATAAAAATTTTTATTGCGTTAAAACGGGTTTCGGTATTATACCATCCTCAGTTATACAAGGTCTGGAATGTTATAATCTTAGTTCATTACTATGGTTACTACAGTATAGTGATATCTTCTCTAATTTATATTAGATGTGTAATTACACGGTGATTTATTTAATTTTCGCTACGTTTAACGATTCGATTATGTTCCCTCTAAATTAGAATGTAATTCTTATCATCAATATTGTTTTTTTATTATTATTAATATTATTGTTATCATTCGTATCCTAATTCATTACTTTGTTACTTTAGTGCCCATTTATAGCAATTGTACAATCCTACAGTAATTTATTTATTTACTAGCAGAGGCACTCGGTGTTGCCTGGGATGATTACATTGTAGGTAAACAGAGCAGACTCAAGAAGTTAACAATAACTCAAGTTGGTTTTCAGTAATTCTATATTCTCTGAGAGAGTGACCCACGGCCATCCCATTTGTTTGATGAGCTCTAAAAAAACCACTTCCTTCTTATAGAGTCTAAACTACAGGTAATCCCTCGTTATCTAAGGAAATGTAGTTGTAGAAATTTTGGTGATTGATCTGGCAGCGGAAACCGATGTGGTAATGATGTAGCAACGATCCCGCCTTATAGTAAATCATCCCTTCCATCGTGAATGCCGGGGAGTTCTTCAGAGAGACATGTGTATCACCTCTGCTATAGAGATTTGCTACTCGTTGTTAATAATTCTTGGAAACAAGCCTTGCATTGCCAAGACAACAGAATGATTTATCCAAGCATCATCACCACATCGGTTTCCATGGCAACATTGTTTCGCGCAAAAGATTGACATTGACACAGGTTCACATGTTACCCTCACAGTATTTTTTTTCCAGATTGTCATATCTGTCTCCTCAGGAGAGAATACCTTAACTATATCTCTGCTATAGTGATTTGCTGCTTATTGTCAACAACTTTTGGAAACGAATTTTGTATTGCTAAGACAACAAAGCGCTCTATCATTGCATCATCATGAAAGTATAGTGATTTGGTGCAGTGTTGCATCCCTAAGGGTGCTATGGATTTCTTACCCCCACAGTATTTGTCACCAGATTGTATATCACGTGTGTGCCTCATATTTTCTAACAATACCGTAATTAAATCGTGTGATTAAGGATGCCTCATATAACTGTAACAATTGCTGCTCATTGTTAATAACTCTTGGAAACAAACATTATATTACCAAAGCAACAGAACGATCTATCACGATGTATAATGACATTGATACAGGTCTGCATAAAAACCCGCCACTCACACCCATCTTTAAGGATGCTACGGGTTTCTTACCCCCACAGTGTTTATCTCCAGATTGTAAATCAGATGTGTATCAAATTTGGTTGAAATTGCTCCAAGCGTTCCAGATTTATGCCGGAATATTTAACTTAACCTAACCTATCGGTTTTTATTCTGCAAAGATGGAGCTGGCATTTCGTGAACTTTTGACTTCCCCCCCAAGAAGCTGGAAGAAATCCTGACTACGCCCAAGGTTTCACGTGGTAAAACATCCGAAACCAGAATCGTGACGAATTCGCACGTCATTGAAAGGAAGAGCGTTCGTCACGAGATATGTGATTTGAGGCGATCACGTGAGAGGAAGAGGAGTGGTAGAACCAGAGAATGGAGATTGGACAATTCTCACTTTTCCCATACTAAAATCTGTAAACTTTTTTGTCGATGCTCCCTCTGGATTCTATTGCTCAAACTTAAGGGGTTGTTATTCCGTGACGTGTATCGGTTGTTATTAAATGATATGTACCTGTTGGTTGTTGCCCCCTCTTAAGGTTGCTTTCGGTTCCTTTGCTTATTTTATTGCATCTTTATTTATTTTATATATTTATTGGTACTTGTACATACAAAGTAATAAAATATAAATATATCTTATATTACAATGAATAATTCAGAAGGAGCACTCTCAAAAACTGCTAAAAAAGTTTAGAACATAGGCTGCACAAACAACCCTAATTGGCTCGTAATATTTTGTACAGCCAAATGCTATAAGAATCTTTATGTAATACGTATAAAATGTGCTGATAATTAATAGAATATATTTTACACGTATTACATAATGGCTGCTTAATATTTAAGGGCCATTCAGGATTGTTTGTGTGTGTTCTAAATTTTTGGGAAAACCCTAAATTCAATTAAATTAAAAAATGTAATGTATAGTGTAAGTAATGGAGGCCGTCTGTAATGGAAAGCTAAATACAACAACACATCTCCCATCTTCGTGCAGCATTAACGGTCATCTTTCAGCGTAACTGTCATCTCATCTTCATGCAAGTTGCTTAACAACACTTAAATCGAAACAAAAATGTAAACATCGAAACTACAAAGCGCCATCTGGATGCTGTTGCCCAAGCTGCTCAACCGGAATTGGTTACAGAAAGAGACTGCCCAATTCATCGTTTTTTGTGTAACCATTTTCGGTTGGGTAGCTTGGGCAACAGAAACCAGACGGCGCTTTCTAGTTTCGATTTATACAGTTTTTGTTTCGACTTAAGTGCTGCTTAAACGCTGCATGAAGATACGAGATGTGTCGTTGTAATTAGCTTTCCGTTACTCTGCGGAATGCGGTTAGAGGCCTCCTTTACTTATACAAGACCTTACAATTTTTATATTTAGTTGTATTTAGGGTTTCCAAAAATTTAGAATACACACAAGCCAACTCTAAATGGCTCGTAAATTTTATGCAGCCAAATACTATCCTCAGCGCAACTTACCACTAAGCTTTTCTGGCGCTAGCATCGCAAAATTCGACATATTTAGGATTTTACAACGTTAAACCCACGTAGGACCGATCAGCAATAAAACAGAAAGTAACAATAAAACTCGTTTTCGTTGCATGTCAGCAATAAAACAGGATGTGACTCTAAATTTTTTTTTCGTCGCTTTCCAAAGATAAACAACGCGATCCCTAAAATTGGTTTCTATTTTTTAACACTAGAGCGGCGCTTCTCTTAAGCGGGAGTTACGGTGGAATCCCTAAACACAGTTTCTATTTTTGACCACTATAGTGGCGCTACTTTAAGTTGCGGTGTCTATAAGAATCGTTATGTAATATGTGTAAAACGTGTACTGTGTAATAATTATATAGCACAAATTTTACTCGTTTTACATAACAATTCTTACGTATTTGCCTACACAAAAATTATAAGCCATTTAGGGTTGTTTGTGTGTGAGTGTTCTAAATTTTTATAACCGTTTTCGTCGGTGCTCCCATGGAGTAAGAAACCTTTTTTGTCGGTTTATTACTCCACTGGTGCTCTCTCTAAATTATGCAATGTAATATATGGTTTACTTTATAATTTATTAGTTTCTATGTATAAGTACCAATAAAATAAATAAAGATACAGTAAAATAAGCAAAGGAACTGGATGTAACCGGAAAGGGCATTTTTGAGAGGCTAAACGAACGGGCACACGTCGCTTAATATCAGGCGATTCACGTCACATAATAACTATCTCAATTTGAGCAACAGAATCCAGACGGAGCAATGACAAAAGCAGTTACAAACTTTAGTATGGGAAAAGTGAAAATTGTCCATTTGCCACTCTTGTTACTGTTTCTGTGGTAGAACGAGTGAAAGTCCCGAGGCGAATGGATGGGAGAATGGGGCGGGTGAGAAAACTGCCGTCGGTAAGTGGGATTTAAACGACACGAAAGATTCATCTGTGAAGAATGAATAGTGTATGTCGGAACCTAGCTGGAACAGCAACTAGGATGTCGAGAAGACCAGAGAAGTCTTCGGAGAGGAGCAGCGTAGTGCGCCCTCGGAAGTCGCGACGAGAGCAGACGTACGAGGAAGGTGAGTAAGCGACTGAGGAAACGGTTGGAGACTGGAAGGCACAGTTACTGCGTGAGCCAATAAACTTCTGCCGATCCCTCAAATTCGGAACCTTCGGAACCCTTCGTCTATACAGACGCCTGTGAATAATATCGTCGTGAGCAATTACCCGGATCCGGAGAATGGTCATTCCCCGGAGAGAGAATCCACCACACTTATGCAAGACGGGTGGCAGGTAACGAGAGAAAGTTAGAAAATGAGAAGTATATAATTTTGAATGTAGAAAAGCTTAAATCGCAGTACAATTCTTTCTTTGGCCATTCCAACCCACGTGTCACGTGGTAAAAATGAGCAGAGACGGAATTTAAAGTTGAAATAAAATTTTATTTATTCAATCCAATAGAGATAATGAACGAAACATAGGAATAAAGTTCGAGGGACATATAACGTCAGTTGTAGAAAGCTACGATGACTTTTCGCAGGGTACGCCTGAAGCAACTTTGATGTGCTCTCTAACATATTATGGGAGGGCGATATCTCGCTGACTTAGCGAGCTACAAACAGTAGAAACAAATTAGACAGTAGAAACAATCGAAACAGTACAAACAGTAGAAACAGTACAAACAGTAGAAACAAATTTCTTCTTTATACGAGGCTCAGTACACCAATAACAACAGGGAGCTATGAGACAACTCGTCGCACACAAAAACACAACTCCGAACAAGAATTTTTTATAATTCTAAGTACGAAAAGAGAGGCCAAGTAAACATTAGAAATAAGCGGTGGCAGGACAGTCAGGGGCAAGCGGTTTTATCGCAGGTGAAACTGCGATCGGCCGGCGCGAGCATGTCACAAAGTATTGTGAGCAAGGCCGAGCGCGATCGCAGTCATACAAATGGAGCGTCTGCTTCCAAAGCGCAGCCACAGGCGTCATCTGTTGCCAGTATTAATATTAATAATAATATTAATAAGTCTTATCGGGATGTACGGTGTAAGACTGGCAATAGATGGCGGGGCAAAAAACCTGAGGACGGAAGAGGCGGGCATTTGCGCGATAGCGCGAGTTTTGAGAGGCAGGCGCAGCGAAAAAGAAAATCAGGGAGAGTGCACGAGTTGGTCGCCGAGCACGAGTTCCGCGCGAAGAAAGCCATTCATGGGACTTTATTACGGGCGACTTTGCAGAAGAATTCGACGCCCTATTCGTGTGGGAACCGACGTGCTCTGCCGACAGTCGCAACGTGGAGAACTGGGTTTTTCCGAGGCCCGTGAACACAAGTGCAACAAGAGACTCTGCGCGGTCCATGCGCGAGAATATCTGTGTATGTTTTTTCTCCCCATTCAGCAGCTGGATCTTCGAAGTCCGACCGCCGGCGCGAGTGCCCATCGTTTCAGCGAACGTCGGGAAAGCCAGAACTCGCCCGGGATTGGAATTTGGTCGTCGTTTTGTGAACCAGCGCGCGTTGAGAGGAGCACGAATTCTTGCTACGTTGGCGACAGCGTTCCGGCGTCGGATCGAGTGGCAACTGGTCGTACCTCCTCTTGAATTCAGCGGGAGGAACCTGGTAGTGGTCGTTAGCCTCGCCAGTCCCTTATTCAGAGGTGCCACTACGTGGAAAGCCGACTCTTCAAGCCAGGAGACGGATGGTTGGACATTAATCGCCCGTGGGGCTTGGGAGCTTTTATTAACGAAGATTTGGGCGCCTATTATCCAACTTGGAGGTAAGCTGACTCATGTGCATATTATTTCTTATTTCTGTCTCTCCTACTCAATTTATCAGCACCACGTCCTCTCACGCAGCGTTGTTATCTTGATTTTATTCTTGGGGCTTGAGCTTAAATTCAGTATTTTTGTCTCTTTGCAGGATCAGCATTTGCTGGCCTCCTAATAAACGCAGTGCGTCGCTGCATTAGAGGGAAGGGTTCCCGTAGTTCAATGTATGTTCATTCAGCCTCAGAACCAACTCCAGGAATACTTATATTCAAGCAAGTCTTCGGACCACTATTTTTGATAGTGCGTGTTAAGCGCTTATTTCCACTACATCATGTGGTGTAGTAGTACGGACTCCTTGAGTTCCAGTTCTTTCTGATACGCCGTCTAGGGCGTCATTATCTGTTATTCCGTTTTGTAACTCTTATTGTTACAGTTTTCCTTGCAACGCCCATAGCGGGCGCTATTTTGTTTGTAAAGGAGCCATTGTGTTCTCCTGAGGGTGAATCCTCGTGTTAGAGGACGCCCTCCTCCTGGAGCCTAATCCAGGTTTAGTGCAGTTATGTATTTTCATAATCTTATTTCTTTACTAATTGTGTGTGTATTAATAAATATAAAAATTTAATATGTCTACATCGCTGTCCTTATTCAATTAGTTAAGCTCATTTCCACTGCGCTTTAAATTTACCCGTGACAGTAACTGTTCTAACTAAGCCCAGAGGATATGTAAATAGCGTAGTTTTCATGTCCGCAGTGGCGCGTGTCGGCGCCATGTGCCAAAGGTTCCTGGTTCAAACCCAGGCTGTGGAATTTTCTTTCCTATTTTTCATCAATAACTTAGCATCTGAGGTAAGACATATGATTAAAACCTCCCGGACTCATCTTGAGCTATTCTTCTTTGAATATTTTTTCGCATCATCTTTTAGTGATAACCGTTTGTTCATGCCATGAAGTAATAAAACTCTTCACAGAGTAATTAGATATGTTATTATGCGAATATTTTCACTAATACACAACCCTATTGATAAATGGAAGGATTCGCAAAAAATATTATTTTGTAACTTATGACCAACCATTGAATACTCGTCACATTATTGAAAAGTGTAAACAACAGTCAATACTGAAGAATGTACTTGATTGTGCATGAACGGGAAACGAAAGCTACTTTTAAAAAAATATTCTGCTTATCTTGGTTCACACTGATCTTTGCGCTGATGACAGTGAGATATTGAAGCATTTCATTTAGTAACTGTTACCAAAGTAAAATGTACAGGTTTATCCTGCTATTAAAGAGCAGAGCACTTCCGTAAGATTTTTTATAAGCCAAAATGACCTAAGCGGAAGAAGCAGTTAACATTAATTTACATTGAAGAGTGATCATTAAACTACAGTATATACCAACAATAGTTTGTATTGCGCTAGAACTATATTTTTTTTAGTAATTCATATTATTATAATTATGAACATTTACATAGGGTATCCCTAAAATCCAGTATATTCTACAGTTGTGATTCTACACAGGAATCCAATGAAAAAATACTGGCAAATGCGTTTAAGAAATTTAACATAATTTTGAATTTAAAAAAAGAATAAAAGAAGTACCGCAAGACTCTGGATACACTTTTTTGAAATAGAAACATTATTGAAGAATTTATTAGACTACTAGCAGAGGCACCCGGCGTTGCCCGAGATAATTACAGTTGTAGGTTAAACAGAATAACATCATGAAGTTAAATAATAAATTTGTTTTCAGTAATTCTACAATTTCCGTCTATAGACAAAGCAGTTGTTCAGATGTTTCCGATGCCCGGATAACTTTTTGTCATCTCTGCCCAATACTCATTCATTTCTTCGCTGGCATTTCGATAGATATGAATTATTGTTATAATCCTTCGAAAGAATATTATAGGACGTAACACCATACTGTTGTTGGTTTGAAGAGTTGAGTTTATGTAAGCTTTGTTATCGGTTATGTCGTCAACTCTAGCTCGAACGAAGGGACTGCGTCCTCTGTCATCTTTCACTCTTTCTCAATAGTCTGCTAACTCTCCATTATCTCCAGTTACTGATCATTATTAAATATTTCCAAGAAAATGTTAACTTCTAAGAAAAGCCCGAACAACAGGAATTCTACGTGTTGTTACAAATTCAATTTTGTTTTATAATTCTCAGAGGTGGGATGGAACCATCATTCTTAATGAACCTACTTATATTGCACACTTTGCCCGGGACTTTATTTACCCTCTTGTTGTTCTGTCTCAGATTAAAATGTTATCCACCTTCACCCCCGGGGAGCTTCACTGGATACTTTAGACCTATCTTTTAAAAATTTCCCTTGCCCTTGCATAGAAGCTCTTATACCCTCCTGCTCTAGCGGAGCTTCCGTTGTTCAAATATTTCCAATGCCCGGATAGCTTTTTATCTTTCTGTTGCAAATTTCACTGATCAATACTCGTTCTTTCTCTTCTTTTGATAAACACACAACTTTTCGTCAGTCGTCTGGACGTTTTTAGGGAGCTCAAGGGAGACCCGTGTGATTCCTTAGCCTCCTCGATAAACACTGCCTTATCCATGTCTGTCATTGCATAATCATATTTATGCTCGTTGTTAATAAGTCGTTACGTCCTCCCTAAAAGAGGTTAATATGGTTAATTATGTAGTGCCACACCAGTAAATGTGTTAAACTTTCAACCCCCTTTTCCCCCCTTAGGAGTTGAATTTCCAAAAATCCCTTCTTAGTGCTCACTTACATTTTGTAAAGAACCTCTGTACAAAATTTCAAGTTTCTGGGCCTTATGGTTTGGGCTGTGCGTTGATCACTCACTCACTCAGTTTCTTCTTTTATATATATAGATTAATGAATAGCGGGAAGGAAATTTGTACTATGAAACGATTCAAAAGATGCGTCCCTATTTCCATGCCTTTTGTATGCAAAATACGTATATTCCTTATAATTACAGGTTATGTTTGGTCTGAAGGAGAAAATAATCCAAAAGGAATATGAAGACTTTATTCAAAAAGGCTTTTTCTATTTTTATAGAAGCTGCTGCTGAATCTGAGAAGATTGCAGAGGCCAGAAGAAAATATATTGTTCATATCTATGGTCGTAGTGAAAATGAATATCTCCGAGAGTTGAGATATCAATGTTTCGCGAAATGAGTGAGTTAAAGGAATTTCCACCTGAACTCCAAACGGAAATATTGTAAAGCTTGCCGTTTTATTGTCCGCGATAGTTCAATTGGTTAGAGCAGCAACAGCTAAAGTCGTGGTCCCTGGTTCGAGCCAAAGCCGCTGAATTTTTCCTTCCCTTTTCTACACCTTTGGAAAAGCACGATTATAAGGACTACTTTGAGGTACTGTAAAAAGTAGCACACGACTATAAGAGATGACCTCAGATTGCATTATGACTATAATTTATAAAGGGAGACAAGAAATAACGGAGAATATGTTCTGTAAAAAAATTTGAATGCTGAAATAAAATTGATATGCATATGGTAGTACTGTCCATAATTTAGTCCATTTCATTCTGAAATTCCACGTTTATATTCCCAGTCTGTTTTCTCTATAAAAAAATGTATAACAAACTATCTGAAAGCTTGGCTTTGTATAAGGCTGGAACAGTGAACAAACATCTTCCCCCCGTGCTTCGGAGGGCACGTTAAGCCGTCGGTCCCGGCTGCTACTGTCATCTGGTAGCAGTCGTTAGCTAGTTGCGAAACCCCTGCGCCTGGTTCTTGGGGCCCTTATGCAGTATCAGCCTCATTGTATATGATATAAGCATAGCATTTCTATCCTTATGCAAGGAAGGTACCACCACATCCACAAGGCTGGAAAGCGTCAAATATGAATTGCTCGAATGCTCAATGTGCCAAAACAGACGGTATCCAATATCTTTGCGCGATTCAAGCGCTTGGCTATGAAAATGACCATCAAAAAAGAGGAAGAAAATGCAACGTGAACACCTACATGAACTGGGAATCCATCAAAAAGTGAGTCAACGAGTCAAACGAGTCTCTATGAGACAAATCTCCCATGAGATCGGAATCAATCGTGAATCTGTCTGCCAAAAGCCAAGAAGGCGCTCAGAAGTTCTACAAGATCCAGAGGAGCTAACCTCTTAACGACAACAACGAAGTTGCGATGCTGCAAAGATGCCGTGTACTCCTCCACTGCGCCACAAACTCCGCATGGGAAAAAATCCTTTTAACATATGAAAAATTGTTCACGATTGAGCAGTCACACAATCGGCAAAATGACAGAAGCTGGTCAAGAGAAGCCCCTGGACCACCTGTCATCATCAAACATCGCCAAAATCCTAAATCAGTCATGACATGGGGTGGAATCTGCGCGAGTAACAAAGGTTTTCATCGATCAAAGCGTAAAAATTAACAAAAAAAATTGTATCTGGAAGCTGTAGTGCTCCCCTGGGCTCAGCAGCATGTTGGCAATTAGGACTTTCCAGGAGGGTTCGGCAGCTGCTGACAGAGCAAAAACAACACAAGAGTGGTGCAAGGTTTATTTTCCGATGGATGACAGCATCTGATCGTTTTTGAAGGCCACTGCCTGTGTTAAACGTCACCAAAGTCTGGAGTAACTAAAGCAATCCTTGCATCGGAAATGGGATCGTTTCTCAGTGGAAAAACTGCACGTTTCAGAAAATTTCACTAAGCGTTTGAAGCTCTGCATTAAAGTAAAAGGTAGCCACTTTAAAAATCTCCGAGTATGTTAAACCCATAAGTATATATTATTATTATTATTATTATCATATATTGACGGTTTTTTTATTTATCATGTTATAAAAAATCTAAGAAGAAAAAAAACGTGTGTCCGTTATTTCTTGCCAACCTGTAGATTTTTATAGAATGTGCACTTTCTGTAAAAGGGCCAAACGAGTTTACGATTCTGCATTTTAGAAACAGACCTTTGGATTCAAATTAAAATGTTTTGATAACCACTTCGTGATTATTCAGTCTAAATGAATGTAAGAAAGCGTATGAGAACCACTTGCCTGAAAAACGTATGGTTGAATCAGAAATTGGGAGTTAAAGAAGGACATTCATTACCTGCGTTGAAATTAACACTGAGCGTATATAGGCGAATACTGCTGCGGATAAACCTGATCTTGGTGCCGTGATGATGAGAATATAAGTTATTCCTAAGAGAGGAATCAAGACCAACAAGGCTTTGGTAGCTTTCCTGTTAAAGAGCATAAAAAGTAAAGTAAAATTGAGACGTTAAATTTTGTACACTTTTCTCAGGAAACTTATAATTTTACAAGCTAACTTATGCGTTTTATTTTTACTTATTTTTCCTGTCACTGTTACGACTTTAAGCCTGTATGAGATATAAGATTTTATAATTTTTAGTCGTACGAATCGTCCATTATTCTAATCAATATTCTTTTTTCTACAATGGAGAAAATTTCAGTGTTTCTAGTTCCCCGTGAATAATAACAGCAAGAATAGTCAGTCTTTAAGTGAGCATGACAAGAATCTGGCTAATAGATGATGTTATTTCTAATTATCCAAGTTGTAACAGTGGTCGGAAATTCAACATAACTGGTATATTAAGCATGCAATTCAAAGTTTTCATATTTTAGTGAGAATAAGGATTTTTTATGTTATTTGCTGTCTAATAACCATTTCATTGTTACTGAGAAATATATTAATGTATTTGAAGGCATCCTTTCAAGCAAGATATATTTCTGTTAAGTATCGCATTGATAAAAAAATTTTTGGACTATACATATAAATTATTTATAGTAGAATTGGAGAAAACCTTTTTGAAATTTGAACCCAAAGACCTGTTTCGATTTATACCAAGTATAGAATAAAGTCTCGATTTTTATCATCATAAATGAATGAACTTCTTGTAATTTTTACATTACTTATCGTTCATTACAATTTTAATTTTCCGAAACTATATTACTCTAATTAGAATTATTCACTCCAGCAACAATACAGAGATTTTACTTAATATAATATCTCTGTATTGTTGCTATAGTGAATAAATCTCTGATGGAAGATACTTTTTATATTACATGCACAAAATAATATGGTAGTTAGTATTAAAATTCTGAAATTATGCCAAATTATCTAATAAAGGAATTTTTTATACATACAGATAACACCATTTATATTCTAATAATATTATAAATTTATATTTCAAAAGGCTCGTGAAGTTAATTTCCCAGAACATTTTTTTTTCCTGTTGTGTTCCCCTATATCAGTTCTGGCACGGAAATGGCCGTGCGAGGCAGCTTGTCTTCACGAGCAGAGACGTGCTCGCGGAGCAGAGAGCTGACAGTCGGCTCGCGGAGCAGTGGCAGTGAAGTCCATGAAGGAGTTGGGTGAAAGGAATCTAAATATAAACAAAATGACGAGGGATAACTGGAATCGCTTTATTGAATTTGGTTCTGAAATCTGAAATAAATTGGCGCGTAAATACAATATCTATTATTCCCTTCCTATTAAATGAATTACAGGTTTATGTACATTATATTAGACTCCGATGCCTCCTTGTGAAAGTGGAACCCAACTTACAAGCGCTCGTTTCAAAAACGACTCGTACCCTCCAGGCCACCTCTTGCCCAGGGCTGCCCAAAAAAAGAGCTTGACTTTTTTTGGATATTAGAATATGAACTGTGATGCATATGGTAGTTATTTGTTCCGTTCCTTTCTGGCAAATTTAGGTCACATGCCTTGCCTTAAATGTCAAATGTTTTTTTACTTATGCTCATGTATTTAAAAATACAAAAAAGATTAGAGAAAAAATATAAAGAGAATTATTTTTATTAGAATCTTAGAAGTTGGTTTGGCACAATTCAAAATAAAACTGTTGATCAAATGAAACGTAAAAACTGCAATCAAAGGTAATCTCCATGAGATTGAAGATTACTTCTTCGGCTGTGAGCGAAACCATTCCACGATCGCCTTCTGCACATCTTCGTCCTATAAAAACTCTTTTAAAGGGCTGTTCTGAAAGGTCAAAAACATGATAATCACACGGAGAGAGAGAGAGATCTGGATTCCTCTCTGTAGGATGAATGGTATCAAGATTTCTTCAATTTTCAGGTCTAATGACACCTTCAGATGAACGTTATCGTGCAGTAGAATCGCGTAATTGTGGAGAATCTAAGAGTTTTTTCTCATATCACACGCTAGTAATGAACAAATTCGCGCGACAATCGCTTTATTTTCGTAAATGCCAATTTCACGCTCACTCCCTTGGCACTCTTTCGACGCAACTCTTTCCGCCGTCTTGCGAAACTTAGTGCTTACAACAACTAAGATGGGAGGGGGGGTTTACATGTTCGACCGCTGTTAAATAAGCATCCAAAGATGTAAGGTTCATCACGATTTTATTGCACCGGCTACCTTTCATTTGATCACCCTTTGTACTATACGTTACTATCAAATTTTCATATCTTATGTGCAGTAATGTTAAAAAGTAATCCTAAGATGATATGATGAACCAACCAGTTTCATATTTCTTCAATTCCTATAATAAATTTAAATGGTTTTATTTTATTTATATTTACAATTTATTTCATTGTATTGTTTGTACCAGTTTGGTCGGTTTGATAATTATTCATAAAGAAATTTAAATAATATTTGCGACACTGACCATAGAGCGAACTCTGTGAATTGGAGCTTGGAAGTAGGGAAAGATGTAGGAGTAGTTAGAAAATCTGGAATCGTACGCCTACAGAAGCAGAAACAACTTCCATAAGGAATGTATGCTCTGAGAAGATATAAATAAGATTAAAAAAAATTTATTTGATTACAATCTTGTTGATGTGTATACCCTTAATTTTTATTATTTTACTTCTGAAAAATAATTAATTATTAGCAAAATTATTAGCAAATTAAATTTAATAAAATGAAAATATGAAAAGGTTAGGATCAGTAATAAGCAACAATATCTTAATAAAATATCTTTAACAAGGACATGTAAGCTCATAATGGCTTGCCTAATTAATATAAATGGTATTATCATTATAGGGTAGAATTAAAATCTAGTATTTGGGATTTTGCTTCGTTATCAAAATTCTTCGAGGAGTCTCCTTGACAATACTTTCTGAAGTTTTACTTCCTTGTTTTAATGAAGTTAGTCATTATTTAAGAGCGTATGGCTTTAGGACACACCATTGTTATGTTAAATAAAGTTCCTAATGGTCTCTATGTAATAATAAATGAACTATTTGCTAATAAAAGATTTTCTCTTTGCGAATCTGCCTGGTCGTGGGTTCGAATCCCGCCGTGGGCATGGATGTTTGTGTTTTTCCCGAGCTGCGTACAGATATAACTTGTGTAAAAGGCGCAAAATGACCTTAGTAGTCGACGCCAAAAATTCTAATAAACCAACCAACCAACCATTTTCTCTTTGCAAAGAAGCTCTCCTGTATTTACTACCGGAGGTATTTATAAATATATGCATTAATCCAATTATCACCCCAATGCAATCGTTACTATTTCAAGTTAGAAATATCTTTATGGAAGAATTTAAACGATAACTTAGTTATAAACTCCATCTAGTTTCTACCTACCACTAAGACTTTTAAAGAAAAATAAACCACCGATACAGGAAAAAATTTAATATAATTTTAACCTTCTTATATTTTTATTAAATTTTAACTGAAGATTGTTTTTAAGAAAAATTAATGGCGCATTCACTTGAACACCTAAGCTTATACAGGGTGTTTCAGAAAGGACTCCCCAACTTTGAAATGACATAACTGTATAACAGTGAGAGACAGAAAGGTGAAACAAGTGGTACGCTGGACAGACAGGTATGGAATTTCTGATACACGGGTTTGCAAAAATAGTTCCAATATTGACTAATAGATGGCGCTACAAGCAGATGAAGCTTGAAATAGTACTCAGAAGTACAGAAAGTTCATTCGTCAGTCTTGTTCAGTGCTGACACGTGTGACTTTTTTTTGTGGGGCTATTTGAAAGACACTGTTTACTCTAGGAGTCCGCAAACGTTGGAGCAGCTTGAACAATTCATCTGTGAGGCATGTGTATCCATTTCAGTAGAGACATTGCAACGTGTGACTTCGAACTTTATCCTTCGGTTACGTCATGTTATTGCTGTGAAAGGTGGCCATATCGAAACCATTGTAATGTCATTGAACATCTTTTCATGTAGCACACTTTCATACACTATTTAAAGGACACTGCTTTGTGACTACAACGCCCTCTAATGTCCAATATTGGAACTATTTTTGCAAACCGGTGTATCAGAAATTCCATACCTGTCTGTCCAACATACCACTTGTTTCACCTTTCTGTCTCTCACTGTTATAAAGTTATGTCATTTCAAAGTTGGGGAGTCCTTTCTGAAACACCCTGTATATTCACTGGGTAACGATTGTGAGAAAGTAATCGATGAAGGCAAGGATTTTCCCCAGCTCGAGTAAACGGTAGCGCTCACATCCGCGAGACGGCTTTTCTGAAACTAAAAGCAAGTTTTTTTTCCGCTGGCTGGCTACTTTACTGCTGTTCATCAAGCATGAATGATTGTTTTTAATTTTGCTTCCAAAAGTACAAATGATTAGACGGTAGCTACAGCGAAAACAAATGCTCTAGATGAACAAAATACTTTCTGGAAGAGCTATTTTTATCGACATCTTTGTCCATGTCGCTCGTCTTTTCGACATTTTGTTTTTAACGATCACGAACTCCCACCTGTTTACTTCATACGAGATTTCACTGTCGTCACTTGTACACAATCTTGTGAATGCCTCAAACGAGTGCAACCCGTACCCGCAGGCTGACGGGATTTTTTTTTTCTACTTTCGCTTTTAGTGAATGCGCCTTAATAGGCTGTCGTTTCCATTCACATCAATGACTCAACAATAATATGTTATTTTATACTTACAAAATATGTCATAATTACATACAACCCAATTATTTATTTTTGTGCAAATTAATGCCGTAGAAATTTTTGAAAATTTCAACTAGGCACATTAAAACAACTTCCAGTAAGTATAGTTTTTCAGATAGTTTGGAATATCTGTATTATAACATATAATTTTAAAATGCAAAAGTGTTTTTTTAGAATTATAACATTTTTTAACGTCTTCATATTTTCACTGGAGAAAAAAAAAACCATGCCACCAATTTCACTGAAAAGTGCCAAAGTGACTTTCATTGGGCAATAAGAGAGCATCTTCTGCTTCATAAGCAACGCAATCGATCGATTTAAAACATGAACACACATATTCAATCATACCGAAGTACATTAACCGATAAAATTTTACTACGCCAAGCTAATCCAATCATCAGAGATATATTATTGCTCGGTTTTACTGAATCATCTAGCTATAAAAGGGGATGAGATGAAAAGAAATTTGAAGATATCATTAGCAATGCTCTCTTTCAAGGAGTAATCAAGTCGTTGGATAATCCAACTCTGATTCATAAATAAGAAATCTTTTCTCTTAAACTCCAAAAATTCTAAGAAGGTTGGAATAATATCCTTACTCTTTAGAAAAGTAATATAGACTTTAAGAATTGTTATTGCTATATAAATTATCTGTAAAAATCTCAAAAATTCCCATACGAAATAATGTCCAAGAAGATGGCGATAATACTGGACGACTTTTGATAGACATTCTAACACTAATATTAATAACAGTCTGCACTGAATATCGACTTTAGGCTATAGATACCAGAAACCAATAACTAAAATTGAAGAAAAAATAACGTATCGATATTAAGCAATACAATAACATTAAATGAGGTGGCACATTTCGACTTAATCGTCATCTACAATCGAAATGACACGATTAGAACACTGAAAAAGAAATAGCCGGAGAAAATGGATACATCATAATACTATAAATAATGCAATTGATGAAATAAAAGCAAAGGATAAGAAGGTCATTACAGACATACCTGAAATTAAAGATAAAAAACGCAGTGGCCCAGAAATATTCAGGAACTAACATTTTTAAAGATAAAAAGATTAAGATACATATTGGATTGCATTCAAAACGGATTCAAACTCGATGAATTCAGCAAAAGTAGAATACACAAATTCTCCCATAAATCTTGTGATTGTTAGATATAACTTCTAGAAAGTTTCGCAACTGATACAATGAACATAAAATATCAATCATTAACAATGATGAAAAATCGAAAAATTCATATTGTCCAGCATAATCACCAATTTTAAATTTTTAGAAGACATCATGAAAATCATTAGAACAACAGACTACCGCCACCGACCAGTCAAAATAAATTCATAATAAAATATAATTATACGCCAATTGGGAGCAATACTACTCCTGATGTCTTTAAAAAAATTCTTGAGTAATGCCAGAAATAAAGTTGACAAAATAAGTCATCATCTTGTCTCTTTCCAAGATTTTTCCAACAGTTACCGTTTTTAGTAAAGTTGAAAATATTCTGTCACTTATATAATTTGAATTAGCTATTTGACTTTAAAAGAAAGAAAATTGCCGAGATAATATACTTAATATAAAGATTTTTCTTTTGATATAGTAAGCGATTACTCAAGAATACCGGAGTCAAGAAACTTTATTTCAGATAAAGGTATCAATAAAACTTAATACCAATAAAACCTATCGGATGTGTAATATCCCTTGCAAGGTTAAATTTTTTTCTTGTAGCTAATGACATTTCTTAATGCTTGTCGATATTGCTAATAATCCTCCCGTCTACCATTTCAATAAAAAACAATAGCTATAGTGTCTTCCGAGAAACTACTACAATTTAACAATTTCCTGCCGAAATTATTCTCATTGCCCTCAATCGACATTAAAATTTTTATAGGGTTATTCTCGAAGTTCTGAGAATTAATTTTTTTTATAGTCCGGTCATAACTCTGACCTGTAGAATCCAAGGTAATCCTCAGAATCTGTCTCTAATTCAAGACCCACTCTATTTTGAAATAGACCCAGTCTCCTTAGCCATCATTCTTTTTTAAATTCTATAAAGGACAGATTTAAGGTCATATCTCAAAACCCTTTCCTTAAGAAAAAAAATAAAGTAATAATTAAAATGTATTGAAATTCCAGTTTGAAATGTATTCAATACTAAAAAAAAATAAAAACATCAAAAGAAAAAAAATAATGTTTTATATTACAAAATAAAACAAAAACGAGACCCCAGCCCATTTCACTCAATTTCTGAATTCATAAGAGTGCTATCGCTTTCCTATTGGATGCGAATCATTTGTTTCTTTGTATACTCATGCTGAAAAGTAAGAGATTTACAAGATTTGGTTGTTTCGGGTCGTGAAATGTCACCAAACTTTGCAAAGAGATACAATAGGCTTAATTAACATAACCTATGCGGAAAACAAAAAGATGGTTCAGCACAGACTGTGGAGGGCATTTCAACAATAAGGAAATATAAGTGTCGACGCTATAGGCAATCCAATCCAGGGGCTTAGAGAGATATATAATCGGGTTTTATGCTCGGAGAACCCGTGCGATGCATCCCATTGATTCTAGCCCCCCCCGATAGTGCGACGAATATGATGTAACGAACATTCCCGCTTCAGCGATTCTCGATGTGTTTATATCTGGAGAGAATAAGGGAATAGGTCCACCTAGCAATATCATCGAGGGTGTAGGCTGGCGTCATGATCGATGCACGCACGCCATTTCATATGTTAATAGCCCAGGTCTGCTGCAGTGAGGTCCTGCAACAATACAGGGTGAGTAAAAACTCGCTGGACATAGCTATATTCCGGAAATTGTGTGTAAAATGAACGATGTGACCATGCTAGCAGGAAATACTATAGGTGCTTGTCACGGAATTCTAATTCCATCTCGAATTCCGGTGACGCAGACGCTCGTTTTCACTCTCGGATTTTCTATCACTCCGGGAGGAAAGCGAGGCGTGGCCGTCCACGTCATAAGAAACATCGACACGCAGGAGCCAATGAGAAATCAGAGGTCGATTCAAGCGCGGAGTTTGAGAGAAAGACGGAAAAGAAAGGAGAGAACAGAGAGGATCGAAACGAGAGAGCTCATGGAAAATACGAGCTCCGGAGGAAACCGGTCCGCAGGCGTAACTTCTGTTATTCTATCGGCAAATTGGATAGCGGATGGGAATCTCGAGCCACCACGACGGAGACCTTGGATAGCCACGCCGTGCAGAGAAGCCAAGAAGGCGGAGGTTCGTTTCTCCAGGCACAAGTCAGCCGAGCGACTCGATTCCTCGTTCGTCAGTTGGAAAACCTTCAAGCGGATTCCCGAGGACGATAGCGGAGCACGGTTTTTGCATTAGTAAGTGCTGATTTTATTGTGGGCTATAGAGCTAAGTTAGTAGAAGCGGTATTTAATGAGCTTTACCGCAGAGACCTTCATTACAATACAAGAGTTTTAGGCTTATGGCCGTTTGGTTTATGTGCGTATTCATATTATCAGCTGGGCTTCGTATTAATTAAGATTCCTTAATTCCATGGAAACAACGTATAATGCAGTTCTCCGTTTGTGCTCTTAAAGCCTGTTGGAGTTCTTAAATATTTGGAAAAAAAAGGTTTAATAGCCGTTGTTAAGTGCAATTTGTGTGTTCAGCTCAACAGGTGTATCTGTGAATGAATTTATCCCTGTTAAGAAGAATTACCGTTATACAATCATGAATATAGCTGATATATATATTTGTTTCTCTTATTACTGAATAACTTATAGCACTCAAGTGTGATTAACTTTCGAATCCCGTTATTGGACTGATAGCGGATTTATTTAGCTTGCTAAGACACTCATCTTGTGTCACGCCAGGGGTCATTGTCCCTTTATCCTTTGGCGTTATGTTTGTGATTATTGTTTCATAATAATTAAATTATATTCAACCAGACTTTGGACTTACCGTGTGAGACTATATTAACAATACTCATTGTGACTTTTTGATATACGTGGCTTCAATTTGTGTTTATTCTGTTTTGTCAGCCCGTATGGTATATGCATAATTTATTACGGACTTTGATAGAAATTTTGTGCTTCAAAGTTTAGGTGTTTATGCTGTGGAAGCATAGTATGAATTTAGATATAGTATACGAATTGATTTTCATATGTCACCTATTGCTATTTTTGTAAAAGTTATATTGTGATGTAACTATGATGGTGTTCATTATTAAGTGATGAATATGTTAAGAAGCTATCAATGATTTCTTATGTGTTTATTGTTTTAGGAGGTAATTTATGTTAGATTAGCATGTGCTATATTTGAGTTTACTTTTGCAGCATTTTCATTCAGTGTCTAGGCAGTTGATATTGATATTGTTTAGTGCTTATGAATGTATCATTGTAGCATTAAGAAAATACTACAGTTATTAATTTCTTGCTCTATTTCAACCTAGCAGATAAGCTTTGCTAGAATCAGTTGTATTTACTATATTTAAGTCATTTTTGTTTTACTTTGATTATTTCTCCATTAACCTTTTATTTGATATTATAATCAGTGTGCTATTACCTAGACCCTCCACTGCGCTACTCTCATCTCTATACAATTAATGCATGTGACAGTGCTCTATCTTTTGGGACGGTTTTGGAGTTTGAGCGCCAACTTGAAATCCGCCATTTTCTTATACGGGAAGGGGGTCATGTGGCATATTAAATAAACACAGTTTTTTCCCTCAGGAGTTCATTTCCGCAATCGGATTTCAGTTATCTGTTGTGGTTTGCAAGTTATTAACAAAAAACGGGGACAATTTCCAAACAAAAACCCACGCCGAAAACTCGGTTGCAGCAGCTATAGGATACGTTCGATCTGTTGTCCCTGCTGCTGGACACAGAGCTCAAGGCGCTTTATTCATTCATTATGCACGCGCACAAGAACTTCGGAGATAATGCTGTCATAGGCCTGCAGGATGTGCTGCTGAAAGTGACGTTTGCTTTGTTTTTCACGGCATATACACGCTGTTTCAAGTAGCAGTGGTTCGGTAGGGGAGGGGCGTAGCTACCATAATTCCAAGTGGTTCAGTCGAACCAGGACCGGGGACTGTTAGGAGTATACAGGGATGTGGTCAAGATGCCGGCTGTCTAAGCTCGAACCTATGGCCAAACCATGGCCCGTTATAATTTTGCTGCGCCACTGAGTAAGGGCGTTCCCCGGAAATCAGGATCAGTTCAAGTCTCTCCTCCTTCATTAGTGCCATCTTCAATTACTTGCAACAGACAATGTTAATAATTTGTGAACCACAACTGATACCTGAAATCCGACTGCAGGAATGAATGAACTGAGAAAAAAAACTGGCTCAAAAGGTGGAACACCTATTCCTTGGTAGCATGGTCACATCTATTTCCGAAGTACAGCTATATCCGGTGACTTTTGACTACCCCTGTATATACGACTTGTCCGGACCAGTTCCTCTACATGGAAGACAACGCTGGTCAACACATTGCAGAAGAGTATCTGGAACACGACGACATCCAGTATATGAATTGGACATCTTGTTCCTCAGATATGTATCCCATTGAGCACGCATGGGATACCCTCAACTGAACGTGTTGCATCTGTGCTACCACAACCTAGACCCTCCAAGAGCTACGTTGAGTGCTGGTTACAGAATGGGACCTACTGCCTCAAGAAGTTAGTGCATTGTATGCCACGACGTTATGGAACAGGTGCAGCACTTAGAGACTGCCACAAATATTTGTGAACGTAACGAGTTCGCAGCCTCGGAGAAAGCGCGATATGGCTTATTCACGGCGCAAGTAAAGTTCTAGATAGATAAAGCACGGACACTCCGCTTTTTCTGTGCAAAATTCCTTCATAAAGTCATCTACAGGAATGTAAGTAATTTTTATAATAACTTTATTATATTAGTATTAATTATACTTTTTTCGATTCTTGCAATGCTGTTGCATAATAACCCGGAATTTGACCTTTTTGGCATTCCTATAGATGGTATTTTGCACAAAAGTGGAGAGTGTAAATTTTCTATCTATAGAACTTTAAGCGCAAGCAAGTAGTGGCGCTATCTCTTATTATGAAAATAAATGAAATACGGCAAAGCCAATGCTTAAGAGTTGACCGCAAGAAAAAGCATCGTAATTGGTGGAATTCAGCGCGTATAAGCGCTTTAGAAATGATGAATAAACAAAGGGAAGAGGCAACTGATCGAGAGAGGAGAGTGAGCGGGAATTTTGAAGAGACACGAAGGAGGAAATGCTTTCGGAAAAAGAGAGTATGGAAGGACTATTTAGCATCTCCTACGGGTATTGGCACGAGTAGGCTAAAGGACGGGAATGCTAAAAGAAACTGTGTGCCTCGAAAAATTGAAAAGAATTCGAGTCTACACTCGCTAAAGTTACGATTCTGGGCAATCATTTGTGAGCCAATCAGTTGTAGCCATTCATTTTTGTATCCAATCATTTGAGAGCTTTTTGGCCCCATTTTATAGACAAGCCAATATTGTCACAACTCTTATATATTGAGGAACTCTAACACCCGCCAGGGCAAGGCTCCATTCATGCTTTAGTTTCTCCTAATACAAATGACGTTCTAGTATTTTGCAGTCAAGGTTCCTGAGCTACAGCGTATGAGAATCGGACTAAGACGTCTTTAGCCAAACCGATACAGGAAGCAAGGGTTCCGTCTAAGGAGGTTAACGGCGACAGCAAATTCGATACGATAGGCGAGTGTTCGCAAAAAAGAAGGCTTCAAGCGTCGCCAACGGAGGACGACAATGTACGCTGCCGTTACAGCCCGGTAAAGAGAATTTTGCTGCAACATTATGGAACTCAACGCCAGGAACTAAAAGTATTGTTAGAAGATTTGTACGCCACTGGGACCAAACAGGGGTCTATTCTTTCAACGTTACCACCAGTAGGACTTAAGTGGGAGCAAGGATTATCACCGAGTGAATTTCATCGTTCAAGGATTATCACCAGTGAAGGAAGGCCATTTTATCATGCCATGGGTATTGAAGCCTATGCTCACGAAGGGCTTGGAACCGTCATCTTTCATTAACATGGTAGACCACTCTTTCTCATTTACAGACCACTTTTGCTCCTTGCTAGCGTAAGGGCGCTTGTTTATGATATTATTTTTCTATTTTAGCTGCTAGGCCAATATTGGAACGTCAGCTTAACCGCCTTCTGATAATGGAAGCGATAAACGTTTCTTTAACTAAAGTTTATCCATTGATAATACCCGCGCCTAAAAATTGTATAACTTCTTTTCTAGCTCTTGAAGATGGTTGCTTAACTTTAATCGTTATTCTTTGCTTAATTTATTTTACCTTTAACTGCTGTTTTATCTTTAGTAAAACAGAATCTTATCCACATGTTAGTGGGTAAGGTTTATTAAAAGATTGTATAAACTTTGCCACCGTTTGTTTATTTCTTAGCTACTCAAGAATTTTCCACTGCGCAATTCATTTTATTTGTGACAGCGGCCATCATACGACCTATTGAACATCATCTGCATTTTCCACATGTGAACCAAAGGTGAACTATAAACAACTTCCACAGAAGAGGGATTGATGACAGTTTGTTTGCATGCAGCGGTGCTGCTATCTTTTTGTTTTCTGCATACATTATATTAATAAAATTACTCTATCTCTCTGCAAAGTTTGATGAAATTTAGCGGACACGAACACCCCAATCTTGTAAATCCCTTAACTTTTGAGCACGAATACACATATTCCACTTTAATGGGTAATTTTTTTAAAGAAACGTATTTGCTTTATAAGAAAACACATGCAAAACATACAGAACTTACAAAAACGTTCACGACATAAGATTGTTTATTCACAAAAAAAAACTCGCACACAAATTACCTTATCTGATCATTGAAATTCTAAAAAATGTAAAGGAACTTGGAAGCTTGTTTTTATAGCTAATTATATAATAAAGGATGCAATTAAACAACTATTTGCATAGATAATCCCAAGCTTAATTTTGCTATCCGATTCAAATGTTAATTTTAAGTGTTTAGGTGTTTTCATTTTAATATAGGGTAATCTCTGCAATAAATCAGAGGCATAGAACAAGTCGTTGTTTCTGCTAAACTGTATTAAGGCGACAAAAATCTGTTTCAAAATTCATTCTCAATATTTAATCTGCTTTTTTTTTGTATAAGTATTCAGGATTAGTTAATAGAATAAAGAAGCCAACTTCATATTCGATAAGTTTATATATTCATTAACACATAACTTACGTGTTTTGTTTATTTTTAATTATAATTTTCCGCTTTCTGCTTAATTTATGACATTAGGGCGCTTTACTTTATTAGAAAATTATAGTTTTGTTTAGGAATGCTAATCTGTATGGTGCCTAGAAAGGAGGCCATAAAATACACTGTGATCAAAAGTTTAGGGACACCTCTCATAAATCTTGGAATGTGCCACATGTCGCATGACAATGACATGTAAATTATTTAAACAGCATCTTACACCTTCAGATATACCGAAAGCTGGCCCCGGCTTCGACGGATGCCAAATGTGCCTACCGTGAAGTAACTTTGAATTAGCATATCTATGAAATAACGCCTTGGGATATGCAGAATATATGGACTATGATCACATTATCTATATTTCTTTCCAACAAGAGGCAGCAGTTCATTGAAGGCTTTATCGGTATCGACATGACAATCAACCTGTCCTCAAAAATGAAATCCATGCAGGATTGGTTTGACCAGATGAAATTGTTGAAGAACTTAATTGGTCTGCTTTCAATCCTACATAACTGACAAAGCTGACAAACGCTTTTGTGGAAGACAAATTCTGCAGTAACGTACTGTATTCTATAATAGAAAGCCTTCCTAGAACATTTAGAGCAGGGGTTCCCAACCGGGAAGCACACATACCTCGGGGGTGCGAAAACAAATTCTTGGGACGCGAGGAGTGGTGATTTTAAGTAATAGTAATTTATCTTTTCTGTCCAAATGGAATCACTAACGTTTCTTGTCTTTTGTAAATAGAGAAGGACGTGCAATTACTTTCTTTTATTTTATTTATTTATTTATTTATTTTTTTTTTTTTGTATAAGTGCGAAGGTTCATTAATAAATTTTTAGGAGTGTGCATAATACTAAAAAGGTTGGGAAACGCTGATTTGGAGGCTATGATAGCAACAAAGCGTGGACTATCTCATTAATTGCATTGTTATTAGAGGGGGTTGTGGATGAATAGGTGTCCGGATACATTTCTTGGGAAAGTTTATTCAATATGGAAAATTAAAGAGGTCGTTTCGTAAGTCATGATAATTATTTTATTTTCTTTAAAACATGATAGAAAGGCACATATACATTTTAAAGCCTGTCGAAAATCCTTAAAAATGCCACTACCAGATCTCTACATTGAAGAAGCTTTTAGCAAACGCCTTTCAGACAAAAAAAAGGAAATCTTAATGGAGTTTCGGATATTTTTTTAAACCTGATTTTGATTCTGAAAAATGCTTTCTATTTTTTTTCCAAGTACATGTAAAATCTAAATCTCGTTAAATAATACAGGTTACATTTCATCATATGTTTATTTAAATTTTTCATTTAAAAGTTCCATCGACTGTACAACATTTATTCTCATAAATAGAAACCATTCTTAAAATGAAATCTGCCTCATCCTTCCTTCATTTTGAAAAGTTTCTGAATGACAAAAAAAGCTATAAGAGTCATCCCGCTGCCATTTATCCTATACACTTTTTCCAACAAACGAAAAACCACTGATTGTTAAAATCCAAGATAAGACAATCAAAGATGGATTGTTGCTCGGACCCAGATGGTCAGGTGACTTTTGAGTGCCCAGGCAACAATGACATATTAAAGATAGACTCCGAATCCTATTGTTAACAGCGCCACCAAAGTGAAGCCAATTGAAGCCGTGCATGGCCAACACCTCCTAAAAAGATTATAGAAGGTGTTGGCATGGCCCACTAGATTATAGAAGGCCTGTCCACTCGATACTTTTCAGCATCTAAAATGAGAGGCAAATAGGTTTCTTATTTTTGCCACAGGGGCGCTAAAACTCGTCCCCATACAATGGATTTCGTACGAAGAGACGTCACTTCTTTAGTGATTCGCCATCTTGGTTCCACACAGCCGTTGCTAGGAAGAGTTTAA
>JAHWFO010095468.1:2133115-2160387 GCA_023313115.1 Rhysida immarginata | reverse complement strand
TCATATTTTCCACTGCGTTACATTCTACTCTGTTTATACACGTTACACGTAGCTTGCTGCGAAGGAATGAATGCTTATTCAGTTCCTTTTTTTTAAATGTACTACCACAGATATCATTGAAGGATGTAAAAGAAATTGTTAGATCCAAGGCTTAAGGAACTGAGAGAAATCTGGAAACTGTTGATCAAATCAAACCGTTCATTGTTTTCAGGAGGCAAATTACAATTTTCATCTCTATTTGCCTCATTTACAATTTTTGCTTGAATTAAATGTCTGACATGATGTGATATTAAGCGAGTTCCATTGCATAATCCTTTTTTTTTGGATTGAAATTTCTTATCAACATGGCAATCATTCCTACTTTTATATGAAGGATATGTGGTGGAACTCCTGATGGTGTCAATGAATTCAGCATTTCTATCGTGAGTTGATTAGATATTTGATCATTTAGATCTGCTACCACTTAGTCATTACTTTTGAATGTAAATTTTCTTCCTTCCATTCGAGCTATGATTTCGTTATTCAATGTGAGAGCGCCAATATTTGTTGAGCATAAGCTTACTCAATCTCAGGTGAGACAATCATTTCATTTGGAATTTCAATTAAATCACGATCAAAAGTTTCAATTCTTGCAAAATTTCCGGAACCAATTTTAAAAAGCCACTTATTGAAATCCTCTTGACCTGCACTTCTCATCTCAAGAAATTATCGATGCATCTCAGTCCATATTTTGTTAAGTTTTGATGTTGAGTTTTCAAGCAATGGCAATTACAGTTGTAGCACATGGGAAGACTCCTATCTCCATTTCCTCGGATGAAATTCATTAAAACTCTATAAAGATAGGTCTTTCCAGAACCACCGGGTCCATCAAGATAGAATAATCGAATTGTGGCATTTTAACTGTAAATGATTGAGTGATCATTTCGAAAGTAGCTCGGTGTTCTATTCACTTTTTATTTTGTCGAGATATCTTAAAAAACCTATTTTTAAATTGAAAAAATGTGAAGAATTTGGCATAAAATCGACCATATTGACCAAACCTGAAGTCAATTTTTTTTAAGTTGAATGTATTGTAGTTTTCTATTATCGACTATAGAGCAATTTTTGTTTCACCAAGATAACGCTTATGGTTTGGTTAGAAATTAGGGAAAGTCAATGATGACGGACAGAATAACTTTTTTATTAAGTAAGATTTGCGATGATAAGTGATAATGGTCTACCCATAGGTAAACCTCCTGTTTGCGCAAAAATTTTGTTATTGAATTTAAATTCAGTGTTAGTGAAAAATAAATTAAAGGCTTGTATGATTGTTAAAACTTTACTCTAGGTAAATGTTTTTTAATTTATTTTTTATGATGTTCAATGTTGCTTTTTTTGGAATATTGTCATTCATAGATTTTATATCTTTTGTAAAAAAATTTGATCATTATTATTCGGTGTTTGATTGTTTCAAATAATATTTTTACTGATAATGAAATTTTAATGGCATAATTTAATTTAAAATATTTCTTATGGTAGTTATCTAGAAATTTTGCTAATTTACAAGTGGGAGATTGTTTTTGTTGATGTTTTGATTCTTATTGGGTTCCTTCTTTGTGAATTTTTATTACCGCATAAATTGCATTTATTGATGCTTCTAATTATTTTTATTGTTCATTATCTATTATATTTACTTTATTAATTATGCTATCGATGAAGTCAAAAATTATTAATCAATAATAATTTTTTTAAATTGTTCATTATTAAATAAATATAAAATGTTTTATCTATATTGTTATGTCTAAAAAGATACATGTATTTGTGGACATTAAAAGTATTTTTTGAAAATATTCTGAATTGTAAAACTCTGTTAAAAATAGTTTAATTAAGCTTCTAAATACATTAAAAATAGACTACTTTGTCATTCAGTGCCTTATGGTGACTTTCTTTGGCGCTAATAGCCTTTTTAGGCGGAGAAACGACAATCCGGATGAACTTGGTTCCTGGATTGATCACGGTTTGTGGAATTTTTCCTTTCATTTCTCACTCTTATAACCATTGCCAAATGATGGAGCATTTTCTCTAGTTTATCTTGAATCATATGAATGAGTTGAAAGAAATAATGATCAGCGTGATGTCTTCAAAATAAGAATAGACTCATCAAACAAATTAAGGCATTTTCTGCGCAATGGACAAATCGAGGGGAGACAATTAAATTTAGCACTGGAATTTTTTAATTAGATTTTGGTTTATTATTTTTCCACTTATTTTATGAAAATTTTAAAATAAGTTTTTATCCTAATGCATTTAAAAAGATTTTAAGGTATGGTTTTCATTTTATTAAAAAATATTAAAAAGAAATCCTCAAACATATGTAACTAATAGACATAATGTATCTGTGCGTCACTAACAGAATAGTTATTAGAACCTCATTCCAACGCTGCCACTGTTCTTATCAACCTCATTCCAAGTCCCCTTCCTTCTTGACGGTTATGAACACCATCACAAAATTATCAAGACATAATTCAAAGGTAGTAAACGATATTTTATAAAATCAAACAAAAATTTAATATCCTTTTATCTGCTCGTTACCGTATAATCCTAGATTGAATATTGATCATACTAATATCTTTTTTTGATCGGAGTGGGACATTGGCTCTATTTTATTGTACTAATTATACAGTACAGTAATGGCGAAAATGAATTGATATGATAAGAACTCAAAATTAGTGTAATTGGTTTTTATTATGCACGAGCTTAATTATAGTGTGTTATCGCCACATCATTTGTTATCTCAATTTTTAATTTAGGAACCCTGAAGTTCTTAACAACATGTAATTATCTTACACCTGTTAACCCTGAATAAAGTTCCCATATGTTTCTTATTTAACACGTTCAGAAGATTAATTAACTGAACATTAAATTATAATTAATTAATTACAGATACTAGTGATCCGTGATTCGAATCCAAGTCGCGAATTTTTTTTTTCTTTTGTTACTCTTCTATATTTAATAATCTTCTAATTAATTAAAACAAATTGCTTTCATAGCTTTTATAGATACTATATATTTTTATAAATGCATTTTCCTATCGTCAAACTTAACATAAAGGTCTTATTATTAAAGAGTGGGATTAAATTTATAAAGTGATAAGTAAATATCACTGAGCAAAATCAAAATAAATCTTAATATAATTAGTAATGTTCAGTTTAACTGAACAATAGTAGTTTAACAATTTTTTTACTATATTTAGTATTAATAATACCCCTTTCAATTATGTAAATAATAAGCTATAAAATTATACAGGAGTAAAATATGCAATCAGACCCCCAGCTGAATTAATTAATTACATTCTAATGATAATCGACGAACCCGACCGAGAGTTGAGAATCTTCGTCCATCAGTGACACGGACAGATGGTTGGCGGAAGCGGGGATCATCTTGGCTTTCACCACCGCCCACGTAGCTACTATCACAGCGGGAATACCTTAAAAGTGAAAAAATAAATAAAAATAGGTAATAATAACAAAAACACTAAGAATTTTAATTATTAGCATTGAACATTACAGACTTTGTTGAAAATCGTTTAAATTATATTATCTGGGTTATAAAGATTAGTTGTTGATGTCACTATTTTACACTTATATGTAATGTTATTTGAAATAGATAAATGTTTAACAGTGTGATCCAAAAGTGTCTCGTGATTCTTATGAAAGCATTGAATTGCTGGAAAGCAAACACAGAAAATGTCGTTAACAGTGTAAAAAAAAATGTAACACACTTTTGGATCACCCGGTATAATATACAATTTTATTTAACTTGATTTGTTTGTGGTTTACGTAAATTTTGTAATCAGTAATTCGTTTACTTCCCGTTGTTCAAACGATCCCAAAATAGTAAACTGATTCATTACCATGACAATACAATCCAATTAAAAAAATTCAAAATTCGAATTCTTTATTCGAATAGTCATAATAATGTGACCACTATCCAAACAATCATTTGTGATGTTAGTGCTAAATAACCAATTGCAGAAGGCACTAAATCAATGAGGCAATAGATGACATGTCATCACTAGATTGGTTGAATATATACAGTGTTGAAAAACATTTCAATTGTTGTAATCCAGAAACGGAGCAATTTCTCAGACGTACGAAAAGGAGTGATTATTGACTTTTGGGCCAAGGGTGGCAGCATTTCAGAAACTGCGGAGTTTGTGAACTGTTCGCGTGCTGCTGTGGTAAAGTTGTACCGCGCATGGCAAAATGGTACTATAGAAAATAAGCAACGTGGAAATTGTGGTGCTCCACGAGCCATAGATGAAAGAAGGCTACGGTGGTGCGTTCGGGCGAGTCGACGTGCTACAATGGAGCAACTTACTGCCCATATGAACCAGGGGGCTACCGCAAGTGTGAACGATGCTACGTATGGGGTTCCGGAGCAGATAGGTGGTGACAGCACTTATGTTAACGACTATGGGTCGGCGGAAGAGCCTGGAATTTGCACGGCTGGGTCTGAGGTTGCCTTCTCACGTTTTTTGCTCCATCGAACTTATGGACGTTGGCGCATACGACGAGCAACGTCAGAAAACAAACACACTTCAACCCTTTATGGAGGGCAACACGCTGGAAGAGGCAGCGTTTTGGTTTGGGGAATGTTTTCGTGAGATTCTCTGGGTGCACTCATCATTGTAATGCAACATGAATCGATTTAAGTACGTATCGATCCTTGCTGACCATACATGGACATTGCCTTTTCCGGGCATGATGGAATCTTCCAGCACGAGAATGCAAGATCTCATACAGTTGGAATTGTACGTGAGTGGTTAGAAGAGCACGAGGAGCTTTTACTGTAGTTCCCTGGCCCCCAAATTCTTCCCCAAAACTCAATCGGTTATTCGCTTCATGGATACTCCATCTGGCACCCTCCATCATGGGTATTCGATGTATACTGAACTACAGTCTGTATGGCTTAATATTCCTGTGAACACTTTCCAGCACCTCATTGAGTCTCTCCCAGCCCGTCTACTCGCTATCTGAGCTGCATAAGGTGGTTATTAACAGCTGGTCATGTGGTCATGAATTTCGTGAATTTACATGAAAAATTCGTAAATCTTTAAAATCCTTCCGGGTGTTTCTGGAGTGTTTAATAATGTATAATAAAAAGGAGTTTAATACAAAGGTCTAGTTAAACTTTGAAACAGAAAAACCCTAACATGCCGAAAACTCTTCCTTTTAGGGATTTACCACGTTTTCAAAATACGTATTGAAATGACAACAAGATTAAGATATGCGCATCGGCTTTGCTTTGCTTTGTCTCTAGGTGCAAGGTTGAAACCCTTTAACTGATCAAAGGAGTTAAACTCGTTAAAAATTAACTGATTGCAAGAATTTTATCGGGTAATTTACGACTAACCAAACATTTAGCAAGTATTTACTAGATTAATTAGTGATTTAAACTGCATTAAGTGAAAGGAGTTTCGTGAAAATATGCAAAAAAAAAAATCTCACACTTATTAATTTGATGTGTCATAATACATAAACTGCTACATTTTAATAATATTTGTGTTCCTTAAATAAGCCGCTAATCAGAGACGAAGTCATCAAAAGCCTGAAGGAGAAAACATTATTGAACGCTAAATAATAAGTATTCACTTGTAATGTTAAATTTGCCGCATACCATATGTTAAATTTTAATTCAATTATGTCTTTCGCCATTTGCGACAACCCATCAACTAGCTGCGCTGTTGTTGCCATCACTCCAGATTAGCCCCTATGATTGATCACAAGAAATCTGTATTTTTTGCTAAATATTCCACAATCAATCACGTTATTCGGGCTTGATTGATATCTTCGAGGCACGCAAAGATGAGTTGCTAACCCCGAATAGGTCACAAGAAAAATCTCAAAGCTCAGATACAATTGAGAATAATATTTTATTAAATTACAGTACATTGTTAGCAGAAGAAATTAATTATAAAGTAATAAAACAGGATTGAAAAATAATTGAGAGACATACAAGATGTGTATCCTAAATAAGCGTACGCCGTTTAAAATAAAAATACCGAAAAATATTATTATTTCTTATTGTTAATATAGGTGAATTGCTGAATCTTATCATAGTTTCATTGTTTAAAATAAAATAGAATGGTAAAAAATGTTATCTTTTAATGGAGCAATATTAGGAGGAATAATTCTACTTTATAATATTTCTAATTAAGTAGGTCCTCATACATCGCGGAGAGTACAGATTCCACCCGATCTATAAAAAACCTAAAATTATGTGGTTCCCTTGTTCTCCTAATAATCTTTGTAACTTGTTAAGCTATTACAATAACCTAAACTAACCTAACCTAACCTAACCTAAATTGACTATATGCTGTTACGTTTATGATACTCATTCATGAGTTACTGACTTGTGTCTTCTACTGGCCTTCGCTTGGCAAAAACTTCACAAATATCCACATTTAATTTCTTATACCGACACCAAAATAAATCAAAACTGAAAGTCACGATGCAGAAGGCTCAACTATACTTTAAATTATTTATTAGCCTTCAGCCAAATTCGACTACTATTAAATAGATATTTATCCCCGTCTAGCAAACTTCACGAAGTATTCTGCGTCTAACCCCGCCTAGCATAACCTAACCTAAACCTAACCTAACTTGCCGGCTCAACCCGTGGGCCAATAATTCAAAGTGTGCCCTATGACGAATGTGTAGAAATTTGTTGGCGTACCCTTTCAACTGTACCCCTAGATTGTGCCTACTGTGCCTATAGTTAATAAATAAAATGAATCCAGACTATTTCAGTGTTAACTAGATACTTAATGGAGTATACCGAGCGTTGAGAAATGACTGCAGAGCTTTGATAAAATCGCAAGGGCTTGGTAGGATGGTGGTATTCAAGTAGTTATGGATTTGGTTCGTAGTGATGCAACCATCTGTCATCCACGGTGACAAATATTCCAAAAATCTGCAGCACAAGTACGGAAATGCTCCAAATGAACTTGGAAATCTGTACTTGATTTCGCTTCTGATCGCTGTTCTGGCATTTGGAGACGTATTTTGCCGAGATTTTGTGCATTCGAGTATGTCAAGGAAGAGACGCAAAATCTTTCCGGGCAAATCTGCATGACTTCTGCTAGCTTCTTAGCGGAAGTGCATCCGTTTTCGAATATTAGGTCAAGAATGGCATCTTCATTTTTGTCCGTCACAGAAACGGGCTGTCCAGGACGCGTCTCGTCTATGAAGTGGGAAAGGACCGAGCTATCCTCTAGTAAAATGGCAAGCAAAATGGGATAAACGTCCTACGCTTCTTTCCTTTGCAAAAACAAAAACAAACATCTTTCCTCAGCAAACATTTTCGCATAGCGCTGCTCAATTTTGCTGAATATCAGTTTGGAGACAGCATCTTGCGTTCTCGCTCCTGAGAAATAAAATGTAAGCACTTCGGATCGCCCATGCATACTAGGAAAGCACTGCTGTTATACAATCAAATGGAGAATATTCTTGTTTAATTCCTTCTAGGGGAAGCCGCGAAACTGCCGGCATATCCTCGAATTTTTGTTTTACTTAACTAAATTTCATCACCACAATTCTATTAAATTCACCGCATGAAATTCATTTGTAAACACCCTCTATAAAAATATAGATCCATCATTACACTCAGAAATTTTGTATTTTTACTCATATGCGAAGACCAAAGAAACTTTCGCTCTCTGCTCATAAGGTTCTTTTTTGCCATAAGCCTAGTGTAAATCAGCGTTTCTCAACTGGGGTTTCGTGAGAAATAGAAATGAATAGCAAATTCATTTGAAAGTTGCAAATAAGCGATTAAATTATTTGTATAACACTTATTTGTTTTCCTTATGATCTTTACTAATAATGATATACAGTAACTATTATGCAAGGGTTCTTTAGAACATGAATAGTTTCCCAAGAGCGAACAGGTTGAGAAACGCTGATCTAATATTCACATCACACCATTTTTGTGTCTATATTTTCCATGCAGCTTCTCATTAACAATAGGGTCAATCTTCTAATTCTTATATTTTAGAATATTATTCGACTATTAAGATTTTTTTTGAATAATTTCACTATTATCTTCTCTTTGTAAAATTTTACATGAATAACATTATTTATATTGACTACCACTTACCCCAGCCGATTATGACGTAGACTTTGAACTTGATTGTTTCAACAGCGAATGTTTTGACCACAAGCATTTTCAAATAGAATCCTTCGACAAACATCCAGAAGAAATTAGTTCCTTTGAAATAGTGTAGAGCCACTATCATGATGCAAGTTCCCTATAATGAAGACCAAAAGATTTTGGAGGCTTGTATAAGTGGTTTTTTGGGGGGGATTGTGGCTCACATAGAATACTATTATCATGTGAGAGAAAGGGGTAATGCGTAAACATAGAATTAGTCTTAATAGCTCCTTTAATAATGGTATAAATAATCAAATAATCAGATAAAATAAAAACAATAGTCACCAAATAAGTCTTGAAAATGAAAAATGATGAGATTGAAGAAACTTTCCTATCAGCTAACATCAGCGTTTCTTACATCATTAACATCATTATTAAAGGAGCTATCAAGATTAATACTAATATTATCAACTTCAGTGTTGAAATTATATTATGCTGAGCTTATTAATCCGTGTGAATTTGCGGTGTGCTAATGGCAGAATTAATTGCAGTACATATAACTAAGCAAAATGTAATAAAATATTCGAGCAAAAAAGAGAAAAGATTTAAAATTACAAGATGAGACCGGGAAAGTTCGGTGAATCAGCTTAATGCGATAATTGGAAATATCTGATTCGTGGTTACATGCACCATTGTTGACAGACGTACGTTCATGCGGCAGTGTTTAGAGTACAGTGCGTTGATCACTGATAATGGCAATGAGAGTCAATATGAAATTCAAAAATTTGGGTAAAATCGAAAAGGAAATCCACGAAATGTTAAGGAGCTGTGTCTGAGTTTGAACGAGAAACCCTCAAAGATGAACCATGATGTGGAATGCCTACACAGCACTACACAGCGTAATATCCTTCTTTTTGTTTCCTCGTTTGAAATCAACATTGAAAGAACACAGATTTCTCGACGTTCCGAAAATTCAAATGGCTGTGACGAGGGAACTTCAAGCACTACCGAAAAAGGATTTTTTACACGCCATGTAACAGTTGTACGAACATGTCAAAAATGTGTTGTGGCCATGGGGGCTTACTTTGAAGGACAGTAAAGTATCATCTCTGAAATACCTGTTTGTTTTTTCGAGCCATTCACCTAACTTACCGGTCTCGCCTTGTATTTCGTGCCTTCGGAGAAGTTACTGTAACAGGCTCCCATAGACGAAAGTCTATGGAAGATATGAGTGTTCAAATTTTATAATGGAAGCATGAGTTTTCTATCATGCATTATTGTATTTCAATGTTTAGGTGAAAAGTAGTGCTTTGTGACAAAATCTCTCCAGAAAAGTGATACGCGACTGTAATTTTGGGAACGCCGATATACACTAGTTGGTGCATGTCAAAGTACTTGGGGGATCATAAACAGCGATTCCTACATAGCTTAAAGATGGAAAAATTCTTGACATCTGGTTAGCTTAAAAACTGGCAGATGCTCAGAACTGTTATTCTGCGTAAATCTGCTTTACCGTGGTCTTACGTCTTGAAAAACACTTTTCTTTTAGAGGCGAAAATGTGATATGAAACATGATTAATGTACGACAATTGAATACGACTAACAGAAGTTTGGTAAGGATAAGGAGGCTTGCACTACAGCTTAAAAAAGCCATGCTAGCAGCTTAGTGTTCTGCAAGAAAAATGAATTGCTTCGCCATAATTATTCCGGCCACCAAATCCATGGTAAACCCAACATTCTTATATATTAATGCAACAAGCCCACATATCCAGAATCATTTTCGAAAATTCGCAAAATAAGAATATTTGTCTACCGCAAAAATCTTATTGTAACCGAATTTCTCTTCTTAGGAAAAAAAAACATTCTAAAATTAGCAAGAAGACTTCCGAAAACAAGGATTTATTTAGGGAAGACAGTGAAGTCACTTTCTATATTATTATTGAAATATTGCATTATAATATCTCTTCCTTCAAAATTGACATTTCCTGCATTTCATGTATTTACTTTACTAAATCAGTAAACAACTGATTATATTTGTGGCTTAACTTAATAAAACAACTAGTAACTTTGATAATATTTTATAGGTTTACTAGATATCGTATATATTTATGATTAAATATGAATTAGCTTAATATTTATGATTAAATTTTATAATCAGATTAGTTTCTATAATGAAATTTTACCGGCTCTACATCGTTTTTGAGCAAGTGAGAAGAGGCAGCAAAAATCCACGCCAAGTCGACAAGAACATAGGTGAGCATGAGATGAGCATGAATCGTATTCCGTAGACACCTTAATTCTCTAAAATTCAGCATAAATTTATTATATAACTCGAGTAATAAATAGAAAAAAGTAAATGAATAAATTAAAAATTCTAAAAAAACAAATAGAAATATTATTTTTCCCCCTTCCCAGATGTCTTTGAAATTTAAAATTTAAAAATGAATTATTAGAGTAGTATTTATTAATATCTTTTAATATAAAATGTAAATAGATCATGTCATACTTATGCATGTTAATAACACAGGACAACGATGAAAAACGTTTTGAATGAATTTGTTTTATTCTTGGGGTCTTTAGTGTGCTGAATCCGAACTTGCTTTTAGATTTTTTTTTCTATCTCGTCACATTTCCAAGTTATGCAATGTTAAAGTAATGGATATAAAGAGAAGCGGTTGCAATGTTAAGTATCCATATTTTTGGGCTATAAGGAAATTTATTAGACTCCAAACTCTGAATAATTTAAACTGTTTCATTGAAAAACAAGAAATCTGAGTGATAGGGAAAAACTGAGGTCAGATACGGATTCAACACTAAAAGGATTATTGTCTCTTGAGGATGAGTTCCACCTCAATAATCATCTCGCTGTCGTCTTTGAAGCGTCTGTCACGAAGTGGTTTCTTCAAGTGGAGAAAGAGGAAGAAGTCACTGGGTGCGAAGTCTGGGGAGTAGGGGTGATGAGGCAGATTTCGTACCCTAACTCGCCCGCATATTTCATGGTGTCGTGAGATGAATAGGCTGAGGCGTTAACATGTGAAGATCGTTAAGAAGGATGTCGCAAACTGAATTGCTTCTTCACTGAGAGACTGTCGTTCAGTTCGTGCTTCATCCTGCAGGCTTGTTTAAAAGCGTTGATATCATTTTACAACTGTGTCATACGTCATTGTGAACAAACACGGCAGCCAGTTCATCGTGAATCTCCTTCGCATTCTTTCCCTTTAAATGCAGGAAAGGAACAACACCAAAAAGAAAAAAACATGGCGGTAAGGTGGAAGCAAAGTCATTAACGGCGGTCGCCAAAGAATTGCAGTTACAGTAGTGTTATTAAGCATAAAATCTTAATTTAACTGTACAGTTATTCGTCTCGAAATTATTTATAACATAAGGTAAGAATCCATGAATATTTATTTTATTTAAAAGTATAAAGCACCACGATACATATCCTCTCACCAACGCATATTCGTATTCTCGACTGCTCTTTAGTAGGAAGTAGTTCCAGTGCTTTCATGTGAAGTGGATTCGTGCGTATTATTGCGTGGTGAAGGAAAGAAGTTCCGTCAAGCGCATTAAAACGCACTCCACTATATCTATGGCGTAACAATGGGGTCTTTGTATGGATACGGTGCGCTCAATTTTTTTCGTTTTCGTGGTTCATTTTGAAATAAACAAAATAGTGCGATTTCTTATATGAGGCGCTACCTAAAATACCCGAGAATTTGAATATTCCGCCCAAACAAAAACACTACGATGTGTGCCGCTAGATGCCTCTTTAAACTGCTGCTCTGCCAAGTTTCGTAGTCGTAGGCCATTTCTTTGTGAGCTATTGCTGCTTGTGTTGCAATGTGTTCTTGTGCTTCTGCGAATTTCCAAATTATTCGACTTGTTCAGACAGTCAATAGGAAGTATTAATGCGAAGTTTTGAACAGACTGAGGGAAGATTTCGCCGAAACGACCCAAGTTGTGGAAGAACAAATACTGATTGCTCCACCATGACAACGTGCCCGCATACACCTCGCTCGTTGTGAAGGAATTCCTGGCAAAAACATGGCAACGATCTTCAACCCTCCCGACTATCCTGATCTAGCCCCCTGCGACTTCTACCTCTTTCCTAAAATGAAAGAGCGACATTTTGATCCCATAGAAGATATCCAAGTGGAATAGCAACCGGTCTTGAACACCTTACAGGCTTCGGACTCCAGGAGTTCTTCCAAAAATGGGAAAATTGCTGGGATACGAGTCGGAGGTGACCACTTTGAAGATAACAGCTGATATTAAGGGTAAGAAATTTTTTCAAGAAAGAATTAGCTTCCTGAAAGAAGTAATTTTTTCAGTAGCGTTTTCGTCTGTATCGGCAGCACCTTCTTCGTAAGATTTATTGTTCGTGAAGCGATTTCCATGAAATCGTCTCTTCTTTGGCCGATCGCTTCTTCTACCTGGCATTATTAATTATTTTATAGTTTATAAAATGATTAATAAACTAAAGGTGATGTTTGGAACTGAAATTGATCACAAGGTAACAAAGATGACTGAATTACAGGAGAAAGACGCTAATGAAGGCAGCCATATTGCTACATGTAGTTCACGCACGTTTTGGCTGATACCACGCATAGCTATAACATGGAATGCTATCAACAGCCAATAAAATTACTTGTTTCATTGATTAAGAAACTTTGAAATAAAGTTATAGATCTCCCTTTTCTTGACCTAGTACAGTTTAAATTTTTAAAACGGATAATTAGAACTCAAATTATAGCAATTTTAATTTTATGGATATATAATGAGCTCTTAAACAGAAATACTGACGCAAATAAATTAATTAATATCTTAATTTCTAATTAACGTTCAGCTATAAAAATTTCAGAATGGATTCACAAAAACCTGAAAATGCTAAAAACGAAAAAAAATTTTTTTTCAATTTTTCTTCAAAATTTTGATTTTTCGAGGGGGATGCTACCCTTAAACAAGACAACTGTTCATGAACGTACTCATTTCTAAAAATTTATTTTGGACAATTTTTTTTTTTCGCTTTTTCATTGACAAGACAATTAGATTTCTTTCATCTAAAATTATATTTGCAAAAAATTATATTATTCTTCCTTTTTTGAAATTATATTTTTATTTTCTTGGTTTATATACACTAAAGCAGTCTGAGCAGATGAAGCCTTTTTTACATAGTTATAATACTAGATTTTTAAAAACATCTCCTATGTTAATTCCACTTGTTTCTAGAACATCTATAGTCTGTCAACTTTATGTTACAGCTCCGAAATTATATAATCAAATTCCTCTTATTATAAGGCAGTCTTCAAATAAAAATATACAGAAAAAGATGTTAAAAAAATGGATTAATGATACAGATAACCTAGAAAACCTTTTATTCTAAAATTTTTAATTTTTTATTTTTAAATTTTTTTGTTTTGATGTTTTGCTTTATCATTTGCTGCTGATGCGAGTCATTTACTCTTTTGCAGCAATTATTAGTTTCTTATTTTTATCAATATCAAATTTTGCCTTAATTCTGATGGACTTTAAATTTTGAATTTATAAAATTTCAATCTGTTGTAAAGTTTTGGACAGATTTCTGTCTATTTAGTAAGTTGAAATTGCAATTTGAAATTTGTAATTTGAAATTTATAATTTATTTATAATTTACAATTTATAATTTATAATCTATAATTTATAATCTATAATTTGTATCTCGATATTGTATTTTTCTAGTAAATAAATTCAATTCATTCATTCATTCAATTCACAATACAAATTTTATGATCGCCCCTCGTACTATATTTCTCCCTTCGATCTTCTCCTTTAAGATACATGTTGAAGAAACATAATCGATTAAGTATCTCGGGGCGTTTTATTCCATTCTAGATAAAAAAGAGTAAAATATGAAAAAAATTTCGTAAAAGCCGTCTACTATTTGCAAAACGTTAACATTTCATTCATTATAAATTGCCATTATATGGGATATAATTTAGACAGAGTCGACGCTTAATAACTAGCAAAGTATCTTTACGCGGAATTGATATTTCCACCAGCTTCATAATCAAACATTAGAAAGATACTTCAGGTATACTTGAGGTAAATTGAAATGAAAAATTTGCATAGGTTCATCAGGAAATTGGCTTTTTTTTTATTGAACCCGTATTTTCTCTTAAAAATCACAGGAAGGTTTCCTCTGCGTGCACGAATATCAGCAAGCTGAATGAAAAGTCCAATAGTAATAATCCGTATCTTTAAAATTTGAATTTATGTCTGAATGTTTGTAGTACACTTTACAGCTGCTGATCCGTTTTCCACAAACAGTTTTTATCTGTTCGGATAGCGAAACTTGTTCTAGAACCCCAAAGAACCGAATTCGTTTCACCAACCATTTTTTTTCCTCGTTTGAAACTGGTTTGGATTCGCACTCGCAGTTGCACACATTGCAAAATGGCTGAGCAAAATGGTTTTGCAATCGTCTACACAAACTAGATAAATTATGATGCTGATAATAGAGCACCAGTGTTCTGCATTGGCTAATTTGTTAATGAGTATGCAATAGATATTTCAAACATATACAAAATTCTGCGCCTTTGTTGGGCATCCATGTTTGTTGACAGTCCCAGAATGCAATGCTTACTGCACTACGAACGAACAATACTTATGGCGAATTCGGCTGGCTGCTCTGGCGTGCTCCGGAGCGCTAATAATTGTTCGGCTGGTTGCTCCTGCTCTCACAGAGCGGCTCCCACAGCGTTCGGCTGGTATTGCTCCTTGCGCCGAGGAGCACTCCTTCGCGCTCTTCCAAAATCGGTGGAGCAGTGTTGCTCTCTGCTCTCGCTTGCAAAATCAAGATGGCTACCTCAGTGACTGAAATCGACGAAATTCTTTCACAATTACTGGATAGCTCTTCATCTGACAGTTCTTCCGATGAAGAAGACGAAGTTTTGGCTTTGTTAATGGCACAACATTCGGAACGGCCGAAAAAAAATTTCAAAAATTGAGAATTTTGTTAATATTGCCGATACATATACGGATGAAGATATAAGTTCTATCTTTCTGTTATAATTAGAGCTCGTACTCTAAGCACTTATTATGAATATTCCACATAATAAATGCATGAATAAATAATACACTATTAATAATAATAGTTTTCACATTTTATTTATTTATTTTTTATTTCACAGGAAACCACATAGACAGTCAAAAAGCTTATAAATATTTTAATTTCATAACTTCAATATATTTTCTGTATTTGAAATAAGAGCTAAAAAAATACAAATATACTTTCGCTATCATTTTTTTAAACATTCTCTTTCATTTATGATTTATTACACAGCATTCGTTAAAAATTTACATTCTGTGAATAAAAATTGACAGTAATTAACGGTTAATTATCAAATTAACGGTAATTTAATAATTATAATAAATAGTTATGTGGATATTTTTCCTTTATAAATTAATAGAAAACATAAAATAAATATAACTTAAATTACATATATATTGAAGTATTTCTCCTGAATTTCTTCAACTCCTGAATTTCTTTAATCATCTCGTATAATATTGGCCTTTATATATTTTTTTATTTTATTTAAATTAATTTTATTTAATTTTTTCTATGAATTTATAAAGGAAAAAATATCCACATTACTATTTATTATAATATATTCCTTTTACTTAAACTACTTAATTTAATAATTAATTTACATTGCTGCCTTGGAGTATTGCTAGAGTGCGTTGCCTCTAGACGAGTTTGGAGCACTGCTAAAACAATGTTCGTCTGCTCCAAGATTTGTTGATGCTCTCGGCCAGATTGATCACGTGACTCGAGCAATCCCTTTGCACTCTGGGAGCAGCCAGCCGAATTCGCCATTATAGATTATGAGCACTTAAGCAGTCGTGCGTCGACAAAGCGATTTCACGTGCGCGCACCGATGTCAATAATGCTTAAAAGATGAACAGAAAGTAACAATTATCAAGTAACACTTGACATATCGATTGTTATAGAACATGTCCCACAATGTAATCGGACAAAAAAAAAAAAAACTCGATTCGTGGAACTAGATTGGAATTCTAAAAGTAGATCCGCAAATCTAGTTTGTCAAATCGAGTTTCCGAATCGAGAATTCTCAGTTCGTGGAAATGGGGTATTAGAGAGGTTTGTTTTTTTTTTTCATTACGAGAAATTTTTCGTAAGGAACGAAAAAATTTGTAGTCACTTTCGTTCAGCGTCAAACCGTATGAAATCAACCAATGGATGTTGCTGACATGTTTTATTTTATTTTTACACATGCATTTTATGTTTATGTATGCATCTGGGGAGTATAAAATGATTTTTTAAAAACAGATTTTTTGATTCAGTCCTTTTTGAGATATACCTGTTTGAAAATCATCAATTTTGGACAAGTTGCGATATTTGAAGGCCCGTAAAACCTAACGGAGGCAATTAAAAGTTCTGAAAAAGTCTTGCCCTCTATTATATCTTTAAGGGGAAAAATATTAAAGGTGTGCTTTAATCCCTTCTTTGGAAACAATTCCCTAAATTCTTCAATTTATTCTAATCAAAACACATTTTTCTAGTTAAGTTTTAGGTTATTTCCTTAAACTTTAACACATTTTTGGCCATAACATGATTTGTAGATGATTTCCTTTAGAAAAAGATGGTTTTTATTTCAAGTTGATATTTTATAAATAAAAAAGTTATTTAACTTATCGCTAACCTCTAAAAACGCCAAAAACGGCTCCTAGAGTCCATAGTGATAAATTTTTAAAAAAAACTCATTTTATATTCCCATATACATGCATAAACAGAAAATGCATGTTTAAAAATAAAATAAAATATGTCAGCAACAAATTATTTTTTTATTGGTTGATTTCATATGGATTGACCCTTAATTTTTTTCGTTTTTATATAAAAAAAAAAATTCTCGTAACTCTTGTCGCTTATGGCGAACAACTCAATACTCTCATGGAAAGCAATTTATTTCTTTTGAACGAAAATCAGCACCAAAAACGCAAGCAGCTATATTTAGAAAGAAATTCATTATTTTTTAAAGTTAAAAATTTGTCACTTGACAGGTTCAAATGCATGAATTTTTAAGAGATTTCGGCGCACTACCAATAATAAAGTAAACTGTTTCCGATCCTCGTTCACGTAGCCAAGTTTGGTGTAGTTATAAATTTAGATTTTGAGAAGCAAATAGAGCTTATTAATATGGAATCATTAAGCATTGTAATTGTAACTAATTTGTACTGAATCTTGAATGATACTTCAGAAACTTGTCCATTACGAATAGAAACTATAAATGGTAAAATGTGAAAATGACTTTAGTAGTCATCCCATGAACAGTTTAAGAAATGTTGGAATTTTTGTGTACATGGGAAGCTGGAGGAAATAATTCTTTTAAGTAAAATCTTAATGTACTTAATAAATTCACCAAGAGAATGTAGACGATTGATATTCCTGTCAGTTTTAACATTAAGAATTGCGCTTGCCAAATCAAAACGATTATTAAATAACAAAAAGTTTTAATCTTATACATGCTATCAGTATTTTTTTTTGATATATGAAAAAAAATCTAATATTCCTTACTTGAAATACAAGAATATGAAGAAGGCGATTGCCACCGCTATGAGGGATATACAAAATCCTATGTAGTAGACAATTATTGTTATTTCTGTGACTCGCCATTTGTCCTGCTCAATAGGAGAATGCAATTGAAATTAGGACAACAAGCTAGCAACAAGTTATTCAGTCACGAGAACCTAAAAGCTTCGATTAAGTTTTATCACATTTTATTTTAATGAAGGAAGGCAAGATTTTAATATTAAATTCTCTAAAGTAATGGTATGATAATTTCAATAAAAAGCTAAGTTAGTAATGTACAGATGGAATATAATTTAAATTCAATGAAAGTATATTTGACCACTCTCAGATGTAAAACTCACGATGACTTCTTGTATAGTCCAAACATTGGACACTCATTCCATCTGTACATTACTAATTTAACTTTATATGGAATAATTTAACTTTATATTCATATCATCACTTTAGAATAATTCTGTTTTCCATTTTCAACTTAAGTATTAATATTAAATACATTAAAAAACAGACAATTAAAAATAATCTATTAATAGCTCAACAGTTAAAATTAGAAAAAATAAGAATATATTGTTATGTTACGCGAAGTGAATAATATTATTTCGAGAATGACAGTGAAATTTATTTAAGTAGCAAAAGATTTAAGAAAATTGTGGTATGTTTGCTTATTGCAATGAAAGTAATTAGGCTATTATGTTCTCCGATTTGTTTATTCCCGTCACTCAGATTATTTCCGTTTGCAATTGCAGTGATGATCAACGCTACTGAACTAAGCTTATGCGGCATTAACATGCAATTGGTTAAGTCTTCAGACTTCGTTCACACACTACGACGGATTCTGCTAAAGAATGAGTCGCCAATTTTACAAAAAAAAAATCATTATTTTACTTCTTAATTCGTAACTTTAAAACGAAAGCTGCCTAGCATTCAAAATACAGGCTATGTTGTCATCTTTCTGCAGTTTTTAAATTCCGTGGTGGTAGTGGCGTAGTGAGGGGAGGGGTGCAGACGGAGGGGAGCATGATGCCCCGGGGAGGTAACAGTTCTTATCCTTCGAAGAGAAGAACTCCTTCACTCTGGCTTCTATCTCCTCCTGGCTGCTGAAGTGCCACTCGCAAAGAAAGAGCATGTGTATAATAGTATCAGTTCGATTCCCTCAAGTTTTCGGAGCTTTCCTAGGTCTTCGAGCGGTATATGGCCTCGCAGGATCCTCCTGCAGGAGAGCGCGGCTTTTGTCTCCAGTGCTGGACACTTCTGCTTCAAAACTGCATACACCCGTTCCAGCTATCCAAAGTACAGGTTGACGCTGATGATTTCACCGTCGGAAACAAACTCTAGTGAAGTATCCCCTGAAAATTCCTCCAGATGCAGGACTGTAATCTTCTGAAGCGCATGCCCCTTTGGCAGCAAAGTTGAGACATCCGGTACGGGCTAATCCGCTGCTTTCGTATGTTAGAATTACGAAAATAGACCTATTTTTCATCACACAAAATTCTCTAGATGAAACGAACGTGGCGCGAATTTTATTTTAGGACTTCTTATATTCTTCCACTCGGCAGTTTGTTTGAGCTGGCGTCATTTTGCGAGGAAGAATACGACAGCTCCTTTCCAATATTGTGAAGGTGATGATGCCCATCTCGGCTGATAAAACTGGTCAACAACCAAAATGCTCACGGAACCAAGTTAGGTGTTTTTTATTGTATTTTTAATGCTGATTACAAAAATGAAAACAAAATTTTTCTCCCATGCACCAATTTTTAGGAAATCGTCATATTAAGTATTTCCAATTTCTACGCCTATTTCGCTCAAGACCCATTTTCCGTTTGAAAAAAAATTGACTTCAAGTAATATGGCGGATTTCAAGATGGTGGTCATGTTCGTCTTGCACCCCAAAATATATGTTCCCATATCCATTTCATGTTCGTGTGCTGAGATGCTTAATTTTCCTGTCGGAGAATAAAAACCTTTACTGGAACTTGAGAAATATAATAAAAACATTAATACATGATAGTCCAACGTAAAGGCTTTTATTTCTGAGTGTTTGCTGTTGAGATATTAATAAATTGTTTTTAAATAAGAGAAAAACTCTATTGTAAAAGAAATAGAATATAATTTATATATGAAGACAAAAAAGGAGATGTTATTCGTCAAAAAAAAAATCTTGTTCTATGTTTGTATTTTTTGAGGTTTCATGGACATTCATCACCTTTAATTGGGTTCGGTCAAATTTGAAAAACGTGGGCATTTAAAGAATAAGAAGAACGTACGATTTTAAAATTATTTTGCATAATAGTTGTTTAAAATAGAATTCTTAGCGATTCTTTAATTGAAACTGTAAATTGAATAATTCTATTTCATTATAAAGAAAGTATATCTATAAAATATATCTATACGAATCACTGGCCAAACTAAGCTTATCTTTTGCATATATTTTCATAAGGGTTACTTTCTTTCACTTTTTATGCCTATTAATTAATATTTTTTTCATTTAATATCAACTAAATAAAGTTGTGTTCCTCTGGAAACAAACTTTTCTATTTCTATTTTAATTTCTGTTTCTTTACAATTAAATGTAAACTCAAACTACATGAAATAAGAAATTGATTTAAAACCGCATAAAGACTAAAATTAAAATTTTTTTCCAACATTTACTAAACAATTTACATTTAAATATTGTAACGTGCTAGTAAACAGTGGTCGTGTTTACCGTCACGTTGAGCTCCGGAGGGAGGAAAAGAAAAATAACCTGAATTCCCACTTAAGAAAACACAAAAGGATCAATTATTTCCAAAACCCAGAATGATAATAAAATTAATTAAAACTAGTCTGTCAAGGAAATAAAGATAAAAGGAAAGTTAATAAGGTAAATATAGCAATAACCCCAAAACCCGAGAGTTAAATTGATAGCCTTAGATAACGTTTCAGGAAAGAAAAACTAGAGAAATCCATATAAATATTTTCTTTATTGCTGACAGAAAAATAATGAAACTAAGCAGACAGCAAATAACACCAAAGATCGGAAACCATTTAACGGAAAAACTGGAATAATCTTAGAAGTAAAAACAATACATCTAGTCCAAATCAGGAGTAGTCCAAATTCCAAAAGTACAGAAGAAATAACTGGAAGATATCATGGAAGTCGAAACGTAATTCACGGAAAGGGTTGAAGATCATATAAATAGAAGGTTGAGGTGTTACGCTCGTACTGCAAAAATAAAAAGAGAAACTGACAGCAAAAAGTAAGCAAATATTGGAAATAAAAAAAAATAAGTTTTCATGAATATTTAAGAGATATTAGAAAACAAACAAATAATAAGTGATATTCACAACTCTACAAAAGATGAAGGTAGCGCTAAAAATAATAAATAACAAACCATTAGACCTCTTCCACAAGGACTCTGAAGGACAGGTAACAAAATAAAGCTAGAGTGATTACAACGGGGATAACACTAAGAGGAATAAATACGGGAAAGGGAAGACAGACCAAAGGGTAGACGCACGACATAAGAGGTGACGATCGGGTAAGACGGGAACAACATGGTCGAGGTCCTGGAAAAAACAAAACAAAATTATCAAAGTATCATCAAGAAAATAAAATAATAAAAAATTAATAATTAAATGAAGTTCAAAAAAGGAGACGAGTCGATTTTCTAGAACATCACCGAAATCAGAACATAGATGCCAAAAAAGGATGAAACAGTTTCTTGATGAACTTCAGCATGTTGCATTGGGAATATTCTAGTTCAGCTCCAAGTCGATCGCCGAACTAAGGCATCATTCTTATAACATCAGCAAGACGAAGGTAGTCAAAGGACGATGGAATCCACATCAATCATCGTCGAGAACAAACACTTGTTATGTTCCAACAAACTAAAAAAAGGCAAGGCGAATTACAGTACGCCTGTAGACTAGCCGAACACTACATCGGCGAAAGAAAACAGTTCCAAAACCGTGACGGTCGTCTTCATGTCGGATAACCGCACATAATCAAAAAAAAACTTGAAGTCTTCTCAGATGTGGAGTAATGAAATCTTAATCCAAGATTACATATCAAAAGTTATTAACATCAAATGACTGTAAAACCATCTCAATATCCCAGAGATGGGAGAGGAGCTGATGTATTCGGTTCCGAGACTGAGCTGATACTGTCTGAACTTACCATTTTTAGTAAACAGCAAACCTACTAGAATAAACAAAAATATTTAAAATATCACGTACCGCGTGATAAAATTTCCGAGTTCTTGGAAAAGAAAAGATAAGTTTGCTCCAAGAAAACGAGCTATTTAATATAACGACAACAGAACAATGGCAACAAAGAAAAACGAGAAACTTATAACAATAGTGATGACGACAAACCTCAGGGGAAGAAAAGATAATTAACGAAAATCGCATTAAAAAATTTAAAATTTCTCCTAGAAATTAAATTTTTAAATCACGAAAAAACTATACTGAAAAAGGAACAAAGGTAACTCAAAATCTAAAAGTTCCTGAAAGCGCGTTCTAAGGAAAATAGGTATAAGGTACGGAAAAGAGAGAGAAGAATATTAACTAATCAGGTTTGAAAAAGCAAAACGGGAGATATCATTTTTTAAAAAAACACGTCATTAATAAAAGACGACAACTGTAGACATTGAGCTCACGCATTCTAATAAACGGCAAATAGGTAAACCTAAGAATTCCAAACGCTTTACTAAAAGCCTTGACGGAAAAATTAATATAGTCAAAAAAAATCCTCAAGCGATCAAAATAAAATTTTCTAAGGGAATAACGACCTAAGACGAGCGACATCCCAATAGAAGTCAAAAGACATGGGGAAACTCGCCTTATAACGGTACTCAAAATATAACCCAAGAGAAAAGGAGAAATGACGCGAAGAAAAGATTGACATTTTTAATTTTCCCAGGCAAAAATTATCATTAACCTGTAAAATTGACGCTAACCGAACGCGTCGAGTAATCCCTTTACAAAAAAACGCGGAGGGGGAATACGGTAACCTCCGTTTATAAAAAAAAAATAAAGCGAAAGGTAAAAAATAGTGGGTTACCTACACCGATAGACAAGGGAGCTGCAAAAGTCGGAGTCAAAAAAAAAATTTTAATACAGTAGAGGGCGTAGAGGTACGCAACAATATGCAGCTAAAATTAAGAGGAACCTTCTTTTTCGCGTAAATGGGCTAATTAGATTCTCATTAAATTGTGGAAATTAGATACGCGTATTAAAGCTTATTTTTTTCAGTGCGAAGAGAATTCTAAAACCATTAGACTTAGTAGGATCAAATAAAGTGGTGAGAGAAGGAAACGTTTCTTACGCCGGGAACTTCCTGATGGGCGACGATGGCTTTGCAATTGGAGTAATTGGAACTCGGGGCCCAGGTGCCATTGGAGAAACAGAAGCGAGTGGCATTTTCTGCGAAAAAGATGAAAGTTCAAAGGTTAAACGACAACACTTCCACGAACTGAAGTTGACATATTACTATTCACAATGCAAATGTCAAGTTTCATTGATAACGCGTCGAAACGTAATATTTGCCCTTCACGTAACTTAGATTGGTTGTAAATGATTTTTACATACAATGACTCCCTATAGTATTTTGTTTTATTTATTTCATAATTTTATTATTTAAGAAGCTTGAATGCAAATTTCGTTAAATTTAAGCATAATTTTACTGCTGGGCGAATCTCTTTTTGATAAAAGGATCATTACTCTATTATCGGCAATATTTTTCAAATGAAACGCATTCTACAGGAAAATATACTTTCTGCATTTACATCTTGTCTCTTTTTCCATGACATCTGCGAAGCCTTTTATTATTGGTCAGCAGTTTTATAAATGGATTAAGAATTTATAACACAAATTTAATTTTCATTCTTGCATAGAAGAAATTGCATGAACGACGACTGAATTGCAAATGTCTTAACAGACATAGTGCAACATTTTCATTATGATTTTCTTCATCAAAACACAAAATTAATTTGAAAAATCGTTTTTTTAATTTTGTTGTGCAGTGCAATCAATCAGTCCTCAGTTTTTTTTAATTCTCAATCATCTATAATATTTAGGAGAAAAAAGATTTTTTTTAAATCACACTTTCATTATTTTTTGTAATACTGTAAGCTATCTGTTGTAGTAAAAATTTCAAAAAAAAGCTATTCGTCGGTGACTTTTTAGTACCGCGGCCTGTCTTTTTCGTCGACTGCGGACGTGATCGTATCGCGCCTGTGCTTCAAGTCAGTGGCAATACTGCATACAGGTGTAGCAACAAACGACGTATTCATTCATCCCTCGTCAAAACGAATTGTTTATTGTAGCAACTAAGCAATTCCTACTAATGAATTATTAGGTTGGTGCAAAATTAATGGTTGATATATTGTGGCTACTTTAAAATGCAATAACTAGTTTCAAACAACACCTTATTAATCGAAGTAACATCCAGCAGAGTCAACACACTTTTGCCAACGAGACACAAGCATATTTATTCCAGTGGTTTAGAATTGAGGACTTCTGGAGACGACGAACTCGTTGAAGGCAGCTTACGCATCGTTGTGGTTTTTGAAACAACTCCCATGCAATATTGGAATAAAAGGAAAACACAAATCCACGAAGATTTTTTTATTGACTCAGATGTACATTTCGGAATTCATAATTCCTTCATCAGTGAGTCAATAAAAAAAATCTTTGTGAATTTGTGATTTCCTTTTATTCCGATATTGTATATTGGTGTCCACAGTTTCCGGCTATTTTGTATTATCTCCCATGCAGTAAATTGTCGAGGCGCTTGAATAAGTGGTAATCAGTTGGCGCTTGAATAAATGGTAAGTATGCCTGATTTGAGTTTCGTAGCCAAGATCATTTAACTTTTGTCGGGTGACCATTGCGACACGGCCAGGTGGTGGAGAGGGTTAGGGCGTAGGCTTTCTAGTTCTCGAGTCCGCCTGGCCGTGGGCATGGATGTTTGTGTTTGTCCCGGGCTGCGTACAGATATATATAACTTGTGTTAAAGGCGCAAAATGACCATAGTAGTCGACACCAAATTTCTAGAACCCTCCCCCCCCCCCATTAGCGGCGTGTGGCCGAGCGTTGTCGGGAAGCAAGATGGGACCTTTCCAACTGACTAATGCTGGTCGTTGTTGTTAACGTTTCTGGTGCATGTCATCGATTTGTTGCATGTGTGACCGGCAGCATCCTGTTTCAGGAAGCTGTGATGAATGAGTCCTGTTGAAGACCATCAAACAGTCACCATAGTCTTCTTTTGGTGCGACAAAACTGGGGCACCCGATTAGCCAGCTTTTTTACCTTTCCAGTTTGCTTCAAGTGGCGAACGACTGTAGAATGGTCTACTTTAATCTCTTCGGCAACTTCACGTATGGATTTTGCGCGAGTTGGCTTCGATTAATGTCTTCAATTGGTTGTCGTCAAATTTCGATGGACGGATGCGACCATCCTCAATTTCAAGGGCGGTATTGCCGCCACGGAATTTTTCAAACTATCTGCGCGTTGTACATTGAGAAGTTGTCCCGTCCCCCTATGCTCTGGTGACATTTCGAGTTGCTTCAGCAGCATTATGGACAAGTTTGAACTCATGCAATAAAATAATGCGTACCTTATGTGTAAGCATCATTTGCAAAATTGATCTAATCTTTCACAAAGTAAAGCCTTTGAATAAGTTTTTAGCATCAGCTTAAAGAGCTACAGCTTTAAAATGATGTATTACTCGAGAAATAATTTGCATATCGACTAACTTACATTTATAAAATGCAATCTGCCATTAATTTTGGACCAACCTAATAGTACTATTAGTAGCTGAACCATTTGAAAATTTTCCGTTAACATGCATTGTCCTTGGCACTGAGTATGTGTACCAAGTTCCCGCTCTGTAGCTTGTCGGGAAGATGGTTTAATATTGATTGCAATATTTGTACCATACATATAAATAGATATACGAGGGATACTTTAAAAGTTTTTAGCCAAGAACGCTGCACGCATTCCACCAAATTTGTTTTTACTCTCTCCAAGTTCTTCACTCTATTGTTTGGTCGCGTGCAAGATTTGAGCGTGTCATGTTGCATTGTCTTTTCGTGCACTGGCAGATATACGTAAAACACAATGAAGTCGAATCAGCAGGCATAGAGTGCTATGATTTTCTATGAATATTCCAAAGGCTTAGAAATCTAGGACTGTTTTGAAACTTTACAACAGGCATTTCCTGACAGAGCTCCGAGTAAAGCCACAGTTTCGTCGTGGTATTCGAGTTTCAGATTGGTTGTTGGTTTATTAGAAATTTTGGCGTCGACTATTAAGGTCATTTTGCGCCTTTTACACAAGTTATATCTGTACGCAGCCCGGGACAAACACAAGCATCCATGCCCACGGTGGGATTCGAACCCACGACCAGGCGGACTCGAGAACTAGAAATCCTACGCCCTAGCCCTCTCGGCCACCTGGCCGGCCGCGAGTTTAAGAGGGAAGATAACTTTAAGACGAACGTCGCACTGGCCGGCCAGCCGATGTGTCGGATTCGACCGTGAATGACAATCGGGTAACCTATTTCCGGATTAAAGCAAGCCTGGGCATCGGATCATTAGTGGTTAAAACAATCTTGCATGACCACCTGCAACTCATCATGATGGATCCCTCGTTTTTTGACTCAAGAACACAAAGCAGCCCGACTGCAGTGGTGGCAAGAAATGATCAAAAGGTTCAACAGCGGGGCATCAAAACGTTTCAGGTGAAGAAACAGGTGACGAAACATGGCTTTATCATTACGATCCCGAAGCTAAGGAACAATCCAAACGTTGGCTCCCCAAATGTCCTCGGGGTGCTGGGAAGGTGATAGCAGCAACTTTCTTCTGGCCATGTGTGCACTCCTGTGATTAAAACAAAAAGGCGGTTACAGCCGAGTGATGTGAGGCATCCTGCGTGCCAAAAATCCTAGAAAAATGGAAGGAGAATCCTCCGAAGACCGGAACAACGTCCCAGCACATGCCGCCGTTACGACAACCGAGTTTTTCTGTGAAAATCTAGTCACTATTTTGAATATCCCCGCTATTCGCCGCACTTGGCACCTTGGGACTTTATTGTTCCCCAAAATCAAGAGGTAGTTCAGGGGGGTTCCATTTCGACAGTGATGATGACATCCTAACAACGTGCAAGGACTACATTTTGGAGCTCACTGCTGAGGACTGGAAAAAAATGCATGTCCATTGGTTCAGAAGGATCAAACTTTATATAGAAGCCGACGGAGAGTCTTCGAAAAGTGCTAAAAGAATGGTCTTTCCTGACTAACAACTTTTAGAGTACCTCTAGTACAGATAAACAGATAAACTTGCTGGCGCGTTAATTAAAAATGTGGAAAGATAATGAGTCAAGTAAATGCGATGGATAACATGTCGACTAGAATCACAACAGTTATGGATTCGTAAAACCTCCTTTAAAATGACTTCAATTTTCACGCTTTCTCTTATATATGCTCTATGAATTTTTTTCCAAATGTATGTTGTAATTAAGTAAATAAGTACGAGGTCTGTTCAAAAAATACGTAGACTGTTTGAATTGCGCG
>JAHWFO010095468.1:2103450-2123115 GCA_023313115.1 Rhysida immarginata | reverse complement strand
GAAAAAGAGTTTTATTTTATTCTTAACTTAATCATCTGCATTATCCACATAAGATTTCTAGACAAATTAATAACGAGTAATAATGATGCCCGGAATTGGTTTAGTAGTACGCATTCTAATGGTATCATATGGTCAAAGTTGGTTTTAGTATCACATGTTCTAATGGTACTATTACGTTCAAAGATCATATAAGGGTGATTCAAAATTCAATGTACACACTTTTAGGGGAGGTAGTATGGGTTATTCTAAGCAAAAATGTTCATATGAACATGGGTCCGAATTTGAATGATAACTGAGATATGAACAGAAATAAAAATGCCGCCACCAAAATCGACAAGTTAATAATTCAGGTTTTATAGCACCTAGAATAATGAAATTTGGTGGAATAATAGGGTGCATAAAACTATGTATACCGTTAAAATTTGATGGAATTCCAACGACTAGTTTCCGAGTTACGCATTCAACATCGTAAACCGTGCTCACATGCGAGTACTAACTATTAGCTAATCGCGCGCTTCAACAGCAGATGATTATGTAGAAACGCTTTAGCAATAGAATGTGAAGAAATAATAGACGCTTACCCAGAACAGTTCAGCAACGTTATCGTAGGAATGCTTATAAATTAAAGAACATTTCTTTTCTCGAATATATATAGAATTACTACACTCTCCATTTAACCTTTTGTTTCTTCAATTTTATTCGTTTAAATTCTCTTTTTAAATTAGTTTAATTATATAGGAATTTACAATTCAGTTTTCATATTCATATAGCTTTCTCTAAAGTGTTTAAAAAGGAGGTTAGTCTCGGTATCCATGGCTGAGTCTCGCTGCTATACCACTCCTTTTATCCGCCAAAGCGGTAAAATCATTCTTGTTTTTAACTGATATCTGTTGAATATCCATTAATTCGACCTTCTTCGAAATACCTGTATACATTCACTATTATTTCTCACGCTGTGCTCTACAAGTCTTTTCTTTGAGACATGGCAACTGTTAACACTTTCATAAACAGAACAAAGAATGAGGAAGAGCGGCTACTGTCAAAGATTATTGGCTGCGTTAAACATGTGACTACGGTTCCAAACAGTAAGTGAGAGTCACCATGTATAAGACCTTTGTCAAACTCCTTCAGTTGCTGCACAGGAGCATGTCTGCGTGTGCGAAGCATGACAGGTGTTACAATACAGATGCCAGTCTGTTATAATACAGGTGACAGATTAATGATTTTATGTACATTAGGAATGAACAATTCTTTCAGTAGAAGAAGTTTTGGGACACCCTGTACCAGGATCCTGTGCACATATCGTGTTGAAATTTAAATCATATGTTTACGCAACCCACACTATGCTCTTGTGCAAATTTTATTAAAATTTACCCACTCCTCCCATGTGTTACATTTTTTTTTGTCGGTGGTGTAGAATTTAGGCTGGTGGTCATGGCATTAGGTATTGATAGATTTTGCTAATTACAGTTTTAGATATGCAAACAAGTTATTTTCTAAGCCTTCTTCGTTCATACAGGTTGTTCGCTATGCTAATTCATAATGATATCCGTTAAGTATTATTTGAATTATGGTTTAAAAATATGATCTACTATACCTATACCTATCAGGTCTATAGCTCCCTATAACAATTCAGAAGATCTCTAAAAAACTTCTTATCAATTTATATCCATAACTTGACGATACTCATAATCATAATCTAGTACCCTTAATACTAACCTATGATAAGTTAAATGCTATGCCTTAGCTGACACGATAATAAAAATTAGTGATGTCCGTTGGATCCGGATCTCTGATCCGGATCTGAAAATATCCGGATTCGGATCTAGAAATATCCGGATCCGGATCCGGATCTCGGATCTCGGATCCGGATTTCGGATTTCGGATCTCGGATCTCGGATATCGGATCCGGATCTCGGATCTCGGATCCGGATTTCGGATCTCGGATATCGGATCCGGATTTCGGATCCTTTCGCTGGATGCGTATTAAGACTAATTATGACTTAAGAGGACTAGGCTATCACTTAATAAAAGCATTTATAAACTGCTTTCAGAAAATGCTTGCATATACACAATTTCCTGATATAGGATCCGAATTTCGGATCTCGGATCCAAGATCCGGATCTCAGATCTCGGACCCAAGATCCGGATCTCGGATTTCTGACCAAGATCCGGATCTCGGATCTCGGACCTAGGTCCGAAAAAAAGATCCGGATATCCGGATCTTGAATTATCCGGATCTTGACATCACTAATAAAAATGCTTTGTTTAATCAACGTTTAATACTTACCGCATGTTATTGAATTTTATTCAACTTATTGTATAGCCTCTTTAAATAATCCCCAGCAATTATTATTCTACCTATCAACTAACCTACTCATTTGTAATTTATTGCTTATTTGTGTATCAACACTTGTATTCCTGCGCCCACTAGGATCTAACTCGTCGGTCTCTGGCCATACCGATCCTCGTTGGGCGCATATGTACTTACCACCATAATTAAATAAATAAATAAATAAATAAATAAAATTATCTGTTTCTAAATGTTTTTTAGACCGATGAAAATTGTTTCACTTTGATTATAATTTGCATGCAAAAAAATCACAGCTATCGAATAGGCCAATTAACAATTTTTAGAAGGATAAAAATAAGTGGCCGCATGTCCAAAATATATGTATATAGATTTTGATATATTTAAATAATTCCAGATATAAATAAAAATATAAATTGATTGAAAATAATAATTTTAAAATAATAGCCTAAATAAAAAGTCTAAAAAACAGCCTAAATAAATTGAAACTATAAATTATAATTGTTCTGGCCCATTTATCTTTCAAGAGTGAACAAACGAGATTGTAAGTTGGTCGCTAGAGATTAATAGTTAACAGATTAGGATGGACAGTTTCTGATGGCTGATTAATGGCTGTCACATTTGCTGTTTCAGTCATCGGTTGAGTTCCTATCACTATGTGAGAATGTCAGTAATGCTCTTCAGCAGATGAAAATAATCTCTCAGCTAATAGAACATGGATTGGTTATACAATAAACGGTTAATTTGTTCAGCTCTATAGTAAATGCAGTCTTTTCAGAATCAGCTTTTTTACATCGCAGACAAGATAATATACTCTATATCCTTTAAACTTCGGTCAATCAAGTCAGCGGCCTTTAACGATCACTTAAAGCTAAATTTAAGAAAAGGTACAGTACATCTTTGTCGTGTCAGCAGTTCTGCTTTATTTAGCCTCTGCAGAATAGCTGTTGCTTGGTACCACAAGCTCTGTAATATTTTACGCTAAAAGAACGCTAGCATCAGAATGATTGTGTTTAAGCATTTATCATTTGAGATGACATGTATTAAACACTAGCATCAGTACTTATATATTCTTATGCTTTCTGGTTAACAGTTTAATTTAAAATTGTTTTTGCGGCATTTTCAAATTAGCAAATAAAAAAGTTTGCAATTTAAATGAAGCATTTCAAATAATTGGCTAGGCCTATACATCTAAAAAAGAAAAACATCTAAAATAATAAAAATATAAGAAACATATTGCAAGCATAAGAAAATCTAATATTGCAGACATTCATTACCGCGTAATGAAGAATCTTTTTATATACTGCATAGCTTCCTGCTTTCTTTCTATTGCGAAACTATTTGATACCAGAATGCCACTGGCCAAGAAAGAGCAATTTCCTCAGAAAACTATTCGATATGGATATTAAAATTGATTATTATGTTGCGAAACTAACAACTTCGTGCTTCTTCTTTTATTTTCTAACCGTTTCTTATTCGTCGATCGTGAACCAATGACACTGCTCTCGTCGCTTCGCCTCTGGTTTTTTCCCCTTTTTTTACTCCCACCCTTGAAGAAGCGAAGATAAAAAGCTCTAGGGAACAGCAATATTTCTTCCTCTGGAAGTGCCTGGAATCATTAGTTTCACATTCAGCATTATTTATCAAAGACAGAAATAAAAAGTTGAAAAGTTAAAGCTTTATGATATATTTAATCTTACTATAAGCAGTATATATTATGTTAAAATAGAAATTCGAAGTTAAATTATAATTTTAAATTTATTATGTAAAAGAAAGCGTTTACTTGTGGGCATCTTACCAAGTCCGTTGCTATCGATTTCTCTTCATTTGAAAATTTCCGATAAATGTATTCTTGTTTGGGTTCTATAGAATTCTTTCTCGCTCTCATACGTGTATAAATATTTTTACGAAACTGAACTGAAAAAAAGCTCATGGAATTTCTATGTTATTCTTATTTGGCAATTTTTGCTGACTTTCAAAACAGTTCGAGCTGAATTTCAAAAGTAAGCAAAGTATCCTGTAAGTATCCGATGGCTATTATAATATTTATACCCATTTTGCCTTCTTATTGCTTAATGCAGTCAATTTCATTCTTTAAACAATTTTCTTAAGAAATGTATGTGACGTAAACATGTTTTTAATTTTGGTTAAATTTTGTTGAATTATAAAAAAAAATTCAATTTATGATATGCTCCGAGCGTGATGCTTCTATTCTATGAGAAGACTATTTTAAAAGGTTCTCGCAGTAAGAAATCAGCTTTAGGTGTAGCTTACGTTTTAAATTCGATATTTATCAGCACAATTTAAATTCTATATTAAAAGTGGTGTCTGAATACAGATTATATAGCTCCTAGCCTTGAAATACAAATATATGGTGAATTTCCGGCAACGCCCGAATTAGTTTTTCAAATAGCGCCAAAGTCTCCAACCACACTTTCTGCTTTTATAATTGAGCATAAAGAGGTTTATCTTCGCAATGGATAGTTTATCAACTATCGTTAAAGAATGAGGTGGAATTAATTTTAATTAAAACTTTAGCTTGATCTAAAGTTACGTTCCTATGTTTCTAATTATCTAACAAATATTTAAATCAAACTTAACCACATGAATAATCGTTTTCTTAAACTCTCAGTATAGTCAAACCATAAGACCTAGAGCCGTGAGTGAAATGAACAATAAAACAAAGGGGAGTACGGGTGATAATCCCTGGATAGTAGAATTATGATATTAAGTCATGTCTGAGAATTAATTTCCCTTTTTTTTAGTTTGTTAATTTGGTTTGTAACTTCCCTTTTTTGTATCTATCATTCCACTCAGGGCTCTAGATCTTGAGGTTTGACGATATTGCCCATGACAAATAATAGCGATAACTTTTGTGTAAATTTGTCAAATGATGATTTTACTTTTCCTTAAAATGTCTAAAATGTGTGACAAACTGAGATTTCACGCTGCATTTTCCTTGAAGAGAAGTAAATTGTTTTCGATGAGAGGATCGTGTAGTTCGTCACAGACGATAAGACTATAGCAATTGTACAATAGACGAAAAACTTTCAGGCATCACTTTCAAAAAATTGAATTTAAATCACATGAGTATGTAAGATGCGCCCGTTGGAAAACCAAGATTCAATCTGATTACTGATATCTTTTCAAGTGATATCTCTTAAATTCGCGTTCCAGTGATATTGAATTTGACGTGCATTTTTCAGCCTCTAGACGGCGTATTTCCTATTTTTTTTAACACTTGTCAGGACCAATCTAAATTCTAGTCGTGTAAAAAGAATTAGAACCCAAACAAATTGACGTTTTTATTCATGTTTACTCGCTATTATTTACAAAACATCAAGATTTATTAATAAAAAGTAACAAAATTAATTTTAAACAAGAAAGTGGAACAAATAATGGAGATAAGCATCTATCATGAACTTTCAGGTCATTTTCTGGAAATAGAAGAGTAAAAAAATTAGAAATGTTGACAGCAGAGAAGTTTTAGAAAGGTTATAGCAGTCATTTTTTCTCTTCTGCTAGTTTGTACAGTTTTTCATTGGGAATATCTTCCCATGCTACACGTTGTTCGGTAACTAAATTGATTGAGTGCCATTGGCATGAACTGTCCTCATAAGAACACCCCATAGATTTTCCATGGGAATTATAGCGGGACGCACTGCATGCTGGTCAATCTAAAATTGTGATGTGAAGTTATTGAGAGGTGTTTAATTGGGTATATATTGGTAAAACAATTTCACTAGCAGCGCGCGATCTCGTAAAGTTAACGTCATTGTGAGAAGCATACACATTGAACACATGATCTCCGCGAATATTCCTCGCTTTCATACAGTAAGTAACAGCTGCTGCGTGACGACACATAAATTTACATTTTTACTACAGGTATTTAAAGTCCCTGTACGTAAAAATACTTTACTTAAAGGGGCTCTATAGGTATTCAACGTAAAACACCCTCTGGTGGCGAAATTCGTAAAATATTTTTATTTTTTTTCGCTGAAACAAATTCCCACCCCTTCATTACGTCCTCCACAAAATTTCACACTTTTCTGATGGCTGGTTTCGCCTGTAGGCAACTTTGCAATAGGGTCCTTTAATTATGGACACCCTTCAAAAAATTTTCTACATTTTTCTCCAACATTCTTCAACATTTCCGCATCCCTTCTGCGAGAACAACTTCTTCAAGTCGACAATTCCTTACTTACTTACTTACTTTTCAAACCCGCTTATCCGTTAGGGACGCGGGGGCAGCAGCCCTATGGAGGATCTCCAGCGATCGCGATCTTCCGCCATCAGGCGCATGTCCTCCCTGGTAATATCCAAGCGATTCGAACCCAGATTCTCCATGTAGTCTAGCCACCTGATTCTAGGCCGACCCCTTGGTCTCTTACCCACCGGCTTGGAAAATAACAACTGCCTAGGAAGACTAGTTTGCGGCATCCGTATCACGTGGCCATAGCAGCGCAACTGAGATCTCTCAATGCGGAGAAGTAGCGGCTCAACACCTAAAGATTCCCTTATTGTGCTGCTGTACACTCTATCTAGTAGGGTAACACCTGCCACACCTCTCAGAAATCTCAATTCGGCCGCTTGTACCCGCGATCGCACTCTTTCGGTCATTACCCAAGCCTCATGACCATAGGTGAGAATGGGGACAAAGATAGATTTGAAGACTGAGAGCTTGGCTTTGTTACCCAGCTCGCGTTTCGTTACCACGGATCGCCACAGTTCACGTCTGACGCAGCTTGCTGCACCGATCCGAGCATCCAATTCTTTCTCCTGCCGTCCATCACTCGTGAATGCAACCCCGAGATACTTGAATTTCTCCACCTGTCTCAATGAGGCTCCCCTAACATGGAGAGCGCACTGAGCAGGCTGTCTTGAAAGAACCAGAGCTTCGGTTTTAGCCACACTGATCTTCATCCCAGCTTCTTCACATTTGGCTGCAAACCGGTCTAGTGCATGCTGAAGGTTCGTGCGAGAAGACCCAAGGAGGTCAAGGTCGTCAGCAAAGAGCAACCTCTCCACCAGGCAGTCGCCCACACAAACACGCTCATCGCCTCGGCTGCCCCTGTCTATCCAGTCCATAAAGATAATGAACAAGATGGGCGACAGTACGCACCCTTGGCGGAGTCCAACACCCACGGTGAACGGTCTTGACTTAATGCCATTTATCCGGACACACATCTCAGAGCTTTCGTACAGAGACATGATAGCAACCAGGAATGGTCGACAATTCCTTCTGATCTTAATTTCTTCAAAAACATCTATTATTTCCTTCTTATTTTCATTTCTTCAAGAACCTCTTCTGTTTCTTTCTGAACTTTACTTCCTCAAGAACATCACTGCGTTTCTTAAATTTCTTCAACTCCTTCAGCATCTTTGACTCAACCATCTCTACAATATTGGACTATTGGTGATCTGTATATTTAATTTTTTTATTCATTAATTTTATTTTATCTTATATTCTATTATAATTTGTACAATGTTCCCAAAAGTATTTACATGAACAAAAGAAGCCATTTTGATAGTGTTTCTAATTTTTTTTACATGACTATATTTGTGTTCGACGAAACCGCAGCGCAAAAATACAACCATATACAAACGCAATCATGTATATTGTGTACGTATTGCAGTTAATAGGCCTGGTAGATAGTCTGAGGAAAACTTTCTAATGGAAAAAATTGTCATTTGATGGTTTTCCATAAAAGTTTTAATAAAATTATCGTTACTGCATCTGCGTTAATTAAGTAAATGATTAGCACTCATCCACGTAGTCATTTTTTATGTATTGAAATTACTTTTAGAGAAACACATATGGGTGTATTAATTTAAAACAAGCAAGACTTTTAAAATTAAATTAATTTGTACTGAGTATTGAGTGATTTGTGCATACGAATAGAAACCTATAAATAGTAAAAGCAAAAGTAACAATGGAGACTTTGGTGGTCATTTCATGAACTAACTAGCTGAAGTACCCGGCGTCGTTCGGAGAAGAAAATACAGGTTGTTCCAAAATGATCTTTACAATTTTGACCACGTATATTTCAGAAATGGGGATAGGAAGAAAGGCGCGGTTAGCGGCATAATGTTCAGACACACAAAATTTTAGTAGCCTTTTAATAGAGTTCAGTGTGTGCTCCATCTGTAGTACGCAGGATATCTGGGCGATATTCCAGTTCCTCCCATGTCCGGCCTAGCATGTCCTCATCAACGTTTGCAATTGCTGCTGTGATGCGAGCTCGCAGTTCCTGCAGGTCCCGCACCAGAGTATGGTAAACAGTATCCTTCACAAAGCCCCAAAGAAAAATCTAATGGGGTTATGTCTGGGGTCCTTGGGGGCCAGGAAATAGGTCCTCCTCTGTCAATCCAGCGAAAGCGCACCTTTCTATCTATCTTCATTTCTGAAACACACGTAACAAAATTGCAAAGATCATTTTGGAACACCCTGTATAGCTTTTACATATTTATGTATACAGGGTGTCCAAAAAGTCTGGTAGTATAGCAGATATTCCAAAGCTGCCAGGTAGGCGAGATCTGATGAGTGTGGTTTATAGGTAATAGGAGGGTGGGGAATTCATTGCCGCACTCAAATTTGACTTCGACCTCCAAATTTAAGGTTACCATTTGCTAACTCGAAAACTATTAAAGACAGAGGAAAATTTCCGATTGCTACCCTGTAGAGCAACACCACATTAGTCTAAAAACAATTTTTAATCACAACCTTCCCCTTGAAAGATTTTGAGAAAATGGGCGAGAAAGAGTCACTCAGGGTTAGAAACTTAATGAGCCTTCCCAAAGGTGTGCTTCCCTGCAATTCAAATATGTTAGAAACCTCAGCCAAACTGGCCAGCCCAACCTCGTGATGAATGAATGAGTGAGTGTGCATTTTTCGCTCTATCTTTTATATAATAGTAAAGATTGAAGCAATTTCTGGTTTTTGGGGGCATGAATATTTTAGAACAAATTCTTTTAAAGAAAACAGCTTTTTCATTTTTTTTTCACCTCTTTCTTGCCAAATTACGTCAAAAAGTATTATAAATTAATATATTATACGAGAGTAATAAGCAAAGTATTATAAGTCAATAAGCAAGGTTTCAATGTGATATGGGGTACTTAAAAGTTTAAAACAAGCGCCTGAAGCCATCGTCGATAGATATCGGCACTATTCAGATGACAATAGAGATCCTGAATAGAACCCGTAATTCTATTCAGGGTCTCTAGCGGACGACTTGTGACAATTGACACCCTACTAGCGATGTTTACAGAAGCGAAGCCGCAGTTGAAAGATAGATCAGACGTTAAAGAGAGATCGAATCATTAATGTTTTGATGCTAATCCTAATTGTTTGTAAGCTTCCACAGCAATATTTTTTAAGTAAACAAACTAGAAAGAGTTTCCAACTATTACTTTGTCATTTTATGCACTCTGTGTAAAGGTTTATTTATTAAAATGTGTATAGCTCTAAAGCGAAGTCACGAATAGATGATTTTAAAAAAAGAGACGTTAAATGAATGACATTGAATGAATTTATTAACTCTTTTTAGTTTGTTTACTTAAAAAATCCCGCTGCGGACGCTTACAAACAATTATTGATAATTATTTCTGTAATTCACGGAGCTGACATGGTCTTTACCGCACTGAGATTCGACTTCTCTTTAACGTCTCCTGAAAGATAGTGGCACACACTTCGAGCAGCGCTCCGTTGTGCGATTTTTGTGAGCTAGAGTTATGGAAGCATAGAATATTAGAATGTTAAAAAATGTTTCTATCTACGGTGAGAAGTGCGTGTCACGTCACGCTGTCTACATTTGGGTGCAGATATTCTCTGAAGGGCAGACACCTATCGTAAACGAACACAGAGTCGGCCGGCCAACGCACATTACCACCAAGGCAAATGTGCAACAATTTGAAAACTTAATCCGAGCATCTGTTCTGCCCTCTTAAACATCGTCTTTCGGATGAACACTTTCCCGACGATGAAGCTGTAGAAAGAGAAGTCGCCACCTGGTTCAAACAGCAGCCCAAAAAAGAATTTTATGGTGCTGTTTTTGAAGGACTTGTTAACCGATGGGACAAGTGCCTGAATGTACAGGGAGATTGAGTGGAGAAATAAAAAAGTTTTCAAATTACATGTATACTTTTATATGTTTCATTTCTATATTCATTTGTAATTTACTTATTGACTTATCCTCGTAATATGAGGTAATTATCAAAAATAAATTTTTATCCATTTCATCTATTTTGGTAATCTCTACAGCCAACCAGTCAACGCCATCTGTCGAAACGAAGATTTTTGAATTTTTAACTCTACAAAGTTCGATGAACGGATTTCCGTCATATTTCCTGACATTTCCTAGCCTCACGATTATCTATATTGAGGAAATGTAGGATGTGCTGGATTGAGTTCTTCCTTCAACGGTGCCATAATTACACTATATTCTTTCTGAGAATAATTATAATTGAATCAAAACGAACAGTAATATTTATTGTAGTTGCATAGGCTCAAATTCAGATTTTTTAGTTCTAATAGTTCTAATAATATTTTGACCTACAGTATAGAAAATAATAAATGACCTACATTTGGTTTACTTTCTTATTTAAAGTATTTTTCAATTATAATTTTTTCTAAATTTAGAATATCGCAAGTGATAATAGAATATAATTGCACAAATACGCGCAATAAACTAAAATTTATATGTTCAAAATTAGAACTAATCAATAGTATCTGTGTCTAACAATTTCAGGAGTTCTTCATGTAACATCACGCTTAGAAGTGCTCACAAAAAGCACCAGCACCTCTTCCATTATCTGGTTAAGCAAAGAAATATCCACTGCCCACAAAGTAAACATTATTTCAGGGAAAATGTAACAAAGACGCACCACAACCGTGGTTACTCTTTAGCGATCCGATCAATATCCCGGCCTTCTTATTCACAAAAAAAGAAGAAAATAATTGCGCCAAAAAGCCATTTATAAAGCCACACAATAAAATATATATTCAAAAAAGTTTGTGAGGTTGTAAGGCTCTATAACCATATATAAGAAATGTAATGCAAATCTAGTAAAGTAAAAACATTAAATAAACAACAACAATAAAATATTAAATACAAAGGAGAAAAGGGAAGAAAAAATTCCGCGGCTTTCCTTCCCCTTTCTCCTTTGTAGTTACGATTTGTTTGAAGTATATCTTCAGTTTATTATTATCTTCGCTTTGAATAAAATGTTGTTAAATTAATATTGAAAAATAAGTTTTCAAAGCAAATTTTACAATTGAGATTATTATAATTGTAAAATATAATTTCATTATTAGAATATAAATAGATTTCACATATATGTAGTAACATTTCCATTTGCTAATTAAAAGCGGGAAGCTCAAAACTATATACCAGGATCTTCAATGGGATTTTTCCACTTCTATCTTACTTTCATCACGTTAGATTTTAACTACAGTGATTACTTTGATGAGAGATAAATCTCTGCGGTAGCTGTGCCGAATGATTTGTGAAATGTTGTTGCAGTCGTTGCTTGAATCATTTAGTACCTACTACAAACTGTTTATTTTTTCTATATCGGTTATTTAAAGAAACACGCTGTTAAAGAAGAAAAAAAAAAGCAAATGATTGATTTATTTTATTTGGCAACATCTAAAGTAAGTCGGCTGAATAAACTCTGATTGTGTTTGAGCTTGCTGATGGATTTACTTTGAATTAATTTGTTTATATTTATGTAGCATTCATCATGTAATTTTAAGACGAATTAACATCAAAGGTACCTATCAACATAAATGAAATACAGGAACAATATTTTAATGATATACTAAAGATAAGAGACATCAGAAAAAAATTTAAAGCCGTGATTATCTTAAGTAAAGAACTTTTTCTCGCAAAGAACAAAGGAGAAGAACTGTTTAAGAGACTATATAAAAATAAAAAACTAAGTTACCTTAACTGTGAATAAATGACATCAATGGAAACACAAAGGAGCCAAAACTGCTGTTCCACAACAAAATACGTATCCAGGCTTAATAAATATTTTGTTGTGGAAAAGCGGTTTTGGCTCCTTTGTGTTTCCATTGTTTAAGAGACTGCTTTATAAGCAATGTAACATTGTCAAACATTTACCTATTTTTCTATCAGTTATAAGAATTCGAAAAATGAAGGACTTCAATATGTTGGGAGATATAAATAGTTATTATTCCACATTTTTTAGAAAATTGACACAATATTTTATGTGCATTGCTAGGTTTAATTTTAGGAAAATAAGTGAAAAGCACGTCCATGAACCCAATATTTTAAGTGCAACACGAAAATACATTTAAGTGTTTATAAGATACGGTAGAATATTCAGAAATAGATGGGAGAAAATGCATACTGCGTATCATCATTTAAAAATCATGATGCGATACGGTGCAATATGCACATCTGCACAAGAAAAATGGCCTGCTGAGAGTAGTAATTGACTTCCAGCAGAACGTATAGTCCATTGAATGGCTAAGATCGCCACGTTCCTGCGGCATGGAATTGATAAGGTTATCGAAGAGGATTTGGAGGGATTTTTGCTATTCAGTTAGAGTAGTCCCAGATCTCATAGAGTCAAGGAGATAGACTTAGCTGCAATGCGTCAGCCAAATGTGCCCTAAGCAGCGCTGCCAAAGTATTTTTTTTTTCAAGTAAAAAAAAAAGTACGAAAATTTACCAAAAAGTACCAAAAAAAAATTTAAACCGTTTACCTGTGAATAAAACCTTTTTCGAGTTAGAATAAAAAGTTACCAAAAATTCTGCCAAACGTACCAATACAAGAAATTTCAAGACAAATAGCACCAAATTGTTACGAAGGTACCAACTTTGGCAGTGCTGGTCCTAAGCATGCTTAATTGTACAGAAAAATAATAATATATTACCTTAAATACTGGTGGATGCCAATTTCTTAAAACACAAACTAAATCCGCTGTTATACAAAGATTTTTATTCATGGTGGATTTAGTTTGTGTTTTATGCTTAATTATATTTAGTCAACGAAATATACTGATCAGCCAAAACATTATGACCACTTCTACTCTAAAAGAATGCGCTCATCAGACACATTATAGGATACACAGAATAACTCGGGAAGTATTAAAGTTAGGAATTTGAGAATTTGAGGGATTAGAGTGAGCATTCCCCGGATAGCTTTACTATATGGCCTTAAAATTTGATCAAAATCGGCCGAGTACTTTCCGAGATAAGTGCCAAATGGTGCAACCCGGACTCAAATAATTTGTGTTAGTAGAGGAGAGTGGGTAACAGTGAGACACACTTTTTTCTGAAGCAGTTTTTTCATGTTACAATGGATCAAACGCAACGAATTTTTCCTGTGAAATACTAAACTTATACAGCTATGACATAATTTAATTTCAGATTTTATTATGAAAAACCTTCGATGAAAAAAAAATCAAACCCCCAGGGTTGGGGAAGAATGAGACAACAAGGGGAGAACAATGAGACATGCTTTTTTGGTGCATTTATTTTGATTTAAAATTATTAGAATAATTATCAATTGAATTACAACATATTCTTCTAAATTTAAAAAAACTTTGAAAGGTTAAAATCATACATTAACACTGAAAAGGGGTACAAAAAGGAGAATAATAACACCATTATAATATGTTGGTTTAAATTTTTATAACTATTGTGATTTAAGGAAAATATAAAATATGAAATTATTTTGCCAAATAATAATGATTCTTTGATATACTACATCATGCAGAATTCAACGTGCTGTGGTGGGTAACACTGAGAAACCCGTCTCACTGTTCCCCAAATCATTTTGTCTCACTGTTACCCACACCACATGATTTAATTTTTCAAGCCTGTAGGCCTAAGTTTCCATTTCATTTTTAAATCGCTTATAGATTTCAGAAAGCTTAATGAATAAGCATTCCATATATAGCTATCTTTTTATCAATTGCTATAAACGTGGTGAACAATGTACTATAATTGGCAATCAAGAAAATTTACATTACTAACCTTAACTTATGCATGTACAGTTTTCTTGAGCCTGCGGGGATCCTAGAGAACTGAAACTAGATGGGTGCATAGATGATTACGTTCACCTTTTAGCTATGGTAGCACTACTTGCTGGTGATGTCTTTTCTGGATGCTACATTGAATATCTCACTGTTCCCCGTGTCTCACTGTTACCCGCTCTCCCCTGCATATGAAAAATGGAAGAAGGTTTGGTTTGTTTGGTATTAACGTCCTTTTCAACTACTATCGTCATTTCAGACGGCATTATAGGGGCCGCAAATTTTTCCTCGCAAGAGTTCTTTAACGTGCAGCCGGCAAACGATTACACTTGACCAAAGGCTTTACTTCCCTTCCGAAGGACGTGCGTGATCTCAAGATTTCCCCCCTGAAGAAATCCTCATCGTCCTCGGGCGCCAAAGGCGATCACGCAACCACTGAGCCACAGAGACCGATAATGGAAGGACAGTGCAACCGTTAGTAAACGCCGATGCTTTCCCGGAGATGGAGTCTTCCAACAGGATAACGCCATAAGACAAGAACTGCCCTCCAGTGGTTTGAAGAACATCCTGATGAATTCCAGGGGATATCCTGGACCCATAACTTACCGGATTTAATTTTATTGAGCACCTGGGACGTCATGGAGTGCCCGCCCAGAGCTCACCAGCCACTTCCTCATAATCTACGGAAATTGCGTGACATCTGCTTACAAATCTGGTAAAATTTTCACCCAGACACTTTTCAAGGACTTGTAGAATTCATGCCACGGCAGGTTGCAGATGTTTTGCGTGCCAAAGGTGGAGCAAAAGGGTATTAGAATGGTGGTCATAATATTTTGACTGGTCCGTAAACACAGGTTACTCCATATGTTAGAATTCTTCTTTTGAAGTTTTGCCAACCACCCGAGATCTGTGAGATCTTGTGTTATCATCCATGAAAAGGAACGAATCATCACCCGTTGCATCATTTGGCATGAATCTCTTTACATTTGGGTTGGTCAGATTGCCGTTTTAGGCTACGTATAGGTTGGAATGTCCACCTTTATTTTGTCATCCATCTCCGTCGTAATGATAACCTAATTACCTCGTATAACGCTGGTTCAAACATTAATTTTGATTTGGATATTTATGATTCGGCTGTCTACATCTCACGCGACTTGCGTTCTCCATTTTCATTCAGATATTAATAGGGCTTGTATACTGTAATTATTTAGAAATGAGCAAATATTTTACGGATTTTATTCAAGAATTAATTTCAATAAAAATGATTTTATAAATAAACTATTAATTGGAATTCAGATAAAACACTAAAACTTAAAAACTCAAAACTTAAAAAAATAAAATTTTATAAAAGGCCTGTTTACAAATCGAAACTACCACCATATGATTCATCAAAATAAACGAACGCGTTCTCGTAAACCGGAGGGATTATGCAAGGGTCGGAGATTAGAGTTGCGTTTTGCGGCGTTAGCTATTAATAAATTACTTCTCCAGTTTTTCCCCATGAATTCGGCTTTATAACAAAGCTTTTTGGACGACATCAATCTCACAAAAACCTACACTAATCCTATAGAAAGACAACTATAAACATAGAAAACCTAATCCAGTCCACTCGAGTTAAATATAACTCCTTCGAACCAAGACTCAAAGAATATTAGAGATAAATTTTGACTCTCATTTAGCTGTCATCTTTCGCGTCGAGGAATTAGACAATTAACCCCAGTAACTTTCATTATGAAAAAGTTGAGAAAAGTATTAATCATGATAATCAAAACCAAATTCATCTCCAAAATCAATTAGGCATTTCCTGTCTAGTTGTCTGCCTCTACGTTTTCGTTAACCTAACCTAACCTAGCCAAATCGCCTATACTTTATAGTGCTTTTTCCTTAGACAAATTTACGTCTACCACCAGCGTTTAAGTCACGAATTTTGTAACTCGCCGTAAAAACAGCCAATTTGAAGGACTTTACAACATCCTTATAAATATATCCAACTCGATGATACATTTGATACATTACATCAAGAAATGATTAATGACTACTCTCTTTTGCAGATCCGCAGATACCGTTTTGAGTTACCGGTACTATTAACCAAATTCAGAAGAAAGACATTCCACTGCCATTCGTTTGGAACAATATTCTCTTAAAAACTCGAAATGCCATCATGAACTGCATCGAACACGTGAATGATGTGAAAGAGTTATTGTATATAGGTTAATCGTGTGAATACAAGCTGAGAATGCCTGTTGAATTGGTTCAAATTTCATTATTTGTCTTAAAGTCCATCTTGGGCTTTATATCCATCAAATTCAATCCAATTCAAAATATTCGGACAAAGGTCCAAGCATGTCCAGCAGAGAAAAAACTCCAACAAAGGGGCATCCCAACGAAACAAACAACAGCAAAACAAAAACCACAAGCATAAAAACTTAAAATTAAAAGGAACAATATTTTCCACACAATACTTGAAATAATTTAAAATAAAAGTTCAAAATTAAAAAATATAAAAACGTAAATATTCAACCAGAGGGATTAAAAAGGTCCAGCTCCCTAAGAAAAGTTTGTATAACCAACGTAAGTGTTGGTTATCCGACTAAAAAAAAGAGTATAGAAAAATTGAATAAATGAGTTATCCGACTACGACGATTGGCCAATAATAAATGGAGAATTCACAAGGTCGTATAAAAGCTTAGATAACCATTTAACACGTACAGAGTTAATCAAGCTCTTAGCATTCAACAGGCCCAACCTCCGACACTCTTCAATATATGGAATATTCGATGTTAAATTGACTACGAGATAATTGATATACAAAACGTCTTTGAACTCGTTCCAATTTTTCAATATGACATGAAAACAACCACTCCAAACCACACAATAAAAAAGCAAACGAGCCAAAACCAAGGATCGAAACAAAGAAATCCACACAGAAATTCACCGCTACGTTGGCCTGGAAAATAATAATAATAATAATGAAACATATTATTAAAGATTCGACTGATGGGTCTTGCAGGAAATGCCATATCGCAGAGAAAACCATCCAACACGTCACATCCATTTACAAAATACTCATGGAGACAGATTATTTACACAGACATAACCAAGTAGCCAACATCCATACATCAACATCTAGCTAAGATACACAACCTAAGGGACATTCACACACCATACGATAAATATATCCTCGACACTGTCTTAGAGAACATCACACATAAACTATATTTTGACAGAGCTATAATCACTGACAAAACTATCCCTCATAACAGACCAGACATTACACTAGTAGATAAGCAAAACAAAGTGACGTACATAATTGATATCTCCATCCCCAACACACACAATTTACAAAAGACATACACTGACAAAATCACTAAATATACGGATCTTGCACACGAAATAAAACGCCTTTGGGGAGTTAACAGAGTACACATTGTTCCTGTCGTTCTTTCTGCCACTGGGGTTATTCCACACTCGCTACACAAAAGCCTGTCAACACTAAATTTAAACCCAGAAAAACCTTATACAAAACCTTACAGAAAGAAACATCTGTCACATAGTAAGGAAATTCCTACACCCAAACATCAGTACTCCCACGAGTGCATAACTTTCTCTCCCTCGCATTTAAGTCCCTTGGGCTTGGTCCTCTCTTGGGTTCGCCTCTGGGATTGGCTTCCGGGCTTGATCCGAGTTTGGCTTCCCCAAACAATAACAATAATACAGGGCCGTAGCCAGGACGTTATCTTGGGGGGCGGGTCGATTTTCAAAAATTCCTGACCTTTTTTCAAAACTTCCACTGAGTCGGACCTTTTTTCAAAAATTCCACTGAGTCGGACCTTTTTCCATATTTGGGAGGCGGACCTTTTTCCATAATGGGTTGGTCGTCGACCCCCCTCGACCCCGCCCCCCTGGCTACGGGCCTGTAATAGTAATCATAATAATGAAACGAATTCACGAGATATTATTCGAATGAATGAGGTATAATTTGTAAGACACAGGACATATCTCAGCTGAGAAGGCTGAAGAACACACATGCCACTAACACTGTTAATTTAAAATCTTATAATTAAAATTTGCATACAATACTGAATTACAAACAGATAGTGAAATCCTCATTTACTGTCATGTGATTCTTCAGGTATCAATATTGTTATATCTCTGATATTGTTACTGTTATAGCTTCGAAGAAAATATTTATTGCCTCTTTCATTGAATTATTTGTATTTTCTTTTATTTTATAACTGGTATTGCGAGATTTTTAGAGGAGTTAATCTCTTTTAAGTTTTCAAAACACGTTTTTGAAAATTATTATGTTATAAATTTAGTTCATATCATTATTAATGTAGGAGAAATGATGGAAATTGAGAAGCCACTTAAACGGGGAAAATTAGATCTGATAAACGTGATAAAACAATTATAAGCACTGAAAAGTGCCAGGCAATTGTAATTATCCTTTTCTTTGAACAGTAGTGAATTTATTTTGTAAACTGCCTAAGCTTGGTAGTGCGAAATGAAACTACACTCGGAAACAATATTTGCATTAAAATAACTCCATCGGAAACATTATTCTTCTAATTGTTAATGTTAAAATTGGTAAAAATTTGTCCAGTCATAATGTAGGGTATTTCTTCAAGATGTGCTCCAATTCAGATACAAAATTAGGACGGAGGCTAGGATGATTTAGAACATAATTTTTTTTATCAATGTGTTGCATGTTCGATTTGATTCTAAGGTTTATTGCTAGTGGTAGGATTATTAGCATTTTCCTAATAATCTATTGGAAAAGTCTATCTATTCATCATTTCTAACTTTGCAATATCCTTTTGTATATTTTTATTATCAGATGTATTTAAGCGATTCATTTTTTCATTTAACACTTAAACTATTCATCTTTCTTTCTCTAAAGTCTGAAGTGGTACACGAGACGGAACTGACAACAATTCTTCACTATGCTTTGTTAACATGACTGGCCTGCCACTGCGGAAGCGGAGCTGATAATTGTTCAGTCTGCTTTGTTTACATGCCTCGGGGTAAACCAACACCTCCTAGAAAGAAAGCCAAACAACTGAAACGTCATACATTGTTACATCATCATAATTCGGCCATTGTTGATCGTATTTCTACCAATAATAAGCTCTAAATTTGGTCGACTTATGATGATGTAACAATGCATGACTTTTCAGTTGTGAGGCTTTCTTTCAATGCATGACTTTTCAGTGGTAAACCATGACCTACTGGATACTAACGACTTTTTCATTTGCCTGATTTCCATTGTTGTTTCAGGCAGACATTGTTGTTTCAGGCATATTATTACAGGAATAATTGCCGAAACTGTGGATACCGACGTATAAAA
>JAHWFO010095468.1:2014811-2103350 GCA_023313115.1 Rhysida immarginata | reverse complement strand
CCTCAGATGCGCATTTCGGATTTCACAAATCCTTCATCCTTTTGACTGATGAAGGATTTGTGAAATCCGAAATGCGCATCTGAGGAAATAAAAAGAATTGATGTGGATTAGTGTTTTCTTTTGTTCCATTTTTTATCAGGCATATTAAAATATTTAATATTTCCCGTTTACTATCACCCTTTATTGGGAGATTTCAAACATTTTTTCTATCTGAAACAGCAATTCGGAATGCAATTACATAATTTATATTCACAGAAAAAAATTCTGATAAAAAATATTGATTGAAAACAGAAAAATGAAAAAGGAAATTAATACAATGACAAAATTGTAAAATTAGTAACATAGCCTACAATGATAGAGCATTGTAGGCTATGATTAGAAATATCACATTACCTTGAATATTGTCATATCATATATCATCTTGAAATGTCATATCATTTTGAAATTTGTAATGTTATGAAAAAATTTAATTTAATAATTTTTATAAAAATAAAATGAGAACAATTTATTTACAAGTATATTTATTACTCTATTCAGGTAGAAAAAAAAGCTTGAAATCCCCCATAGAGGATGATAGTACATGTGAAATTTTAAACATCTTTGTCTGCCTGAAACAACAATGAAAATCAGCTAAATGAACAGGTCGTTAGTATCCAATAGATCATGGTTAAACAAAACAGGTTTTAAGATTTCAGTCCAGATCGTGTTCCAAGCAAGAAAAAATATTCTCCAATGATCCTAATAGTTATATTTATAACTGTATATTCCGTGAAATTTTATAAGATAATTAGCATGTATCTATTTGTATATTAACATTGACGTACATTTCAGAATTGAAATGATGCTCAAATGTAGAAAACACTACACAGCAATTTTGTTCTGTGAATAAGAATAAAATAAGCCGAAACTAATAGTCATATTATCAATGCTTTTGTGGTTATACCAATTCTTTTTTGTTTATAACTCTACAGAAATGGATATACCGGTGCTTGTGTTTCTGTTTCAACGTAAACTGTTATCATCCTCAAAACATAAATTTCACATGAACATCAGAAACATCAACCCTTTTGCACATGCGTACAAGATGATGAAGGATGTCTGTAGCCGCTCCACAGGAAACGTTCAAATGTGGAAAATGCAGCACGATCCCAGAAGATATAATTTGCCAGCAGTGTTTGAAGCCGACGATGGAGAACCAACCATCATTTGAGCTAGATTTATGCATCTATTCAAGCACGGGGAACAAGTGACAACACATGTCGAATTTGAGTCCGAAATGTGATCCAGTGATTTACCCGTTGCTGTTTTCTCATGGAAAAGTAGACTAGAAGAAGAAATTCAGGAGCACTGAAGGGGCGAAAGTCAGAATGTTAGCCTTGTACTACTATAAATTGTAAGAAAGACCAGGACTGTTTAATCCGGTGTTGCACGCGGGGAAACATACTCAGCAGTATATTGTGGACGTTTTTTATAACTTGAAGGAGACCGGCTACTTTGTGTGAAGGAAAATCAGAAGATTTTGAGAGTGGAGGCTTACCACTTGACTTAATGGATTTTCTTCACAATCAGGCTGATAACTTTAATATGAAAGCAGGAAAGGTTTGTGTTCTACCTAAGTCATTTACCAGGATGCAATGGCCATTGTAGCCCAGTTCGGGTAACTAGATCTCTTCATCACATATACATGCAATCCAAATTGGACTGAAATGACAGAACAGCTGGCTCCGTACGAAATTTGGATGTATGGACCCGACATCTTCGCGAGAGTTTTTGGTTGAAATTGAGGGCATTTGTCGACGACCTGACTAAAAACTCGGTTGTGAGAAAAATGGTGGCATGGATGAACATCACTGAGTTCCAGAAAAGAGGTAATGAATTAATGAAGAAAACCAATATAAAATGGAATGATCCTCAAAGGCAATTATTTGAATGCATCCATGTCTTCCAAGAATACCTATAATCCTCAAGACATAAATTTCACAGACTGTAAGCCTGCCTGCCTTGCCACTAGTCTTAACCTATTGGTTAAAAACAAAGGACCATTTTGAAAATTAATATCCAGTTTTTAGTCTACTCAAGCAATACTAACTTATACGTATAGAAATTGTTATAGGCTTGTCTGTTAGTTGCATTGTGTGTAAAAACTTTATCAGTGCATAAATTATGTTTTATTGTAATGATTATTCTTCTGAAATATAAACATAAAGAGAAATGAATAAGACAAATAGGAACAGAGTAAGCGAGGAAAAAAACCAACAAAATTCTTCGTAAGTATTAAACTTAGAAATGACGGGCGTAGTGGGTCGCAAATGATGAATGAGTTTCTCCTACTGGGAGTTCTCGCTACCAAAGCTCTGTCTTTATTACGTGGGCACAAGTGCAAATCGAGAATGGAATTATTGCCAAGTATGAGCATCTGTTCCTGTAGTAAATCTCGTTTAACTTTCTTTAGCACTTTCTTTAATGTTTACAAGTCTCAGAATAAAAACAGAAATTTCTTCGAGTTCAACGTTCGATAATTGATTGCGTCCTTGTATTTTTTTTTAGGATAATGAATGTGTTTTTTTGTATGTTCTTAAGACATGTTAAAAGAGATTAGAAAACAAAAGGAAGTTACTTTCATTTCTTCAATTTTTACAATGGTTATTTAGTCAATATTCCATTTAATTTTCTAGAATATTCTATGATTAACGACTACATAATTCAAAGGGTTCATGCATCTCCAAAAAACTTGTTTGTTTTTTAGTGAGTGTACATCACTTTTTAAAATACATGAAGATGAAACAGCACATTTTTATTCAAACTTTAATGTGAAAGAGACATCACCATTAAGTATTTTAATTTTATTCACAAAGTCCTCGTTGGAATTTAATCAATTCAGCGTTGTTAAAATATTGGCGTGGAAGTTTCACTGCTCATGCACGATCGATTTTTTTATCACTCTTGAATGGAAAGAAATCTCTATCGTTAAGATTCAAAGAATAATTAAATTTTTAACATATTCCTCTACTTTAGAGTCCTCGCTTCTTCTTTTTTTTCTAACAAAAACGATAATAATTAGGAACATAGAAAAGAATAAATTTCAATAAGAAGGGTTTGCATTTTATCATTATTATTATTATTATTATTATTATTATTATTATTATTATTGCTAACAGCACAAAATTAGAAAAGAATAGGGGGAAAAGTAAATGAACCTGTAATATATTAATTAGCATAACTTACTGGTTTCAAACATTAAAGTTAACGAATCGCATTCTTTCTAAAGGAGCCAATTTCTTATGTGTAAATTAAATAGCTTTAACGATTTTCTATTCGTTTTCCTCTTTTTTTAAGTGCATGCATGTAAAAAAAAAAAAAAAAAGAATTAAAAAAAAGAAAGAAATAACACACTCACTAACTCTCCGTAATTCAATTGATTATACAGAAATTTCACCGTACTGCCTATCCAATGGACATCTTTATTTATTTTTTATTTTTTTTGGAAGTAATTTTCATTTGAAAATATAAATTTTACTTGCATTAAAAATTGGGAAAATGCTGATAAAAATCTCGTTTTTAGAATTAACCACTATAATGGTAATCCGCCTAACGGTAGTAGAAGTAAGTTTTGCCTTTTCGTTTTCTGGATTCCTAGAATTGAAAATTTCGAACTTAACAACACGTTTGTTTATAACTGCGGTTATAAATGGTTTTAAAATTTAATTTAAAATAGGAATGCAATTCCGATTTCAAGTGCAAATAGATTCCTGAAATTTAATAAATTAATTGCATTATGGCCATGAATGAATAAACTCGAAGAAACTTTAATTAAATGAGTTTAATGGCCCTCGCTATGGTAATTCCATTAACATTAATCAGTGTAAACCTACTCGGAAGCAGTGATCCTTAAATTCAGTTGAGTGTGGACATGTCGGATTCGCCGAATTCAGTTCATGACGCAGCTTGTAGAACATTCCAACATAAAGTGCCGTATTAAAGAGGTTAAGCAGAATCAGTGCGAATATGATGGCAATTTACAAAATGAATGCGTCTTCTAGCACCTAACAGTACAGTTGCATGAAATCCTGTATGGTCAGAGCATTCTTCACCACAAACTACGAGGGCATATTGAAAAGTAATGCCTCCATGGCTGTAACTTTTTTATTTTTTAACCGATTTTCAAAATTCTTTTTGTATCTGATACTTACATTTGTCCTCTATGTAATGCACTATTCACTTTTTGACATAGTCCCCATCCCTTTCCACGCATTGCGCCAACGCGTGATTAGTCGGGTGAACCCGTCGGAGAGGAATTCCGGGGTTGTTGTCGACACCAGGGCCGAACGGCAGGTTTCACCTCGTCGTCAGAACGCAACTCATGGCCCTTAAGGTGCTCTTTCCTCTTTGGGAAGTGGTGAAAGTCGCAAAGTGCAAAGTCTTTCATTTTTGAACTGCAGTTTTTCATCTTTGAACTGTAGGCGCTGCAACCCCCTCTGATGTGTGGCAATCGTGTGCGGACGGGCGTTATCATGCTGCAGAAGAGGATCCAAAGCTGCCATTCAATCCTCGTGTCGACGACAACCCCGGAATTCCTCTCCGACGGGTTCACCCAACTAGTCCACGCGTTAGTGTAATGAATGGAAAGGAATGGGGACTATGTCGAAAAGTGAATAGTGCATTACATAGAGGACAAATGTAAGTATCAGATACAAAAAGAATTTTGAAAATCGGTTAAAAAATAAAAAAAGTTACAGCCACGGAGGCATTACTTTTCAATATGCCCTCGTATAAGTCTAATTCACACACGTAATGCAACAGGTTTTTCCCTCGGCCAATTTTTGTTAGAAAAATAAAATAGCTTAATGCAGAGCATCTTCTAAAAACATTTTCTTGTCCCCTGGCTCAGCAGATTTGCCCTGCGCTCAAAAAAATCGAATTACGGCCCGTTGTTCATCACGGAAACAATCAGTTAACAAAGCTGCCAACTTACCCACTTGACACTCGAATGACTCGAGTGACTACGAGCGCCGTATACCTTACACGATGGTGCTGCAACCTATACCGAACCTTGCGTAAATGATAATTGCAACGACCGATATTCATAGAACAAGTTTACATTGCAACAATTTGAAGATATTTCATTTTGCAATCATCATTAAATCGCTCCTACTCACTTTTCCATTTTCTGGATCATAAAAGCGCTGAATGAGCTGCAGAATGGTAGATTTCCCTCCTTTCGCTGGACCTACCAAAGCAACAGTCTCGCCGACATCTATGGCAAATGTTAAACCCACTTGGCCCCTTCCCTAATTCAAGTGAATTTGACACCTATGGCAAATACTTATACTTGAGTTTTGCTGAAAATAAGATGTATACGGTGAAACATTGGAGTATTTGTATTGGCTTTTAATCAGCAAAAATGGACCTGGTATTTGGTGCGTTATTCCACATTACTTACCCACATACAGTCGAAACCCGTTAATACGAACTCGGTTAATACGAAAACCTGGTTAATACAAAAAATTTTGCTGGCCCGTCCCCGTGAATGATATTTACATGTAAATTCATCGTCTTAATACGAACGTTTTTTAATTAAAGTCCGGTTAATACGAAGGAAAATTTCGGAAATTTACTAAGAAAATAGTGATCAGAATAAAAATTCTAATAAGTTTTCTAAATATGCAATTTTCTAAACTAAAAATTAAATGTTTTCTGTTATCTATTACCACTGAATTTTAAAGAATCACATGTTCTTTCGGGCGTGACAAACACCAGGTGTTGTTCACTAACGCGAATCTGATTGGTTCTGTATGAGAGCGCACTTGTTTCAAAAGAAATTGAATCACGTTGCAATTTTAAACAGGAATCAATCGATCTTCTTCGATACAGATTACATAGCTACACACTACAGACTACACAGACTACACTACGTACTGCTACACAGCTGCTACACCATGTCCGACATAAGGAAAAAGAAACTAAATGATTTTTTGCTAGAAGTGAAATTTAAAATTCTAGATGTCATTGAAAAACCACATGCAAAAAAGGACAGGTTGCTAAAGAATTTGAAATTCTTCCGTCAACTTTGTCAATAATAAAAAACGCTAAAAAAATAAGACAGCAAGCAGAGACAAGTGGGGCACTTAAAAGGAAACGGATGCAATACATGAAGAAATGGAACAGGCATTGCTGAAATGGTTTCAACAAGCAAGTTTACTTTTCTCCTGATGACGAGATCGTTCAACAGTGTCTAGATAGAAACCAAGATGGCGGAGTCGAAAGTGATGAAAGTTATGATGATCCCGGGCAAATTCACCACTCTGCTCGGTCAACACAGCGTATGATTACTGTGATGGACGATCTCAAATCATTTATTTAGTATGGGGAAAATGTTCCTCCAAATTTATTTACCTTATACTCAAAAGTTAATAATGTTTTAAGCAGAAATTTTGTAATGTTATGTAGACAGATCAAAATAACAGAGTTTTTTAACTGAAGGAAAGGAATAAAAATGTTCGTATATTATAACAATTATTTTTCTATGGTTATTTCGAAAATTATCAGAGTTGATGGATAATACGAAAAAAACTTATGGTCCCGACGATTTCGTATTAACGGGTTTCGACTATATATATAGTCGGGCGGTTATAGGAAGACACATGGCCATTCCCATTTATTGAAGGTCAAACGTAGTCACATGCTCAGCACAACCAATCATCTTTAAGGATAATCTCTCTTCCTCAGCCTTTGTTAAAAAATAAAAGTTTTTTGAGATTTTCCTACAGAATCAAGTGATCCATGGCAACGGAAGCTTTATGCCATGTGTCTTCCTATAATCGCCCGAGTATACAGTGGCGCCATCTGTCGCTGTACAAAAAACTCGCTATATCGCGGATTCGACTTGTCGCGGGCGGTGAAATCTTGGCTCCCAAGTTCCGCGACATAGAGGGGCAGCAGTATATTTGACTTTGCCCCCCCCCCCTCCAACAACATAAATCCTGGCTACGCCCATATTTCCGACTTATATATTGACTTACCCTTGTACATATTGGGCCATCCCAAAAAATGTTTCCATTTGCGCCCCACAGCTTTTAAGGCCGACATTGTTTTGGAGCGGTCACTAAGATCTTATTACGATATTCGTTACATGGGTTTTGACAAATAAATCCTTTTTTCTTTAATTATACTGACACCAGTATTAAAGCCCATAGTCATACGACGGGTGCCACAACAGGAAAATCTGTAAATTCGCAAATACAATCAAATAATTAGAGGTAATGCCTTCTGAATCTTAGCAAAGAAGAATTACGCGCCTCAGGTTTTTATTTTTTGTCTCCTCAGGTTACGTACTAAGAAAAATTCTTATATTACCAGTCTCTTCACATAATATCGTAATCTCCCATAAAAGGATGTCGAACCAATCCATGAAATACTGTTCACCTTGCCTGGAGTTTTTCTTCGAAAAACCTTAGGTGCTCAAACATACTCAATCAAGCAATTAAAACGTCAAGGTCAATATGCGATTAAATTTGAGATCATCATATCCATCAATATGCAATATGTGCCCAGTCAATATCCCGTTTCATATCTATATCCCGTTTCATATCTATATACTGGTATTAATACGTAAACGTCGAAATTGGGGAACATTTTTGGGTATTTATTATACACGTAAAAGAAGGGGAATGAAACTTATTTCATTCGAAAGGTACTGTACCATAGAAGCGCAGAAAAAAAACAAGCCTCTGCGACTACAATTAGCCGAGATATTAATTAAAAACCTATGCCGATAGGATGCTAATAGATACCGATAGATGGCGTCCTATGTCCATCAGTGAGAATTTAATTCAATTCGCGTGAGATTCGTGGATTCAATTGCAGTGAGAGAGATTGTATTTTAATAATATTCGTAGCTACAATTCATCGTTTACACAATTAGTCGAATTTCGAACACAGGTGATACTAGTAATGATAATTCCTGCACTCTACATTCACGAACAGTAAACTGTTTACATGTCACAATAAACTGTTAGTTAATCAGGGATCTGTAATATTTTTTGGACGATACTCCCCAAACACATCCCCTCTAAATTAACAGTAGTTTTAAAAATTAATTTTCAAACACGATTTCATTTTTCTTCTTGCTGTTTCTTAAAGGTAAACTCCACGGAAAAATTCGACTTTATTATTATTAATTTTTTTTTTTGCATCTAGGGTAATAAAATATATCAATCAAAATTTTTTCGATTTATCCTGATATTTTATTAAGAAAAATGCCTCGGAAGATTGAAAATTGGCCCTCTCGTCCCCTGAGGAGAATTAGCGGAACAAGAAGTCATTTCCTGCTGCGAGAACTGCTTTCGATTCTACATAACACAAGAGTTTGCTTGCCTTTTTTCTATCAGAATACCTTTAAATTGTTCTCTGTTTGTGTGTGTAAATAAGAAATCCGATAGAAACTTCACGTTTCATAGATTTCTACAATCAGAATCGATTAAGAAGCAGTGGATTACCTTTTGCCAGCGAAGAACTGGTATCCAAATGCAAACAGCATAATCTGCTCAGTTCATTTCCAAGCGTCGTAATTTTTCTACGATCCTGCCGTTTTAAATTCAGTGTCAATTAAAACGAAATTCATTGAAACTCGATTCCGTTCTAACTCTAAATGGGCCTAATTCTGATGATCTTCAAGAACAACGACCGCCTACTTCATTCCTTCGGCAGATAGTAAATGTCTATCTGCTGTCGTAAAGTACGTGCACGAGTAAATACAAGTAAATTTTTTAAAATGTGAATAAAAATACTGGTTTAAACTTATCAAGCAATATACAAAGTACACTATAACACAGTATAACACGCTCATCACTTATAAATAGTGACACAATAATATATACGACAGAAACTTAATATGAAACGTGAAATTGCCATTTGCAGTAAGCAGGGTTCGGTAAGTTGGTCGATAGCGACAGCAGCGCTGTTATTTCACATATCCGCCATCTTGCCTGATTTTTGCATTGGTTACTATGAGAGTAATCACACTTTTTAATTCTATTCGTTAATCTATTCTATAAATTCTATTCGTTATGGTTTAACTAAAAATGCACACCTTCATTCTACTGAGGTTTCGCATAATTAAAGTGAAGACTATGGTTTATTCCCGTTTGGTCTAGCAAGATATTTTCAAGAAGACATCGGCTGTCATTGGACTTGAACTTTATCAGCTATCGTTCTCATGTCAGGGATTTCTCAATGGTGCCTGATAAAATTAGATTTGTTTTCTTGCTACATTCGTGTCATACTCATAGCGACATTGAACTTATTTAATTACTTCTCAGTATTATTCGAAGTATCTACGCTGGAACTAAATAAGTTATTGTGCTTGGAATAACTTCATGCCCTTTAACAATACTATTCTTAGTGCTACCCAACTTAGGTGTATTTTAGTGACAAGTGACAAGTCTTGTGCGTTATGCTTTCGAAAGTCTTTATTTTGTAAGTTACGAGTACGGAATTAAAGTTAATGTTGTTTTTCAAACGGCCCCCAAATTCCTTACTTCTGTTATCAACTTCCACTGCACACCTGGCAATGATGTTTGGTTGTATTAACAATAGGCCTCAAAACTTCATATGTCAAATTATGTGCAGGTGTTAACATCATATACATTTTTACGCCCATGTCAATGTTCGTTGCGACAAAAAAGAACGTTTGCGAGAAGTGTTAATTCATTACTTTATCTTGAAGAAAAGTGCTGCGGAAAGTTATCGTATACTTCGGGAAGCTTATGGTGAACATGCTTCATCTCAAGTCAACGCTGGTTTAAACGCTTTAAAAGTGATATTCCATGTAAAAAACAAAAAAACGTCCAGGTCAATCGAAAAAGTTTGAAGACCAGCATTATTGCAAGCATGATTCCCCTCTAAAACCAGGTGAAACTGTTAATAGCAATTGCTACCGACAACAGATAATCAATTTGAACCACGCTTTGATCTTAAGTCCACTAGCATGGGCCAGAAGACACGACAAAGTAATTTTGCTTCATGATAATGCACCATCACACACTTCAAAAATAGTTGAAGAAACCTTAAAAGATCTTGACTGGGAAGTGTTAACCCACTTGCCATATTCATCAGACCTTGCTCCTTCAGATTATCATTTATTCCGATCGATGGCACACGTATTTTCTGAGCAGCACTTCAAAACGTACGAAGAAGTGGAAAAGTGAGTCTCTGAATGGTTTGCCTTAAAACAAGAAAAGTTCTATAGGGACGATATCCACAAAATACCTGAAAGATGGGGGAAATGTGTAGCTAGTGATGAAGATTGCTTTCAAAAAAGTATTTTTGATGTTTTTCTTGAAATTATCGTGTTTTTTATGATTACAAAATCCGCATTATTAACCGGTACAAGTGGTGTTTTGAATTGATCAGTTAAAAATAAAATATTAAACCTTTTATGATTTTCTTTTATTAAATTTATTTGTAAACCATTCGGATATCCTAGTTTAGAACTATTCTTTGAAGTCGTTTTTTTATAGCCGTGATTAATGAACAACTGGAATACAACATGCACTAATAACTAACATAAAGAATTTAATCTCGAAAGCTCTTCAGATTTAACACAAGCCTGGTAACATTGACCTCGTATCACTGTACTTCTACATTGCGTATTCAATTCCCAGGGCAAATGAAATCGTGACATTTCGAGAAAGAAATCCCAATCATATGTATTGTTTTTGTTTAATTTACGCCCATTAAAAATATTTATACGGTTGGTCAAATTTCTCTTCGCTTTATCTGTACAAAAGTGATGAATCACCCAGTCACTTTCTATATATACTTGAAACATGATGAATGTTTTCGTTAAGAATTTCCTGTACTATTTAAAATTTCCATTAATTTAAGTAGTTTAATTAATTTGCCAAAGGAAGTATAAAAAAAGCAAAAGGCCATTGCATTCTTGTCTAAAACGGCAATAAAGATTTCATAACTAAACAAAATAAAAAAAGCAAAATATCGCTATCTTAGTTTTCATTCTAAATATCAAATTCTAAATTCCATTTAGATTTTTTTTTTAATTAAGTAGAGTCTCTTAAAAGAAAGGCTTGAAAACCGTTGCATAGAAACTGAAATAACTAATTTAGATTCATTACATGGGATTCTTTCAGTAATGAGTCTCTATTCAGGAAGAAAAATTTTATGAGTTTGTTTAAATAAATAGAGCATAACATGAAAATTATAAATAAAACTACTATAATCGCAATCTCACTCTCACGGAGAAAGCTATCCTAATGGTCTCGAATAATTTTATAATAAATTCCACGAAGTTATTAATATTTTCCATGAAATCATACAGCAGCTTGTTCATTCGTTCTAGACACACTGGACATGTTTAACGTCAAATTAATCCACTTAATATCTTAAAGAACCTTCTGACTTAAGCAGTCTTTCTCTTTGTTCCAAATTGTCATCAAGATTTCATGTTATTCCTATAGACTTCACTGTCCAAATTTGATAGATCAGAACTTCGAATATGAAATTTTAACATTTTAAAAAATTAAATGGTTTTGTCAAATTTATTAGATTTATTCTTTTCTATTAAAAACTCACTATTAATCAAAGTCATAATTAATCATCTATGATCATCAAAATTTCACCATTAAATGTAAAAAATTTTCGGGCAATTTTCAATATCAAAATTCCTTCTGTTTATGCCTTTGTAATGCACGCGCTTTCAAGGAATAAATCGAAGGAAGTTTGTTGAAGGATTCTCCGAATAAACAATTTCAAGCTGAATGTCCGGAGCGAAGTCTCGCGCGGTAGAAATCGAAATTATTTCCGATAGCGCAAACAGACTTACCTATGAATCAAAACATCGTTTTCTTTTTTCCGTGGATTCTTATCTTTTCGAACAGACTTCTGGTAGAAAGGAAGTGCCATAAACTTTTTTTTCCTGCATATTATTTCAAGTCAAACTTGTAATGAATGGAAAATTCTGAAAAGCACTCGAGAATAGGAAGAAACCACCACGTTCTAGAGAAATAATAAAATTGAATTTTGATGAAATCTGAACATGAACGGTGCCTATTGTTTCAATAACTTAAACTTTATTTCCCAGCTAAAAATGGAGAAACTGAAACGTTTTGCTACCTATGAGCTCAGTGGTATGTCAGAAAGTGACGAACAGTAATGTCCAAGTACCTTTTATAAATCAATGCACAATGTTTATGTATACTTTAAAGCGATCAAGATCGAATTATTAAGTAATTTACATAATTATTTAGCATAAAAATAAAACTTTTATCAACAAGATCTTTCTCTCCTTTTTAAATTGTAATTTGAAAATAAACATCAGAAATACAGCCAGATATATAGGGTGTCCTGCAATAGAACTTCACAGCTATACATGGAATTTTTTTCAGTAACAATTCCAAATCAACATGGATCCGAATTGCGACGGTAAGAAAAAAAAAAGAAAACTCCAAACATAAAACATTCTTTCGTTAGCAAACGAAGCAAACTCTTTACTGCGGGCAAGTTAAGAAAAGTAATTGTAGAAAAGTAAATATAACTGTGGATAGGATAATAAATAAATAGACCTCTTATCCACACAAAGAAAATTTAATCCTTACAAGCGGTATATTTATTGTGTTTTAGGAAGGCACTGTCAGTAATCACAGGAAAATAAACAGAAAGCAACAAATCAATGCAAATTTATACAGTCCAATAACCATCAAAAATTTTTAAGTTTCATGAAATCAGTTATGCTTAATACGACAATTAAGTGATTTATGGCAGAATTGTCTAAAATGTGACGGTAACGTCATATTCCTACAACTTGAATCCTAACCAAACCATAGAAATGATCCCCATACCAAGATACCTCTCCTCCGAACTGAACAGTGGGTACCACGCAATCAGGCATAAAGCGTTCTTCGGGCATCTTCCAGCCCCCACCTTGACCATGTAATTGCCTTCAAAGTGTGTACCGAGATTCGTCGCTCAATAAGACATCTTTCCATTGTTTCATGATCCAGTTTCGTTGAGTTGTAGATCATTCTAAACTTCCCATTGATTCTCTTTATGTCAACTTATGAGCAGTAACACGGCATTGGAGATCTATGGTCCTCGGTTGCCAGGAAATGGTGATTGTACTGGTGGTATTTGAAGTGGCAATGGGTTCACTTGAAGACTTCCGATTGCATCGTGTCAGCACTTGATGATCTCTGTCACTTTCTTGGGCTTTGTGGTTTTACTGAGGTTGCTCTTTGGATTTCACTTACAATTGAACAGGGTATCTGCAGAATGTAAGAATGACAGACTCACACGCGTACAGACTTTCACTAGATGACATCCTATGATGGTATCTAATTGGAACTCTCTGAGCTCTGATGAGCAACTCATACTGCAGCAATGAGTCCAGTAGAGCATTTTTCTATTTATATCTCCATGTACATCACGGACATTTAAATTAGAACAAATAATATGGTTTTGGAGGAGTGTCCGGACACTTTTGAACACAGTGTATAAGTAATATTAAAAAATACTAACAAGCAAATTCTTGTTTATCAGGATAATCTTGTCTCTTGTGAAAGAGGAAACTGTTAGCGGAAAAATAGAATTTGAGTATTCTCTAAACCAGCAAGGAGAATTCGCGAATTATGCATTCGGCTGGAATTTAAGATCAATATCCTTAAGGCTCATTTGCCCTTGCTTGGGTATTCAACGTCTCTCTTTTTGTTTGACTGGGTTTGATTGCCTTTGTTTAACTAAGTAAAAATGTGCAAGCAAAGAATAAATATGTCATCGTTTATGAGGAAACACTATCAACACCTACTCCAGCAGAAAGATTCCGACACCATTGATGAAACATGACTGAATTTTAATAAAATTAAATGGACGAATATTGCATACTTTATATAATACATGAGAGGCATTCAAGATCTCAGCTTCGTTGTGAAAGTTTTTTGTTCATCAGTACAATCAAAGTTATGAACTTTTTCTTTAATCAGTTGACGTTGTCAATGAAATGCTAAAGCTTGTATTCCATATACCAAAGACGTAAAATTATATTTTGTGATATAAATACTTAGTGGAGATAGTTTAATTTTTACTGTAAATATTTTTATATATTATAATTAGAATTAAACCATCAAAATACTGAATCATCAGGAAATACAGAATGGTCCTTAAAACCAAGATCAAGATATATTTCGTCTGAGGCATGCGAAAATGCGAAAAATGAATTATATAGTAATCAGAAATGTGTTGTAACTATGGCCTAAATTGTATTACATTGTAGTAGAGAACGCGCTAGAGGAACCCTTCATGTTATGATACAAAATGAAAAAACATTAAAATGTTCAATTTGCCTACTTTATTTTAGAAACACATTCTGATGCGTTCTTTCCACCGTGCTTTCATTTTCAGTAGTGTCCTCGATAATTTCTTAATTATCAGTGAGATGGCATCCTTCGTTCTTGAATATTCTGCAGGTGATTTTGGTAAACACACCTTTCATCTTCATAACTAATTTGCAAAAAGCTGCGTCACTTCTACCTGATTCGTTATTTTGCATAGCATCTATTTAAAACGTCGTTTGTGTTCTACAATAAGCATTTTATTATTTGATCACATTTCTTTGCATATCAAGCAATTTTAGGCTATATTGTACAAGGATTTTTAGTTGCAAACAAACTTTATTTGATATTTACAAATTTCGTTCTTTTAAATAAATAAATTTTTGGAGGTCAATATTTATTCAAAGTTGTTCTTTTAGGCTTCTATCAAGACTTTCGATGAACTTTGAATATTGAAACCTAATCTTAAATTTGAGCTGAGGTTCATGGAATATTTACCTCCTTCTCGTCAATATTCTTTATTAAGTAGCAAAAGAGCTATTACCTATTTATTTTACCGGTTCCATGACAGTTCAGAACATGACAAATCAGAACATAACAATTCAGAACATGACAATTCAGAACATCACTAATCAGAACGCTGATAAATCAGAACTATGCCAAATCAGAACTGTCACAATTCAGAACAATGACATATCAGAACATAAATAAAACAGAACAATGATTAATCAGAACTGTCACAATTAAGAACTATGATTAATCAGAACCTTGTTTAATAACATTATTCTAATTAGTTTTCAAGTAAAATACATAACAAAGGCGTCAGATTGAATGCAAAACATTTCAATTTTAATGAATTAAAACAAATAAGGAAATCGAGATAAATTACATTGAATAATAGTTATTTTTATTGCCACAAATTATCGGGAATATTTGCTAAAAATACAGTCATTGCCATGTTTTCTGGTTTAACTCTGATTAATCAGAACTGTCACTATCCAGAACTGTGACGAAACAGAACGTAAATTTATTCATATGTATGGTATTAATTGTGAAATACTTTGAATTTTATCATTAAACGAATTTAATCATGAAAATATGGACTATGACAAAATACAAAAAAGTAATCACTGCAGATTGGCCATTCGACGTAAAAATATTAATTTGTCTTCTTCAGCATGATATTCTTGCACAATTCTTGCTACTCTAATACTCAGAATCTCGTACTTCTTTTTTGTGGCTTTAAGGTGTTGTGAAAACCTTCACAACAATTTGTAGTCTTAGGACATCTTTCAGCAGCAGCCTCAAAATGATTCCAAATTGTTACTAGGAGATAACTTTGAAATCTTAAATAGGAACCCCTATTTTTAATGGTATATTCAACTTTTAAAGTTAGAACCCAGTTTTCTAAATTCAAAATTTCAACATAATTTCAACATAAAGTTTCACTCTTCGTCAATATTTAAATGTACCTTCTGTAAAAGACAGACGAACAGAACCCATGGAGATCTGGAAAAGATACAAAGAAGTATTTCCTGATTTATTTCAGATAGCAGAAAAATATTTATGTGTTGTGGGAACTTCAGTTCCGTGTGAGCGGCTTTTTTCAAAGACTGGCCAAATAATCACAGAAAAAAGAAATAGAGTTAAACCAGAAAACATGGCAATGACTGTATTTTTAGCAAATATTCCCGATAATTTGTGGCAATAAAAATAACTATTATTCAATGTAATTTACCTCGTTTTCCTTATTTGTTTTAATTCATTAAAATTGAAATGTTTTGCATTCAATCTGACGCCTTTGTTATGTATTTTACTTGAAAACTATTTAGAATGGAAAATATCGATTTTCATATCGATATAGCTTTAATGGAAAATCGATTACCGAAATATCGGGGGGTTTTTTCAATAATGCCCAACACTATCTTCAGCTCCCCTTAAATAATGTTATTAAACAAGGTTCTGATTAGTCATAGTTCTTAATTGTGACAGTTCTGATTAATCATTGTTCTGTTTTATCTATGTTCTGATATGTCATGGTTCTGAATTGTGACAGTTCTGATTTGGCATAGTTCTGATTTAGCAGCGTTCTGATTAGTGATGTTCTGAATTGTCATGTTCTGATTTGTCATGTTCTGATTTGTCATGTTCTGAATTGTCCGGTTACCTATTTTACCATGTCCGTCCGTATAATTATTTTGTCTGTCTCTACGGTTCATATTTACGACAACATTTGCCCCAGAAGGTTAGTTAAATCAATATATTTGGTATATAGATTTCTCTAGATTGCTCTACGATTTCTTCACGATTTAGTCTGAATCATTTTCTTTGAGTGGGGGGAGGAGACATGGGAATCGAAGAGATTCCATCCTATTAACCAGCCTTATTATTATTTATTTTCCTCATTGTCTTCTTCTTTCTTTCGGGATTATTGTTTACAATTCTTCCCCGGTCTGCAACCGTGTTTGTCTCCAATAGGGAGTGCAAGTGACCACGTCACAGCTGACGTCATTTGCGCGATGAGCGGGCCGAGAGCCTAGGAAATGGGATCGCTGGTTCCAAACATTGGAACCACGCAATATACGTACTAGTAACGTTGAAACGGGCGGCCAGTAAAAATGACATTTCTTAAATTATCATGTTAATTTGTGTAATTTATATTATTATTAAAGCATTTAATACGATTATGTAATTTATACATTAATATTAGAACGCTTTTTAATCACTTTTAATCACTTAACAAAAGAATGCTATCGTTCACGGATCTTTCTTTCTTTGGGAAAGCGATAGAAGTCTAAATAGCTGTTTTGGCTCCTTCTTGAGCAGTGAGGAACTAAACAATTTCACATCCTAAAATGTGTTATAAACACTGGGCTTATACAAGCGATTTTATTCCATCCCTACGTTGGAACCATGTTAAATCCCGAAGCGAGAAGACTTGTTTGGAACCAAATCGAGTCACGTGACTGAAGAAATCCCAGGACTGAGGTCACACTTGCACTCCCTATTAGTTATTCGAGACATTTTTAATGTTGAATACTGAGTGAAAACTTATTTATACATATACACTGACTGCTCAATTGAAAATGGATACTTTCGATTTTAGACGTTTTGTCTAATGTCTAGAAAAATACTTGACGAATTATCCTGAAACTTCAGGGGTGTAAGAGCATGTTATACCTCATATATTTCAGCGAAGGTTTTATTCCGAAGGCAAATAGGGGGATCAGCAACAAATTGAACAAAAAAAATAATGTTTGGGATTATCTTGTAAAAAATAATATTATTGATCTAGGAAGTTAAAATGATTAATTTTAAATTTAAATGTGGTCAGTCTCCTTTTAATGGGGAAAATCGTAAAATTAATAAAAACAAAAAAATAAATAATAAATAAAGTCACCAATCTTGAGAAAACTTTATTTATTATTTATTTTTTTGTTTTTATTAATTTTACGATTTTCCCCATTAAAAGGAGACTGGCCACATTTAAATGTAAAAAATAATGCTTGAAATGTGTTGTAGCAATAGCATATGCTTATGGGACTTCTTTTACTTATCTGTGTTCATTTGTATAAGAATACCATGTATATTCATGGAGGTATAAAGGTTTCTTTAAAAACGAAATTGACTTCATATTAGGGTATGGAGAATAAATTTATACTGGTGTCCGGTCCAAAAATAAAAATTTGGAGAAAACCCTTTATCGTTTTGCTTATTTTTGAGAGCAACTAAAATTTAACTCGTTCTATCGACGATATCTTTCTGAAGTTTTACGATATTTGCTTGGGCTTTTCATAAGAATAGCTTTATGCATTTGGCTAATAAATTATGCAAAAAGACATTTTGGTAACGCTTGCACATACGCAGTCAAACATTATTTAGTGAAAATGCTCATATTTCATCAAATGTTTAATATTTTTATGTTCTGATTGCAGGTGTTGTCTCTACTATCGTTTGTCATGTTTCTTGAAAATGGCATTGCATTGGGTTGAAAATCCTGTATGTTATAGACAAAACAAACTTATAAAAAAATTTCGATTTTTTTTTTTTTTTTTTTCAAAGAAACCTTTACATCTCCATGAACGTACGTGCTATTCTCATAGAAATGAACACAGATAAGTAAAAGAATCATTATAAGCAAATGCTATAGCTACAACGCATTTTAAGCATTATTTTTAACAGGGCGATCCCAAGCATTATTTTTTTGTTCAATTTGTTGCTGGTCCTCTGTTTCCCTTTGGGACAAAACCTTTGCTCAAATATTTGATGCTCTTTACACCCTTGAATTTTCAGAATAATTTATCAAGTATTTTTCTAGATTTTCGATAAAACGACTAAAATTGAAAGTGTCAACTTTCAATTGAGCAGTCAGTGTATATTACAAGTAATAGAGAGAGAGAAATTCTTGTTATAAACATCAATAAGGTATCATACAGCGGAATGCAAATATTTATGAAAACACCACTTTTGTTTTTACGTTTTTCTATTTTTGTCTAGTGTTGTTTTCCCATTTGAATTTTCTTTTGCTTTGCTCTCTCAATTTCATGATGAGTGTTCATAGATTTCAGTCACTTTAATAAAGGACCGCAGTCTTTGTTTTTCATTTTCATAAGACTTCACTTGAGAAGACCGCATTTCCATTCGAATTTCTTCACCCATTGAACCAGTGAACCGGCTTTGCCCAAGTCAATCAATGAGCGACCAATGAAGCCGAGTTTTCGAGGCAAACGATCGATAAAGGAAAGGGTCGGCGAAAACTGAACCCCATGTTTGCATAAAAGGGTGGATGTAGTGATAACAAACAAAAAAAATATTTAATGTTCCTTGTCGTATTCATGAGGTTTGCTTTTAGTTTAAAAGAAAAAGAAAGAAGACCGCTCTCCTCGATGATAATATCAATTTTAAAGATGTTATTAATATGAATGGAGTGTTTGAGAATACAAGTCGAAGTTTCCTTTTATATTCTACATCTAAAATTAAAATTATCTTTCGCTTCGCTTCTCTTGATAAGAGGGTGAGATTTTCCATCTGGCCCTCTCACGCTGTGCTGCTCCACATTCATGTGTGTAAATGTGGTTTATCTCTTAAAGAAATTAACAATAACTTGCCATTATAAAGGGGAGTTTAAAGTATATTTATAAAAGGCCTCAAAGAAGTCAAACATTTTAGTTATACTGATGAAAAAAATTGCTTGCCTTCAATCTATTAGTGTTTTTATAATTTTAACTTTTTTAATTAACATTTATTTATTCGTTCGATGTGTAAAAAAATGAAATTTATAATCATTTGTCATGGATCACACTCACTGCGGTTAGATTAATTCTACATACTTGTAAATTTTCACCTCGAAGTTACATGTAATCTTCAATTTTCTTAGAGCTAACTAAGTCATGATAGAAAATAGAAAACCTCTTAAAAAGTGTATAACACTTAAATACGTACAGTATATGTAAAACTGTACATGTTCTATTAACATAGTGTTCTTGTGGACAAGAGGTTTTCCATTTTCTATCAATTTTTAGAAGTTTGTTTATCCACATTTGTTTAACTTCTTTCAGCCTCGGCATTCTTTCAATTTAATGGCGTTTAACATCTCGGATGTTTTCTTGTGATAAGATCGGTGGCTCAGTGGTTGCGTGATCCCCTCTGATGCCCGAGGACGCGGGTTCGATCCCGGCCGAGGACGACGAGGATTTTTTCAGGGGGAAAATCCTGAGATCACGCACTTCCTTCGGAAGGGAAGTAAAGCCGTTGGTCCCGTGTAGTCGTTTGCCGGCTGCACGTTAAAGAACCCTTGCGAGGCAAAATTTGCGGCCCCTATAACGCCGTCCTGAAACGACCATGGCAGTTGAAAAGGACGTTAATACCATACAAACCAAACCAAACCAATCTTGTGATAAGAAGTTTTCCCTTCGTATACAGGCAATTTCTTTGTTGCTAAGAGATTTATTTTCTAATCTTTTAACTTCGGCTGGTTTCATAAATTACTCGAGAAATAGAAAAACTAGAGACATTATACAAGAAAGATAAAAGTTTTCATGCGCAGAATAAGAAACAAAATTAGAAATTATCTTAAGGTCGTTTAAATTATCTTAAAACAAAATTAAAGTCATTTACTGAGCTTAAATTTGACATTCATTCAAATTGTTGCTCTCACATAGCTTTTGTAATAAAATACAGCAATGAACAATCGTCACTTACTGCAAGGATGTTTCATTTGCATTTTCATTGTGCTTTTTATAATCGTAAACATCTGAAAATAACTGAAATGATCTATTTTATGATGAAAATTTTTTATCATATTTCATCTGAAAGAATATTTTTACCTCTTTTCTATTTCTCAAAAATAGGATTTTAATTTTGGTTTTTTGACGCCGAAATGATTTTGAAATGCACCTCCCTCCCTTTTCTGTAATATAAATCTATTGCTCGACTTGCATATTCTATTTTTGTCTGTGCGCTTCACTTCTTTGGAATGAGGTGTGGAAGCCGAGGAACGCCAGTTTAATGTATTAAGCACTATACAGGGTGTTTCATACAATGGAAACAAGCCAAAAACTGTGGACACAACTATAGAAAGAAAAATAACTCCGAAAACACTATTCCACACAATAAATTTTAATGACTCAGATGTACATTTCGGAAACGAAGTTTCCATCATCAGTGAGTCATTTCCGAAATGTACATCTGAGTCATTAAAATTTATTATGTGGAATAGTGTTTTCGGAGTTATTGAAGCTTGGGAAATAGCTTACAGTCCCATTGAACATTTCTGGGACGTCATTGAACGATCTGTTAGGTTTTCACCAACGCAACTGGTAAATGCAGCATCGTTATGGAGTGCAGTGGAGGCGGCATGGCTTGCAGTGCCTGTGGATGTGTTCTGGGGACTGGTAGACTCTCTTCCACGACGGGTCGCCGCCGTTATCCGGGCCAGAGGGGGCTCAATACGTTATTAGGCAAGTGTGCCATGACTTTTGTTGAGTGAGTGTATTATTGTAGCTTAGAAGGAACTTCATTACTAACCACATCAAAGACTTCAAATCAATTTTAATTAAATTTCTTGCCGAAGAAGCCAAATGTCTTATAATTTATAAGGCAAGAAATTAGCGATGATGTTACATTGAATTTATATTTTTCCCCTGTTAAATTTAGAATACAAAATTTATGACCTCGTGACCTCTGAAATAGAAGATTGAAATATTTATTATTCTTTTATTAGACCCTTTCAGCTTTTGCACTGTAAGCAATTGCGTGGCAACCGATTCAATCCGTTCTCTAATAAGTATTAGAACAACTGTATTTTGTATAACTTATATACGAGAGAGAGAATGTGTGCGAGTTGTATGCCAACAATGGTCTGACTGAATAATGATTCAACACTAATTCACTAATTATTTATACTCTGTCTCACTATATGAAAAAATCTGCAAGGCAGTGTGGGAAAGCACGTCCCTGCTTTCTCACCTACACCCCGCAAAGTAGTCTCCGACTGCGCATGCGCTGTATTCAAAAGACTGAAGCGCAGTTTTTCATTTCAGCCACACCAGCAATGTCTTTTTATTGGCTGCGTGTTGATCTGAATGAGATGAAAATTGGGAATGTGGCTGTCCCACACTGCCTTGCAGCTTTTTTTCATATATTGAGAGAGAGATTACTTTGAATGATTACATTACTAAAGACAATATTGTTAAAGTCAGAAAGGGGTCATAATTTTTCGAAGAATTATAGTATTTAATTTTCTATTATTCACAATATTTGAATGCACAAACTTATTGGAGTAATGATTTTTAGCGAGTGGATGATGAGTAATTCAAATAAACAACGTAATTTATTTTTTTTAACGGAAAGGAACTAGTATTTCATGAAGCATTTATTTGTGATACTGTAAACCCTCTTCACCTGAATTTCAAGGAATAATTTTGAAGGAATGATTTAAAGGAATATTTGCTAGAGAAAAATGTCTCTTCGGGCGCATCTTCAAAATTATGGAGGCAATAAAACAGAGATTTATACATCGAAATGTTGAATTATTTGTCATCATGGTCGCAACTCGACGAAGTGGCAAACTCAGCAACATTTGAAACGATAATTCAACGTTACTAGTTGCCAGATTCCAACCACGACGTCATTTCGGTCGCTCTCCAGAGGCATCTCTCCATTCAACTTTAGGCAACCAGAATTCTTCTTTAGAGCCAGTAAAATTTTTTTTTAAATTTCAAGGTTAGAGTTTTATTATAACGAGTTTGAGTCTTATATGTCTCCGAAGATATTTTTCGATGAAGACAGTTTCACTAATTACAACATTACTTGAAATTGAAATAAAAAAAATTGTTTGAAAAAAGAACTGACGTTTCGAATAGAGATTTTGTCAAAGTAGAAGGTAAAAGTGCTTTGACAAAGGATAGCCTCCATTTGAAACGTCAGCTTTTTTCAAACAATTTTATTTCAATTTTTGTTATATTCCAGGATTCTTGTATCTCGTCCTTCTTTTCTTCTACATACGTTATTTAACACTAGATACTTAAAATAATATAATCCATTCTTTCTCAACAAGACTTATAATTCAAATGTTCACTTTTCTTTTAGATATTTAGGTTTTTTTTTATATTCATACTGACTTATTTGCGCAATTTAATTCAATATAAAATTTTAATAAAATATAATGCATTCATTTCCTTTCACCTAAACTGGTTGCTCAACATCCGTGCTGAATGAAAAAAAATAATAAAAGAAAAAATTCTTCACAAGGAAATGTTAATAAGAACGAATGCACTCTTAAAATAAATATGTACTAAGAATTGAAGTTCCAGTGTGAAATTAAGAATGAACGCAAGAGAACACTTGAAAAACTGACACACTATACTCTGAGTGGCCAGTTTATTAGGAACATTCTCCAAATACTGTGTTGCGCCTCTTAGCAGCTGTAACAGCACGAATTCGCCCTGGAATGGATTCAATTAGCCGCTGGAAGCATTGTTCCGTGATGTTTGTCCATCCAGTTGATGCTTATTGGATGGTGGTGGATTCAAGCCTCGAATAACCCGTTCCAGCTTATCCCAAAGATGTTCAATTGGGTTCAAATCCGGAGATTGTGGTGGTCGGAGGAGTAAGTTGAATTCATTATCGTGCTCCTGGAACCATTCCATGACAATACGAGCCTTGTGACACGGAGCATTGTCCTACTGGATACTTCTTCCGATGGGGAACACCAGTAGCCATGAAGGGATGAATGTGGTCGGCAACAATGTTCAGGTAACCCTGACTATTAAGGCGTTGTTCTACAGGTATCAGCGGACCAAGAGTATGCCAGGAAAACATTCCCAGACCATTACAGAGCCTCCACCAGCCTGAACAGTGGAAACCAGACAGGAGGGTTCCATCGCTTCGTTCTGTTGTCTCCAAATTCTGCGTCGGCCATCTGCTTGATGCAATAGGAAACGGGATTCATCCGATCAGCATACCTTCTTCCAGTCGTCGACGGTCCAGTGTTGGTGATCACGGGCACATTGGAGACATTTTTTTGCGGTTTTGGTTGGAGATCAAAGGTACCCGGACTAGCCGTCGCCTGTTGTAGCCCATCCTTGCAAATATACTGCGTATAGTGCATTCAGAGATGTTATTCTGCGGTCCAGTGTTGTACTCCACGGTTAGTTGATGTGTCGTAACGTTTCTATACGCACGAACAAGCATTCCCATCCTACGCTCATCCCATGGATCCGACGAGTCGTTTGCCACCATAGGCTTGTCTCTGGCTGATTGTTTTTTGGTTGTTTAATGGTTGTTCGGGAGAAGCCTAGAAGATGTGCGGTTTCGGAAATACTAGTCCACTACGCCGGGTACCAACTACCACGAAATGTGCGGATTTCCACTGGCGTGCACACTTTTTTGCCAAATTTTGCCGTTTTCCGCCCAAAAATCGCCGAAATGCGCGGATTTCCACTGCCGTGCACACTTTTTTGCCAAATTTCGCTGTTTTTCACCCAAAAATAGTCATAGTCATTGGTGCTGAAGACTTGTGCCTAGGAGGTGTTGATCCTACTGGCAGAGTTCTTGCCACGTGGATCAACCGTTAACGCGGCTACCTATTGTGAAACGTTCCCGCGCTCGAAGTCGCTCAGATCCTTTCGTTTTCCCTATGGTGACGGTCAAACCACTTGCAGTTGACAGGTGTGTTCTCGCTTTATATTGGTACCGACTGTCACGTGATAAACTGATACGTAGTAATTGCTATGCCAACGGATTTGCATAGTCATGGGTGTTCCTAATAAACTGGTCACTCAGTGTAAGATAAAAGATGTCATTTTAAAATTTTCGAAAACGCAAACGTACAAATACACATTTACGCACACAAATACAACAAAAAACAAAGACACACACACACACACACACACACACACACACAGAGAGAGAGAGAGAGAGACAGAGACAGATAGCAGCACAAGTTTATATTTTAAGAAAAATACTTACTTTATTTAGTCACTTTCACATATTTTAAAGTTAGTCTTGTATTAGAGAACAAAAACGTTGTAAAAATATAATTTATTTCAAAATACAATATAGGCAAGAGAAGTATGTTTATAATTTACGAAATTTAGCTGCATTTGAAATATTTGAACGATGAAAATGGACTCTGTTTCGAAAAATGTCTACATGAGTTCAGAAACAATTCATAAGCCCTAAAATCATTAGAAACAAGCCTTCTAAGTATCAGCATGATTTTTTTGAGGTGGTAAATCATTAGAATCCACTCTCTTTTTTGAGGTGGTAAATCGGCATATTCTTACTTTTCACTTGTCAAAACCATGTACACATTTTCTGAAATGATTAAAAAAGTAACAGATTATGGAAGTAAATTTAAATATTCTCTTCCGCCTTCAAAATGTTCTTAAAATTAATTGATTGGTTGTGTTCCACAATTTTGTTATTTGTTTTTTGAATACCAGCTGATTTTCCGCCCGTTAATAAAATTAAACTCCCTCCCTATTGGTGTACTTGTATTCTTTTCGGATCCCTTGATCAAAATATTTTAAAAAGATTTATAAAATGTAATTTACAATTTTGGAAATAAAATTTAATCGCGTTGAATATTAAAATATTCACTTTGTTCGAAAATATGATATACATTTACAATACAAAAATAATGTTGAAATATATACTCATTTTTCGCACAGACGGAGTAATTATTTGTAATTATTCTTCGCATAAAAGTATTTTCTAGCAAAAATTAATCAAGATAATAAATGCAATAAAAACCCTTACAATGAAGATTTGCAATAAGCAGCTGCCATCAATGTAGTTATAAATTTAGCTAAAATTAGTCTGAATTTTTGTAATGGAAAAAAGACCTAACTCTCTCTTAAGACTCGCTCAGAATGACTCTGCATTCTCTTTGCAATTCCTCTTCAAGTTCTGGAGTTGATCCAAGAAGCTTTTGGGTTGCGACTTTTTTCCCCTTCTTTTTTCGTTCTTTCCATCCCCTCTCTTCTCCTTCCCTTTTAAGTCTGTATAAATTGCTTTGATATCGGTTGGCACGGTAGAACGGTGGCGTCATGGGAGTCTCCCCGATCGTGTAAAGGATAGACAAACGGTTGTGACACGGCGCTGACAACGATGACAAATCGTCGGTTCGTCCCCCACCAGTTGCCATTGTCTCCCACGGCTGTCGCGTAACCATTAGACATTAAAGAGAGGAAATTTAAACAAGTCGCCAAGCATGATCTATGAGGAAGTAATAGCTGTTGGATTTTATTTGAAAATATCCTTGTTCCGTGTTGTTTTAATTACCATAATTGAATCGATGGGGTTTCTCACTAATTAAAAATTCATCGGCGTTTTTAATTTATTAACATCGCTTAATTAATCATGCAGCATAGAAAAAGCAACAAAAAGTTGAAGTGGAAATCTTTTATGACAAAATTAATAAAGCAATGTTCTAAATAACAAGGTAGTCCTTGGTTTCGAACGCTACATTTAATGTTTACGATTGAATAAATCTGAATGTCTCATTAAGCGCTTTCTTAGAATGCGTTAAAAAATTTGGAATTGTTCGAATAGCGAAACGCCCTCAAAAATGCTTGGAATAGCGTTAAATAAATTTAGAAATAGCTCAAAGTTAGCTTCTGGAGGTTGTCCCAATTCCGTGTGATTAAACTTAAGACTTTAAAGTTTATTTCGTTGTCTGGAACTCGCTCAAGTGAGTAAACAATAAATTATTTATTTCTGTTGTGAGCAGTAATCGGTTTCACCTAACAACTAATGACATGAGAAGACTCTTAAGCATGTTTAAATGAACAATGTTATGGTTTAGTCATTTCTGATTTTTTTCCCTATGTTGGGAAACTTTACAAGAACTTTTAAACAGCCTCGATAGTGGAAGAGTGGCTTTATTGCCTTAAATTCCTTAGATAACAATATCGATTCTGACTGAGAATTTAAGTAATTTTTCCCAGAAAAATTCAAGGGTCACTCCTTTCCTCGGAAGAGGTGCGACAGAAATATTGGTCTTGCATCTTCTAAGTCTCTTTTAGCACGGAAATTTCATATAATCTTTGATATTATCTTATACTTTAACGTTTCGCTTTAAGTTATCCATTAGATTTTAGAGTGATTCAAATATATTCGCAAAATATATTATCCATTCGTTGCTACAAACATAATCGCATACTGCATGTGAGGAATACTTTAGCGCCTCAGTAAAAATATTAGAAAATAAACATACGAATGTTCTGTAAGTGCCTGCGCAATGTACGTATTTTTAATGCAATTAGTAATAAGAAAAACAACCAAACACGTAAAAAAATGCTCTTTAAGTACATGAAAGCTTCTTTTACCCTTATTCAGCATCTTTTAGAGGTGTATTTGATTTTTGCTATAGCTTCGCAAAAAAATTGAATAATCAATACCACGAACAAAATTTTTGGAATATACGTAGTTGATGAACGCCATTTATACAGGATAGGTCAAAAAGCATGTTACACTTTTAAAAATCTATGATAGAAAACTGTGCACGGCACCAATAGGAAAAAGATTCACAGCGTTTCGTTTGAACTTGGTCTCATCTCAATATCACAAACAAGTGTGTCGTTTTCTGAATGAGCATCTGTCTAACCGTTGGATCGGCCATTCCACTGTTAATGATTTGGCATTTCGCAAGTGACCAGTAAGATCACTTGATAATGGTTTGACCCTTTGTGAAACCTTCTTATAACTGTCAGTGAAAATTTCGAAGACTGTGGAGAGAATTTCCCTGCATTATTTGTTTTGGCCTGAATTTTTATTAATAAAAATTTATTTATTTATTTATTTATTTATTTATTTATTTATTTACTAGCGGAACCCGTGGAAATTCCACGGAATAAAAAAAACATGATGAGATTGTAGAATAAAATAAAAGTTTATTAAAAAAAATATAACTCTTACGTAAGTGCAAAAACAACCTTTACAATACTTAAAAAGATTACTTTATTTACAGTAATAACACAGATGAAAGAGACATCTGTGGTAATAATGCACATTGCACTGGGAGTCATTTTAACTGGTATCAAAGTGAAGTTAATATCTCTCTGTATATGACGATCTTTGACACAGTTTTGCTAACTTTCCTTCCCTGCTTACATAGCCCAACACTTTATCTGAAAAATCTGCGTGCTCTTGAAAAAACGACCGTGGCTAAATACTGGTTCAGGAAGAAACAAACCCACTCTATTATCTGTCTTGATTCTTGTTGATGGTCATTGCATGTGTAAAAGTGAGACTGGGTCCTGGGACCCTACTTTAGCCTTGGGATCAATCATGACTATTCATCAAAATACCATTGATGTTGACCCTTCGATGGAATATTGATGTAATCCTACTACGTCTTATCTTGTGCCATTACATAAACCGTTCTGATACACCATGATTATTAATCCTATTTTTATTTGGAGTTTGTTTTAAGTGGCATCCCACCTGGTGTTAATGAGTTTAAGAATTTCATAGGCAAACAGTCGGTATGTACCACACTAAATCAAGATCAAAGCGTGACTCAAGCGTTACGTGCAAGCTAACGAACGAAACACAAGTAGAAATATTACATATAATAATAAATAATTTTTTAAAATATTGTAGGTTCCTGTGCAGTGTATTATTTCATTTAATAAATTAATATTTGTAGTGGTTTTAATTCTCTGAATATATACGCAAGTAGCAGATAAATACAGGGTTATTCAAAATGATGGACCTAATTTATTTCAGCTAATTAATGGGGTCAAAACGAACCTTTTATTTAAGTTAATTAATTAATTAAAAACTCAATTTAGTTCAGTTAAAGATGAATTAAATTGAATTCATCATTTTGAATAACCCTGTACTTAAAATCAGGCATTATTCATTAGGCCTAATCCTTTCGATATTTATTTAGTTTCAATATGTTTTAAGTGAATGCAATTATAATCTCTTTAATTCCGATTCTTCTAAAAATGTTATTCAAACTTTAGAATGAACAATTCATTTAATGCAAATGATTTTCATCAAATTTCAATGTCGTTATCGCTTGAACATGATCTAAACATGAAGGATCGCTTTTAAACGTGAAGAACATGTTAGCAATCCATGCTTACTTTACAATATGTTATGAAAGAATAGTTCAAGATATTAAAATAATGTGTATCCACACGTAAATCAGCATAAAGACCGAGCATTGTTTGCACCAAGCATTCCCCTCATTTGATCACATGACCATTGCTCGAGCTGACTGGGCCTACTCATCTAGGCGGCTTTGGCCAACGCCACTTAAAAACCCTTTGTTTTTATAATTCGGGACAGGATAACTTTGGCATGAAGGCGAGTACAGTTGCGAGAATATAATTATATTTTAAAAGAAAAATGACTTTACTGCAATGGCAGATAAAAGGAGCACATTTTCGTGTTATAGCAGCGAGAAATCAGCAGCGTTATATTCATTCATAATATATCGTTACAATTTGTTTTATATATTACATATCATGTCTAAGCATTGAAAGCTTCCAAAGATGCACCATATGGTACAATTAGAATACGTAATACTAAAACAATTCGAGTATCACTAATTAAACGTTATAATTATTCATAATACACCGTTACAAGTTGTTTGATATACAGCTTTTTGCAATTTTTGTAATATATGCAATACATAAGCATTGAAAGTTCCCATTGGTACCATATGATATCATTAGAATACTCACTATTAAACCAATTCTGAGTATCGTTACCAGTCGTTTGATATATTACATTCCACATTTTGATATTGAAAGTTGTATATAACAAAATATTACCGAATACCATTAATTACTCCTTATATTCATTTATTACACGCTCTCACGAGCTGTTTGATATATTACATGACATGTTTTAGCATTGAAAGTTATCGAGTATCATTGATTAATCGACATTTTTATTCATGGCGCACTATCACGATTGTTTGATATATTACATGGCATATCTTAAAATGGAAAGTTCCCAATCGTACCATATGGTACCATTGGAATACGTACTACTAAACCATTACCGAATATCATTAATTACTCCTTATATTCATTTACGACACGCTGCCACGAGTTATTTGATATATCACATGAGTTTCTAGTGGTACCATATGGTACCATTAGATTACGCAATATAAAAGCATTACCGAGTATCATTGATTAACCGATATTTTTATTCATGACACATCGTCTCGAAATGTTTGATATATTACATGCCATATTTTAGAATTGAAAATTCCAAAAGCGCCATATGTTAACATTAGGACAAGTTCTACTAAACCAATTCCCACTATCATTCATTTACGCGTTATATTCATTTATGACACGCCGTCACAAGTTGTTTGGTATAATAAGTGGCATGTTTTAGCATTGAAACTTTCCAATGGGACTATATGGTACCATTAGGGTACGTACTACTAAATCATTACCGAGTATCATTAATTATTCGTTATATTAATTTATGACACGCCGTCACGAATTGTTTGATATATTACATGACATATTTTAGCATTGAAAGTTCCAAAGTTGCCATATGGTACCATTAGGAACGTACCATTAAACCATTACCGAATATCAATAATCACTGGTTATATTAATTCATGACACGCCGTCACTAGTTGTTTGATATATTACATGACATATGATAGCATTGAAAATTTTTAGGGGCATCTTAATGGTACCATTAGAGCACGTGCAATTAATTGTACCTAGTTCGACTATCTTATTTTCGAACGTGCTTTGTCCCACATTTCTCCATTGGTGAAAAAGAACGAGAAAAAGTTAATTCGTCTTCTATAGTTACGATACTAAGTAAGAATTTCCTTACTAATATAGAAATCCTGGTTGCTTTGCCTGGCTCAAGCGTAACGTGCGAACGAACGAACGTACGGACGAAAGACAAGCAGAATTATAATATAGATTTATTTATTTTTTATTTATTAATAAAAAATTATTACAGCGTGAGCACAAAAAACACTCCATGATTTCAAGCAGTTATAAAATGAAATCTCTCTTACATATACATATTCTCTCTCTCGATGTACGCCCACCCCCACCCTGTTACTAAGTAAACACGGATACACTATTCTAGCTATGATCAGCCTTCCTGCAGCATATCTAACGAAATCGAGTTTAGTGATATGTTCCTGCAGTGATTCACAGCTGCAGATAATGGAGGTACATACATATTCTAAAGCTATAACTCGATCACGTCGTGTATACTGCAAAGAGTCTGATCCATCGATGTTTGCAGAGTAACAGAAGTGCACAGTGAGTACGTGTGATACCAACCGATACCACATGAAACATTATTAGTTTATGCTACTATAACCGCCACGTGTAAGAATATTACCTAACCTTTTGATCTTATAACTATTTGAAATCAAGGGCCATTTTTGTGTTACCGTGTGTTATAGAGTAGTTAGAGTACTCAACAGACTAGTAGTGGTGTAATTTCGCATTTGTGTAAAATGAAATTTTGACAACAAAAATAGCAATTTTTCTTTCGAATGATCTTTTCACTAATTTGTTATCCTCAAGTTATTTGTAGAAATTATTTGTAAAATTCGCATTGGTAAACATTTGTCTTTCATGAATATAACTCTGTTTGAAAATGCAGATAGCCATTCCCATAAAATGGTTCTGTTTACTATTTATCGTTTGCAAGGTTTATCTTAATTAATTCACGAATTCATCTTGAACTGCCATAAAAGCATCGTTTCAAGCTATGAATCAAGACAGTGTTTCAATCAGTGCTAAACATAAATCTTCATTTATTGATGAAATAAAAATAATCTGAAATTTGTCATTAACTATACGATCATGGCAAGTCTTTTTAAAAAAAATACTGTATTATCAGGAAAAATTCCTTAGATTACGTTCTCAGTAATCCTTTTGGTATTTACTTTTATTTATCTTTTCATATTCGCCTTTATTTCACATTATCCGCCTTAAAAGTCGATAAAGAAAAATGTATTTTTATAATTTAATTATATTTAAAAAGTCATTAAAAAGCTATCGTTTAATATTATGGAGAATTTTGCATGTTTTCGTCGAGATGTTTTTCTTAAATTTTTATGAGATAAAAAGTTATTGATATGTATAACACTGGCCAACAAAATTTAAGTTTGTTTTTGTAACCAAATGCAAGTGGGTGATTTTTGGTAATATTTTTTCTGCTGATTACTAATATAATTTTGAAATTTCTCTAGCACGCACAGATTTCTTTTTTTTTCAATGAAACATTTCTAAATTATTCAGTGTTTGGGGCCTGATAAATACCCTTGCGGCCCCAAAATATGAATAGTTTAACACTGCAGAAGTTCTCTTCCCACCCATAACTTTAACATAGAAGTCTCGAAGTGCATAACTTGGAAACGTGACGTGATAGAAAAAATATAAAAGCAGATTCGGATTCTACATACAAATTACTACTAAGAACCCTATGTGTGGTCTTAGTTACAAAATGTATGTTGACTTGTGTAATTAGGTTAAGACTATACTGTAAAGAAAATAATGAAAGCTAAAAAATAATAAATACTGAAATATGACCATTTAAATTTCATATAGACAAGTTTTGCTTTTGCATTCTGTCCGCCTTTACAGCGATTCATTTGCAAGAATTTTAGTTTTCATCTTTGAGTTTACTGAGTTGTATCATTTTTATTTTACTAATTTACAATGCCATTTGGACGTGGAAAAGGTCATGTTTGAACTGTGTGGGATATAATATCATACTATAAGAGGAGAGAACTACTATAGTTATAAAGCCTTGCATAAGAGGAGAGAACAATACTGCGAAATTCACGTAGGTGACTATAACGCCCTTTTTTCCGTTTACCCGAAATAATGTTTGAAGAAAGAAAAATTTTTCTAGATTTGTTTTATTACGAGGGGAGATCAAAAAGTAAGTTACACTTCCACGATATGGCCATTTATTACACCACAATTACAAAGCAACACGGCTATAGCAGCATACAATGTAGGTTCACTTTTCCACATAGTCCTCAAGAGACCCTAAACATTTATCCGAACGATCAACCAACTTTTCGATTCCGGAAGCATAGAAATCTCCTCCAGCGTTTTGTAACCACACGGTGACAGCCGCTTTCACCTCCTCATCGTTTCGAAATCGTTGTCCACCGAGTTCCGTTTTGAGCTTACCAAAAAGATGAAAGTCGGAAAAAGCTAATGCTAAGTCGGGACTGTATGGAGGATGTTGCCAAACCTCCCACTTGAATCGCTGCAGCAGTTCGCACGCTTGGCCTTGTGAGGTGTTGCGTTATCGTGCAACAAAATCACACCGGTGCTCAATTTCCATATACAGCAGTGATTTCACGATGAATGTCTGTGCAATTCACCCGTTTGGTCCATAGAAATCGGATTGCTGCTCGCACCTCAAGTTTGGAGTGGACATCCTTTGACGCGCCATTGATTTTAGCCCGCTAGTCCAGGCCTGCGCTAGTCACACAAAACACGACGGGAAACCACAGCAAACGTCCTATCCGACGTCTGCGCAGTTAATGTCCCTTTCTTCGCTTTGCCCCCCTCGTAGTAAGAAAGAAAAACTCTTATCCCCAATGAGATTTATTTTTACGAAAACTTCTGATCGTAATTTTTGTTTGTTATATGAACAGATTTTGTTTGCAGTGTAAGTGAAATAATATTTCCTTTTGACGCCGAATGTTTACTGCTTCTTTATCAAATACCGGTTATAAAGTGAATGGCTGAATTTTGATTTCTTGACATAATGTATGACTGCTGATAATTGATTTGATTATAACTATGAATTTGAAGATAGTCAAAGTAATATTTTAGGGGAATCTCCAATGACTTTTTTCATTATTTGATTTCTTGTATAAAATAGACGATTGTTGTTATAGAAATGTTTGCGTCCGAAGTTTCCCTTTGTAGGCAACCTGGTGAATAATGCGCGCCTTTTTTATGAAGGTACCCAGTTTACGACATGGTTTGTTACAGGAGTCGTTTACAAGTAAGGCAACCGTTCGAAAAATCAAGATCAACGTTGGTAATATCAATAGTTTTTAAGAGTTACTCCAGGTACCCTCTTACTAACAAAGATTCCCCCCCCCCCCCCCCGTTATTTCCAATTTCGCTCCCGCTTGGTTAGCTCCTATTTTCTGTTTAGTTCTTCAAAAGACGAATAACCTTTAGATTGCTCTTTAATTTAAGAAGTACAATACGAGTTAATTTAGAAAAAGTAAATGAAAAATTAACAAAATTTGAGAAAAAGGGCAACGGACTTTAATTGTAATTTATTAAGCTAATGCATAGATTATGACTTTCTTGATCCAATTTATGCCTTATACCAGTTGGAGTTGAGATGTTATTTTATGTAAACCCATGGATGATTAATGACTTTTAGACGGAAGTTATCTTTGGATTTTTGAAGCTTCTATCGGACGTTAAGATGTTAAAGAAAGACTTTCAGAACAATTGTTATGTTTTAATTGTGGAAACTATTGACGACGGTTCTCGAACTGTCCTTTACAGAATATCCGTCCGAATACAAGAATTGTAATGGATCTTGCATGATTTTGATGTTGATGTTTATTGGGTATATTGGTTCCGATGCTTAGTAGAGGCCCTTGCTTCTCGGAACTCAATCCTTTTGAGATGATGACTGGTCTGCCTTAGTTTAGAATTACGGAAGATTCGGTTGCCAATTCGTACTGTCGTTTGCTTGTCCCTCGTGGTTGCTCACCATTCTCGCCATTGCGTGGACTCGTTTTCTCTGCTGTCGTCTACATGTGAGTTGAAAGTGAGTACGTGGAGACCGAACGTTCAGCCTTCCCGAAACTTCCATTTCGGCGAACACCCCGCGCTATCGTTCGCTCATCCGCTGTAGTTGAGCGCGTGGTTTTCCTTTCTCCGCTATCGACAACTCGTTCGTTACGAGTGACGCACGGCGGGCTTACCAACATGCAAATTTCCCGAACCTATGACTTCGCGACTTCTTTTGCCTTTTCTGCTGCACGTCAATCCTCTTCTCGTGGGATGGCATCGTCTCAGCAAATCTCCACGGCTGAAGCCCAACGTTTGCCTTTAGCATCTTCCTTCATTCCCCCACGACATCTAATCATCCGCGTCGTCTTGTCTCTTTCCACCTTCTTCTCTCTTCCCATCTTCCTAACCTCTCTCCCGAAAACAGCAACGCATTGGGTTTAATCCACCGTTGAAATTTTTATATTAATTTTAGTCATATCACCACGAATCAGTCTAACTCGATATGAGCTCTTTTTGAGGCCGCAAAATATAACACCAGTACTCAATCTTTCTCCAAGTGGTATTGAGCATCTCCTGGGTGATGGATGATATGGCTTGGATGATTCCTGCTATAAAACTTATCGTTAATATACTCCGACAGGAAAATATCGATGGGCGATTATTGGGTGAACGTCTGAGAAATGGTGATGAAGAATGGAGTGGCGCGCCGTACTGTTGGAAAAACACTCTTGGCTGATGCTCTTCCATGATTGCGCGCCGTAATGTGCAATTTTCTAGCATGTCCAGGTAATTAGGGCAGCTCACTGTTTGCTCAACGAAGAAGAACAGGTCCTATCACTTCCGTTCGCGATAGTGCGCACCGCAAGTTCGATTTCTCTCTGTCCCAATTATGTTCGCGTGTAACACGTGGATTTTCCGATCCCCATACCTGCAATTGTGTCTATTAATTTTTCCAGACATGCAGTATGTTTTGCTTTTAGCCTTTTCACTAAAAACAATTTTGGAAAGGTAAGCATTGTCATTGTCCATTTTATCAAGCACTGCCCCGGCAAACGAAAACATCGCGGCTTGTCGTCCTTATCCAGTTCAAGCATAATATGAATTTTATAGAGGTAAAGCTTTAGCAGGTTGCGTGATCGCCTCTGATGCCCGAGTACGCGGGTTCGATCCCGGCCTAGGACGACGAGGATTTTTCAGGGGTAAATCCTGAGATCACGCACTTCCTTCGGAAGGGAAGTAAAGCCGTTGGTCCCGTGTAGTCGTTTGCCGACTGCACGTTAAAGAACCCTTGCGAGGCAAAATTTGCGGCCCCTATAACGCCGTCCTGAAATGACCATAGCAGTTGAAAAGGACGTTAATACCAAACAAACCAAACCAAGCCAAACCTAAAGCTTTAGATGAGTAGGGATTTCATTAACTATCTGCGTAAAAGTCCGTTTTGTGATGTGAAGCTAAATGCAGTTGGCCGATTTCTTGTCCTTGTCAGAATCAAACCGTTGCCCGGACTTGAATTTCTTCATAGGATCAAACACATGAAATTGCAGTTTGTTCATGAGAAAACCTTACGGATAGTGCTCTTTGAAATGTTCAGTTCCAAACTTGCACGACTCATTTGCCGGCCGGGTGACCAAGAGGACTGGGGCGTAGGCTTTCCAGTTCTAGAATCCGTGGGGTCGCGGGTTCGAATCCCGCCGTGGGCATGGATGTTTGTATTTGTCACCGGAAATCGTAACAGAAAATAATCATATTGAATTCTAAGATTGTGTAGAGATATTTGTCATGTGAAAGGGCGCAAGATGACCTAACTGTTGACGCAGTCATAAAACTAACGAAACAAACAAACAAACGACGCTTTGATTTCTCTGGGCTGCGGGTGAAGGCTTCCGTAATTTTGCAACACATTGATGGCCTACCCGCGCCCTTCTGGTGCAACTTATTTCCTGTTGCTTGAACTTGTTTTAACCAGCGATATAATGATCTCTTGTCAGGCGGGTCTTCACGGTAACGTCGTTGAATTTTAATTGGGAATTTTAATGCTTTCCACTCTGGATTCGCCGTTTTGATTATAGTGCAAAACAGCTAAAAACTCTGAGACATAGCATTTATAGTTATAACGTTATAAACCTTTCTTGTGGTGTCAATAATTAATGCCCATCTGTGTATAAAAAATTGTGTATTTAGGGAATGTATGGCGACTTACTCTTAGGTGATTGCCATTATCCCGTTCACCCTTACACTATTCACAAGCATGCCCTTATTCATGCACATGTTCTTGCACATCTCTCAAACATGCTCATAAAATATCATTCATCGACTAATGCTATCGAACACATCATGCTATTTACCCATTCATACTGTTTCACATTTAAATTACGCATAAGCTTTTTAAAGTTTGTTTTTGGTAATGATTTTTCAATTGAAAAATGGATGGAAAAATTCTGCGACCCGGATTCGAACCAGGAACCTCGACTATCATGGCCGATGCCTCTACCAATTGGGCTATCGCAGACACCACGGACAGCCAAGCTGTCTCATGGTGTCTTAAAGACAACCAAGTTGTCACGGTTGAAAGCCCAATGGTAGACGGGAACCTGGCCCGCAGATCGAGAATTTCTCCACTCCAAACCATCAGAAAGTTGATGAACTCACAAGTAAATAATAATAATTATTAACTGGAGAAGCGTCTCTAAGCATAGGTAATGATTTTTCAATTCAAAAATGGAAGGAAAAATTCTGCGACCCAGAGGCCAGGTTCCCGTCTCCCATTGGGCTTTCAACCGTGACAACTTGGTTGTCTTTAAGACACCTTGAGACAGTTTGGCTGTCCGTGGTGTCTGCGATAGCCCAATTGGTAGAGGCATCGGCCATGATAGTCGAGATTCCTGGTTCGAATCCGGGTCGCAAAATTTTTCCTTCCATTTTTCAATTGAAAAATCATTACCTATGCTTGGAGACGCTTTTCCAGTTAATAATTATTATTATTTATTTGTTTTTGGTAATGAAAGCTTGCTCAACTGGTTTACGACATGGACCTTACATGGAAGAGACACCTTATAAAATAGCACTTAGAAGCCATGTTTTAGAAAGTGCTTTAAAAATTACTTTCGTTATTCTCGTACAATCTTCGATATTAGTTCTTTACAATTATTTATCCTCATGATTTTTTTTGAAATAATAATAGGCACTACTTCTTGTCTTAGAATTAAATTTCCACTTTCTACAAATTTTATTATACTTCTGTAGTGTTCGTTTCAAAACTATTTTAATTCGAAACACGCTTTGCTAACGTAATTTGAATACGCTCTGAAAATTGAGATTCACTGGCAACGCGATTAAGCAGCTTCAAGCACATTCCCCTTTTACATATAAAGTTCATTGAAACTGTATTCCAGTTTTTTTCTTTCTTTATAATGTAAAATATCATACTAGAAATTGCATTTAAATATAGTATATGGATTGTTACTGAATTTGCAGCAATTCTCTTTACGTTTATTATTATTTCTTGATTGTGAATATTCCTAACGAATTTTTATTTACATGCAATAAAAGAACACATTCATTCTAAAACGCGTTTATCCTGGTAAACTTTAGGCGCGTTTACTCCATAGCATAGCATTTATATAGTACTCTAAAATTTCTTAAAATCTTCTGAATTATACATACATTTTATTCGCATTTTTCAAATGCGCAATTAGCTGTACAGCTCAAATGCGAAATTTAATTACTTTATTAACCTTTGAAATTTAACTAGCTTCAATTACCTTATCGATTAGCTTTTTATAGTAAGCTAATGATGCTTAATGAATCTTATTAAGCTCTCGTTTGAAATTAAATTTTCCTTAAAAACACAAACAAAAAACAGTGATTAATAAACCCGATAATGACAGAAAAATTGCTGAAAATTCATGAACAAATCGAATATTAAAAAGAGCTACACTAGCTTATAAAACTTAATATAGAAGTAGGTTTGTTTGAAATACAACTTCCAGTAAAGGTAAGAAAAATTTAACAATATTGTGGTTTTATTTTCAAGAGACGTTCAAGCTGCATGAATAAAGCATGTTTTAATTTAACAGAGGCTTCAAATTAAAGTATTAGCCATGCACACATGTCGCTTTTAATTCAGACTTGATCATTTCTTCACGAGACTGCCTTTTCAATTTCACAAATACATTTTCTTACATATTTCAACACAAATCATTATTTTCATTTTACACTCATTAAAGAGAAGAAAGCAGATGTCTGCGAAATTGCTCTTACGAAATCAAATCTTTCATTCATATTCCACATTTATACTGGATTCGGACAGCAGGATCCTGAGTCGCATCACACCGTGCTTAGTAACTGCTATTCGTTATTTATTTATTTATATTGCAACGTCCCTCGAGACCCCTACAGTACGTAGTAAGAGTTTTACATTATCTCTGCTTACAATAGGTTTTGAGATTCCATTAAATGAATTCTTTGGAATTTGGCTAATAAATAAAAATTCTTTGGCATTTAGATAATAAACTCTCGGCACAGTTTGTGGAGTTCATTAACGCGTTTCTAATTTCAAAGGTGAGAACATTCCATTCGCCGACTATATTGTAAGTAAATGCTCCCCGCTTTCTTCAGTAAATAACCATTGGTCTTTGGATTTTGTATTTTCGATAAGTATTATATTTAGGATAGAGACTAGCTATTCTAAAATGAAGTACTTGGGGTGCCAGGGTTTACTCAGGGGTCGATACATTTCTTTTAATTTGGCGATTCTCAGAATCGAGTCGAACGTTTGGAAGGTAACCTTATTAAAGGCTTGCGTAATGAACTGGTATCTAGACAGTACGACGAATGATTTGCTTGTATGTCGTCTTAACATGTAATTGAGAGTTTTCATGTTGCAGCAGGCCATTGGAAGCAGCATATGTAATCTTTGGGATGAATTAAACCTTGATGACAATCGGCAGCTCTTTCGTTGTTAGTACTTTTTTAGGTTCCTGATAGGGAAACTTATTCATTAATGGTGGTGGAGAATTTGAATGGAATCTAAAGCCTTTAGGGGGTGGCCGTGGCCTGGTTGTCTCGTCGGTTGGCTTGCCAATCGATGGAGTTCAGCAACTTCAGGCGCGGCCAGCTGCTGGTTGGGTGACGGCCTGGGTTTGAGGGCCACCGCTGGCGGGACAGCTATTTGGGGCGCGGCTGTTGGGGGACTTTGGTCTGACCCATTTGCCGATTGACCATAGCTGGTGTTCCAGCAGTTGGTGACAGCCTCTGGTTCGTTTATCCCCAGCAGCTCTTCCATCATGAAACCCCCCGTGCTTCGGAGGGCACGTTAAGCCGTCGGTCCCGACTGCTACTGTCATCTCGTAGCAGTCGTTATTAATGGGATGGCGCAAAACTCCCTCGTAGGAGTAGGTGCCGCAGATTATCGCTTGCGATAATCTACCCTCTGTACCAGATAAGATAAGATAAAGCCTAGAACTTTTTTATTTTCGTTTCCGTTGAACTTTCTTTTGAGCGTGTGATGATTATCGTTTTAACTTCATTCGGATAATTTTTTGATGTCGGAATTTATATAGAAAGAGTTTTTTTCGTTGATCCACATTATTTTGTCTTCCACTAGCTGAAGTACCCGACGTTGCCCGGGCTTTTCGTAGTTTTAGACAGATTATGTAAATAACAAAATTTGATTATAACAGATTTATCGCCCAACCTTAGCTAGGAGAATTCTCATCATTCTGAGGCCAACTGCCTTTCGATGGCTCTTACCTTACGGGACCGTGCTTTGTTAGTCAAGCGAAACGAGAATGCCAATGCTACCCTTCGTGAATTTCGGCGGTTAAAGAAGTTGCGAAAAGGACTGAAGAGCATAACAAACTTAAGAAACATGATTCAACGATTTGAAACTACAGGAACTCTAGCACAGCAACAAGGCCGGGGACGCAAAGCGGTTAGTCAGCAACAAGTTGAAGAATTTGCAACTGCTGTTGTCTAACAAGAGATGGCGAATGTGCAGGATGCCAGCAGTGCTCGGGCAGTATCCCGGCACACGCACATCCCATACTCAACGGTGAGGAAGATCCTGCATCAGATGTTGAAGTTTTACCTACATAAAATCTCCTCTGTTCAAGAATTGCTCCCTGGTGATGCGGCCATCCGATTGGATTTTTCATTGAGCTTGTTAGCACGCTTGCAAGTTCTTAGGTAGATGGTCGTGGCACACTTTCATTTGAACAGTGGTATTAACACTCACAACTGCCGCATTTGGGCTGCGAATAATCCGCACGCTTGTGTACAGGAGCCTCCTCACTTGCCAAAAGTCACAGTAAGGTGTGACTTTACAGCATCTTTTATCATCGGTCCTTACATTTGCGAGGATAATCGTGCAAATGGACCAGTGACCTGTACCATTACTGCTGACAGGTATGCCGATATGCTACAGAACTTCGTGGTTCCACAGCTGCAGCAACAAGGATGTCTTGATTCGACCACATCCATGCAGGATGGCGCACCACTCCACATTGGGCGTAAAGTACAGCGTGTGTTGCGGCAACATTTCTCTGACAGCAGAGTCATTAGTCGCGCACTTCCTACGGTATGGCCACCGAGGTCTCCCGATCTCAGTCCTTGTGACTTTTGGTTGTGGGGATTTCTTAAAGGTGTTGTATATCAAGGATATGTCCCCGATATCGTAACGTTGAAAGATCGAATAACGTGCAATAAGGTGAGACAAATTAATTCTGTTATGTTACGAGGCGCCATGGAAAATGTCATGCATCGTATGAAGTTCTTGGAACATCACGATGGTGGTCATATTGAACCTCATTTGTAAGTTACAATCATTTGTTGTTAATAAAATTGATGTGTGCTGTGTCGTTTGGCATTTAATCATTCAGTATTCACACTAATACACTTTTGCAGCGCCAAACTTTTATTGGTGGCGACTTTTGGTACTAATTTTTATTTTTTTTGGAAATTGAAATCCCATGGTCCACTATGTACGCCCATCATATTTGGTTATGTTTCGTCCAATACTTTACTCGCTAGAGGGCTCTGGATAACTCACGTTATTTTATAACCATAAAGAATTTTGGTTTATAATTTAAATCTTTGTGTTGAGTTTGAAATTAAAATTAATTTAACAAATAGAATTTGCATCTGATGACAAAGCAGAACAAGCCTGTAACCTAACTAGTTTGTTCTTCAGCTATATATTATTTTTCAAGACCGTTTACTCATCTCCTTAAGCAGGTGAAGCCGAAATCTTAATGCTTACGAAAATTTTGGGAGCCTAGCCAAATTTATTGTAATATATAATTCTCACTTTCACTTATGTATATATTTTTTGATCGATAAATAAAAGCAAAATAAGCAACAATCAGGTGAATTTCATAGGTGAAATAATGTAAAACGAATTTTTGAAATAGTATATAACTAGCTGAGATGCCCGTCTTCCCCGAGCTTTCCAGAGCAAAACGAAGGCGGGGATCTGTATCTATCTACTCTAGATATATATCAATGTTGTTTAAGTTTGACCCTGGGACTCGTTAATTGTCATTGCGTAGGCTGGGCGAACGGGAAACTGTCGACGTTCGAACTCCACAAAATAATCATTCGCCTGTAACGGTATTCTTGGTATTAAAAACCTACTGTCCTGTGTTATTCCCGCTGACTCAGTATAGTAGCCGAGTATAGTAGCTTGTAAAGAACCTGGGGGTCTAGGCTGAGCTCATCGACAAGCAGTCGACTGTCGACAAGTGTCGATGGTCACGTGGTTAATGATGCATTTGTCGATTCGAGCTAGCATGAACACGACTTGTCTACAGTGTCTACAGAGTCTACAGTGTAGACTTGTCTACTTGTCTACAGAGTCTACAGTGTACAGACTCTACACCGTCGATTTTCTAGTGTAGACTTTGACCATCGACAACTGCCTTAAGAGCAGTCGACTATGCACATTCTTGTCTACAATTCAAGAGCAGTCGACTATGCACATTCTTGTCTACAATTCAAGAGCAGTCGACTATGTGCTTGGCGATCGTTATTTCAGAATTTAGCAACAGATTTCTTATTAAAATCTTTTTTCCTTCGTTTCCGGCCTGCAGACTAAATACACATAGCTCAACAATACACATTTTCTAAAAATATTAACAAAAACTTGTTTAAAAATATTTACATACATGAAGCGCTCTCTTGCGCTACGAAATTTGAACTGTGAAAATAATAATATACTGTGTATACAGGTATGTGTTTATGTATGTATTTATGTGTATACATGGATAAATGTGTAAAATTATGTAAACTTGTGCATATCGATGTATATCATCTAGCCATACGTGTGTAAACTTGTGTATAAATGTGTAATATTCCACTTATCGACGGTTAGATTTTATCGAGATCGACAGCTTGTCGATGAATTCAGCCTAGACCCCCTGATTATTCGGAATTGGCTGTTGTATTGCTTAATACCCCAAACGTTCATCCTATTGACCATCGACCCTACAATTTACTGATAACTTCGGACGTCGCTGTGGTTTTAACTGGCGGTGGAGTTAGTACACATCGTGATATTATTTTGCACCAGCGCACAGAGGGTAGAGTTCGTCGGATTTTAGAAAATCACCCATGGTATAATCCTCTGCTTATGTTTCCGTACGGAACGCAAGGGTGGCTTATTTCTGTGAAGTCGAAGAACAACACTCATAGCAAACGTGTTACAATACGCCAGTTTTATGCTTACCATCTTCAAATTCGTCATGTACATGTTTAAGATTGGCGAAGATGGGCATATATATTAATACTATAATTCTCTTATCTGCCTGTCCGTCCGTCCGAGGCCAACAAAGAAAGTTACAACAATCCGTCCGAAGCCAAGGATTGTTGTGGTTTAAGACAATACTCAGTAATTGTTTTTAATTAAATAAATAAGCTGAAAAAATAATAATTCTCTTAGTCAGTACAAAGCCAGGGATTCTTGTGGTAAGATAATACTCAGCCATTGTTGTGAATTAAATAAATAAAAAAAAAAGTTTTATGTAGATGAACAGTATATTGTTGCAGAATATTAAGTTTTGAAAAATATTGATGATCTACTTTCATTTCTTTACTCTTCAACCTATCCGGTTTACACCCGTCATGTGTCACCCGGATAGGTTGAAGAGTAAAGAAAAGCAAATTGAGAAAAACGTTTCTAAATAATCAGCTCAGTTTTGAGAAAAACCCAATACTCGATGCAGTCAACAGAATAATAAACCCGGAAATGAACATAATCCACAACCTCCCGGATGGAAACTCTTAGCTACTGTTTTGCTTTGTTGGCTCTTACATCTGCCTATGGCTCTTATATCCAATTTGCTCCTATATCCAGTTCTGCTCTTATATCCAGTTTGCTCGTATATCTTGCTTGGCTCTTAAATCCAGTATTGCTCTTATACATATAAAGTTTTTATAAAGTTGATTATTTTTTAATTTTGTAATTTTTATTAATATTACCTATCCAATCATGTATTCACACAACTATGTGTTTTTTCTTTAATAATTTAACCCATTGCTTGTAAGTCCACCAATCGGAGTTAATTACTTTTCTCTGATTGGTGGACCCCTCCCAGGTGTTGTAACCATTGTAACTTTGTAGTCGTTCATAGTTCCTGATGATGAGTTAATACTCGAAACGCGTTGAACATCAATAAAGACGCTACCTATATTGCTATTCCTGGACCTTCTCTTTTTATTTAATCAAGTCAGCAATATAGAACAGAATGCAACCTTTGGTTTTAAAAATGGTAATAAGAAATTCATATTTGGATGATATATGAACAGCTAATTACATATTCAGTAAAGGTAAAAAAAAATTGATTGGCCCAGGTGGGGATCGAACCCACGACCTTAGCGTTATTAGCACCACGCTCTAACCAACTGAGCTACCAGGCCATATGTAAAAGTGCAAGATACATCTTCCATATACATCTTAATCGTGATTTGCTTGACAAAGAGAAATGTCAGTATTGCGTTGATCAGGATCTTAACCCAAAGGTCCAATCATATCAGCCTTGTGAGATAAAGAATTTTCAGACGTTTTTTCTTGAACACATGAGTTATTTCTAATTAACTCAATAGAACAAGTTTGAGTCACGGTACTTTTCCTAATGAGCCAGTAACTGAAGAATATTTATTTTACATATTATTTTTGTGATATAGTAATTTCAGCGAAGTATATGTTTACAGTAATTTTTAGGTAAACATATTAGAAAATTAAAAAGATCTCAACTGATTGTGTGAGAGGGCCATCCTTGCTACTAAAACTGATACTGCCAATATGAACAACCACATTCAGGACACGATTCTACGTTCTGCTGAATACAACTCTATTGAAACAAGTTGATAAAGCGGTAAACAGAGTTTCTTTACTCTCAATCGATCTGTGACGTATTCTTTTGATACAGACAGAAATAATTCAATGCTCATAGTCTTTCTTTGATATTCTAAAATGTTAAGGATGCAATGTCGAATTTTCCTGGGCAAACCTAATTGGAAACAAAATTTCAGTGCGAGCATTTTTAGAGAATTATTTTCGTATTTCCACAGTGAATATTTACTATATTAAATTTAAGATTTTTCATGTGTTCATGCTTATATTCAAATTCAGATATTGAAAATTCAGAAAATTTCGTGAAACAAACAGCCCAAACAACGCCGGGCATATCAGCTAGTATATAATAAAAATCTTACCTTTCCGTCTTTGCCGAGCTTGTCATGGCAAAACGAAGACGGGAAACAAAACTGTTTCTGCTTAAAAAGTGTTTTTCGAAGTTTCGAACCCACAATATGAAGGTTGCCGAACACGCCATTTAATCAACGCGCCAAAGTAGCGTTGAAAAAAATTTAAGTTTATTTTTATAATGAATTAACGCAAGAATGAATATCTAATGAACTGGCCTATTGTTACACAAACTTTGTCCTGCGTAGTTGGATGAGATATACCAAACAGCAGATATACATTGTTGGTCCGATGAAAACTTCTAACAATGAGCGTTACGGATTCTTTGCTTAGTATAATAGGATAATTAATGATAATTGTAAATGTTACCATGAATTAATAAGGAATAATCGTAATTCAACATAAACTACCATGTTCAGTCAAGGAGAAAAGCGTTGGATTATATGATTATCATAAAATCACTATGACTTTATTGTTTGAGTAATTCCACACGTTTTAGTGTTTAAATTAATACATGCCGACATCCCCGGCATTGCTTGGGCTCTTTTTTGATGAAATTTTTTGCAATTTCTGAATGTAAATACATGTATACAGAAAAAATAAACGCATTAAAATGCTTTTAATTAATACAGTAAAAATTTATGCCAACGATGACCCCTAGCAGTTCAACCCGGCTTTGCTTGTGTTGGAATGGTGTGTATAGCTGAGTGAGTTTTACGTAATGCCAGAGAAAAAATGTGTAGAATAATGAACGTGGTTTCGAAAGTGAGAGGGAATAGAATGAAAACTAAATAATACTTCGATCTGACGTTTCTTCAGCATCTGCCAACCCCCAAAGCACCAATGACCCTGTTGTTGGCTACTTGGTCAAAAACACAGGATTTCGAAAACGGCGCTGAAGTCTTGTCTTCCGTTGCGTGGCCGACTCCACTTCATCAGTTGTTCGATAAGCGGGGAACTTCGATGACCACTGGGTCACTCACAACTTGCTCAGTTGCAGCAGTGCGCTGGCGAAAACGATACACCCCCGAACGAAAGGAATGCTTCCACTATCGCCTTTCCACTGTTTCTCAATAGTCTACTAACTCTCCACTATCTCCAGTTTCTGCTCATTTTTAAAGCTTTTCAAGAAAATGTTATGTTCTATTAACTATCAATTCTAAGAAAAGCTCGAACAACAGGAATTCTATGCATTGTTACAAATTCCATTTTATTTTATAATTCGCAGAGGTGGGATAAAATTTTCATTGCATGTCTTAATGAACGTTATATATAAACTGCTAAATTTTTATATTTTTTATCGTTTTTAGAATTGTGTTGCTTTCACTTTAGTTAATACAAACTCAGTTTCCCTTAGCAAAATGCTCAAAACTCAAATTTTAAGGGTCTAAACATCACGTGAAATTGCTAAAAAGCTGGCGGAAAACGTCATTTAATTTCAACAATTGCCGCCGTTATCTGCGGCAAAACCCTTTTGGATTTAATGAACTACTGGTGCAGAAATTCATAAATGACATAACGATGAGATTTTTTTTTAAACCCTAAATTTTGAGTTTTAGATATTTTCGATAAGGAACTTTTTGCTTAGATTGCTGCATAGTATCACATTATGTAATTATTATTCTTCCATTTAGAAACACTCCATATATACAGAGTGGAACGGTGCCCGGTCATTTGGCCGACGGACATTTGACCGAACGGACATTCGACCGAACGGACATTTGGCCGAACGGACATTCGACCGAACGAACATTACACCGAACGGACATTTCACCGACGGACATATGACCGAACGGAAATTTAACCGACGGAGAAATGCCTGCATTTCACCGACATTTGGACATTCGACGTAAAGAGATATTCTCGGCAATATAATTCATTTAATGGGGGAAAATTTTTTCAGGAGGTTATTTCGTATAACAAATTTTATGAGACAAATCTGTTTAATTCTTTCTACTAAGCAAGCATATTGTATGGACCTATAAAATTATTGTTTTTGTATGACTTTTTAAATAAATGTTTGTTTTATCGTTAGGTACGTTAAGATGGGAACCGGACAAAATGCAACTCAGGGTCTTGTATTATTTAATAATATCAAGTCTTCTCTTGTATGTATTTCCAAGCCATTCGAATAAAATCGCCGATTACTAAAATTTTATTCGATTAGTCTATTCGACTAACGGCAAATGAATATCGCACATCCCTAATCATTAGGTTAGCTTGGTAAAGAGATGGCTTTCTATACGGTCCACTTTTTCGGCAGTGAAATCCCATTAATGTTTTAAATTACATAATTACACCATGCACTATATATGTCAGATATTCGGATAGAGTGTCCATATCATTGAAAACTATGAAAATGAACTCTACAGTGAAAAATGTCAGAAATACTCAACCCATTACCAGTTGATTTTTATATTTGATAGTATCCGATTAAGAATTTTTATGTCCCCTCATAAAGCAGAACAGAATTTTTTGATGTGTAAGAATAAATTTTTAATACACGATACTGGTATCAAATATCGTACATCACTAATGAGTATCTCATTCTATAGAAGTAAAATAGTCATTTAAAAAGACATACAGGAAAATAATTGATATTATTTAATAATACAAGACCCTAACTTGCATTTTGTCCGGTTCCCATCTTAACCTACCTAATGATATGAAAACAAACATTTATTTGAAAAAACCTATAAAAAAGAATAATTTTATAGGTCCATACAATATGCTTGCTTAGTAGAAGAATTAAACAGATTTGTCTCATAAGATTTGTTATACGAAATAACCTCCTGAAAACATTTTTTCCCATTAAATGAATTACACTGCCGAAAACATCTCTTTACGTCGAATGTCCAAATGTCGGTGATATGCAGGCATTTCTCCGTCGGTTAAATTTCCGTTCGGTCATATATCCGTCGATGAAATGTCCGTTCGGTGTAATGTCCGTTCGGCCGAATGTCCGTTCGGCCAAATGTCCGTCGGTCAAATGTCCGTCGGCCAAATTACCGGGTACCGAGTGATCCAAAGGTTGCGCACATCGAAATAATAAAAACCAAACGACATTAAGTAATATTATTTAATACTATTTGATATAGTAAACACATGTATATTTTTACAACATTTGCTCAAAGTAGAGGGTGCATCTAACCCATGTCACAGACTTCTGGTGGTGATTCTTCACAGCGAGATGAAAACAAAAGTTCATGTAAATATGGTTCGGATAACGAACCGTTTATGAGATTTCCGCAGTTAAAAGGGAAGTTTCATCAGCTGGTTTTGTACTCTGTGGATGGCAGGTGACATGCGGAAATGTTCAAAATGACGACCGTGGGACGCAACACATGCATTGAGGCGACGAAATATCGACTGGCGTAGAGTTCTCACACTGTAAGGTGAAATGGAAAAGTTTATTTTATCGCGTTCAATAGGTAGGGATACGTAGTGCTCTAATTTTCTTAAATCCTGGCACTTCAACAGTAGGCTGCAACGAGCGGTTGCGAGCAAGCTTAAGTGAAAAAAGCAGCTCACAGATCGCGCATGAGGGTATAAAGTATACTATCTCTATGACGTCCCTATCTATTAAGCGCGATAAAATGAACTCTTCCTTTTCACCTTACAGTGTGAGAACTCTACGCGTTCGAGGGTCCCTGGGCTGTCTCTTGCAGCCCTGAAAGCATTGTCAATACGGTTCCAAAGCTCATCAACCTCCTGGACAGTTGTGGCATACATGTGAACTTTCATGTGACCCCATAAGTGAAAGTCAAGAGGGTTTAGATCAAGGGACCGTGATGGCCATGCGACAGGACCCTGTATCCCTATCCACCGTTCTGCCATGTCACCTGCCATCCACAGTGTAGAAAAACCAGCTGCTGAAACTTCAATTTTAACTGCGGAAATCACATAAACGGTTCGTTATCCGAACCATGTTTATAAGAACTTATGTTTTCATCTCGCTGTGGGGAATGGCCACCAAGTAGCCGATGAAACTTTCAAACTATTACACTATTTATAGACAATCGAATTTGGATGTGCGCGACTTTTGGATCACTTTCCTTTTGTAATAATTGCAACACTTACAAAAACAAAATTCAATGAAATTTTTGGCACAGATTTCTTGAGTTACGAAAAGTAAGTTAACCAGACTCTGTACCTTGTGAATCCACTACAGTTTCTATACAGCGTAGCTTTGAATGAAATAAGACCTGAATTGACTTGGAAAATGCCCTGCCAAGCTATTTCTGTGCGTGCTTAGAAAGAAGAAAGGAAGAAGTTGCGAACCATGTTTCAAACATGTCAAAGCTTGGTGAACAACTTTGGTAGAAGAAAGACTTGTCGCGAATGGAAGAAACGCTGAACAACATACAGATCACATTAGAGCCTGCTGGACAATGGTATTGGGAACCGTCTGAAGGAAGCTTACTACTTGTTCGTTCTATATAAAGCATACCATAAAGGTGCGAATCATATTGTACAGTCGTACGAATTACAATTCGGTTCCTTGATGACGGAACTTCCGCCATTGCTCTGTCAAATGTTGCCACCTTTGCAGCATTTTAATGGCATTTCTTCATAAATGAGGGGGTTTTATGACAATAAGTAGGTCCATCTTCCGTCCATTAACTTGTCTCACTCCTCCATATATTACAAGCAGGAGTGTACATGTTGACCAGTGTAAAGGAGAAATACGTGCAGTTTAATTATACATTCAGTCTGGATAAAAAATTCTCCATTAAATTTTAATTTACCATAACATTTGATTTAATAAGATCTTTGAATCTAACGTTATGCTAAAAAAATTAATCACAACAAATCTTGGTGTTTTAATCTTTAATCGCTCGAATGCTTCATTCCCTTGTGCAACGGCAGAGAAGATTATAAAGAGGGAGTCGCTGCTTTAATTCAAGATGTACAAGGTGAGGCAAAGGGATCACTAGGGACAAAGTCGAGCATCATAGGGATAAATAGGATAGGCCAAATTTCCAGTACCACCTTTTATTCCAAAGACATTAAACATCTGAGTATACCAATGTGAAATTGGAGACGTGACAAACTTGGCCGTCATCCTGAATTTCGCCCTTATAGGATGGAGGTCAACTTACGCTCAACCAGCAGGAGAATTTTCTCTGATATTTATTCCACTTGTCGGATTTGACCTTTCTGTCACGGTTTAGAAACTATCGTCACTGAAAATTTGCATGGCAATTTGAAATTTAGATGTTCTTAATTCTGTTTCAAATAATTGAAGAGACACTAACAAGGTCTTGCCTTGTGTTAAGCGGCACATCTCATTCCTTCTGGATGTCCTCTTCAGTAACAAGGTCTGTGTTTTGTGAATGGTCAAGTTAACCGTCAGAATCATCTTTATTGGAGAGATACAAACCTCCACATTTTCATATGATTTTTAAAATCATTTCGTGATGTAGTATTTGAGACACCCACGTGAATGGACCGATTTTCATTGAATGCACCCTTAATTCTAAAGGCTATTTAAAAATGTTGAGGGATAATGCCTTCCCTTCCGTTAGACAGAAGACGGCAGCGTCCCTTCTTTCTTTCAATCATGATGATGCTCCACCTCACTTTGCGTCAGTGGCTTGATATCCAATTTCCAGGTCGCTGAATTAGTTGGCGTGGGTCCCGAGGAATGGACTTCGAGATCAACAACAACATTGAACACATCATGAAGTAGTGTCATGCAAACTTAAGTGGCGATAGTTTCCAAATCGTGACAGTTAGTGAAGAAGAGAGAGAGAGAGTAGTCCTTTCACTTTTCCACAACGTTACGTTGTTATATATATTTGTGACAGTTAGGTCAAATCCGACAAGTGGAATGAATTGCTGAGAAAATTCTCGTGTAGTTTGATATGTTACAAGACCCACTTTCCGTGACGACGACGAGGTGAAATCGGCAGTTCGCAACTGGTTCCACACTCAACCGGACGACTTTTATCGGCAGGGCGTGGAAAAACTTGTCCACCGCTGGGATCGTTGCCTCAATCGGCTTGGAGATTATGTGGAAAAATAAAAGTTGAATTCTTCTATCAAATGTACATGTGTGTCACAAAACTTGGAGGGAAATGGAATGAGCTCCATCCAAATCCCAGTTTGTGAAGGAGAGGGCAAGAGAACGAAGGATAGAAAAAGTAAGCAGACGACAAGAGCTAAGAGAAGTCCGGATGGGAGAGCGCCATGCGTCTTGAAAGGAAAGAGTAAAGGAGGTAGAAAGAGAAGACAGGAGATTGGCGCAATAGCAGGCGTTAGAGAAGAGACGAGCAAGGAATGGACGACAGGAGATAGGAGAGGTCCAGAGGAGAGAGCGCCGTGCATCTCGAAAGATAAAGCGTCATATGCTAACTAAGGTAAAAAGACAGAAAAGATTTGGAGAGAGAAGGAAGGAGATTGGCCAGATAACAGTGATTAGAAGAGAGACGGAGAAAGGGCCAATAGGAAAGCGAGTGAGAGAGAGAGAAGGAGACTTGGAAAGGAAGAGCAAGTCGAGATTTCGATGAGAAAGGATGAAATAAAGGAGTGGTCGTGTCCTGGCTATCTTCCCGGGGACTCGGAGCCAAGAGATTCTTCTAGGCGGGCATGCGAGCAGCAGGTTAGGCTTTTCAATTTATTTCAAGACAATAAAGCCCCGAGTAAACCTCGCTGCCGCGTGTTCCGCGGGAAACGAGAAGTGTTAGCCTCCCGGGAACCACAAGGGGAAGTTCAGTCGAGGGCACGAGCAGTAGTCCGTGGAGGTGTGAATTTGGCAGGCGATAATGCGTCGTTAGGTTCGGATGCCAAACTTCCTACGCTATCAGCTTGTAAAGAGTCCGAATGCAACGTCGATTCGGAAAAGACTTCTGATGCGTTTGAGAAAGGGCAGGAGGGCGATAATACGTCGTTAGGCCTAAACTCCAAAGGGTCTACGCTCTCATTGAATTACGTTGACGGGGCATTAAAGAAGAGGCAGCAGGCGCCCGTAAACAAGGAGAGTTTCCGAGGGCAGACAGGAGGAAGCCGAGGAGACGATATTTTAAGCGGCGACGACCTGCTTAGGATTCCTGCGTGCGAGCAGGCAAATTTACTGGCGGAAAGAGATAGCAGCGTAAGCGCGCATATCACCGGTGAATATTGCGTAGCGCGTTGCGAAGCTCTCATTATTTCTTACGAAGTGCATCCCATTGCGTCGTTCTTCAGTGAAGACAACTTAACCATTCGGGTTCCGGTAATCCTCCCGCCAAAAGGATTAAGCGACGAGTTCACCGCTGGTTTGGAGAAAAGATAGGCGCTCCGAGAAGCTGGTTGGAATAGCTTTTATAGTATAGACGTTTGAAAGAGGAACGACGTCGAAGCAAATATTCCTGTATTTATTGTCAAATTAATTCTGGAGGCGAAAGCCAATCTTGTTAATCATAATTAACGTTAAATTTTCTATTGAATGGATAAGGGAACAGGGCAGTTGCCGAGTTCCTTTTAATGGTTAATATCTTTCTGTTCTTGGATTATTCGTAAACTGCAAATTATGTTTGGTCGATGCCTTTAATAATAACTTTCGTTGTAACACTGGGCAACAAATTTTCAAAACTTTTTTGCCTCCGATATGAAAATAACCATTTCTTAATGAGTTGAATGTGCTGAACACGAATATGACTGTGAAAATGCAAAATTGGCTCTAGTTTTTTTGTAATCTGCAAAAACAATTGTGTACATAATAAAATGACTACCAATAGCTCTGGTCAACAAAATTTTTGGTACCGGGGAAGATAGGTGTTCTAGACTAATTTGAGCGTGCTGATTCCAAATCTGAATTCCAAATTTCCCTATCGCGTCAAGATCTCGAGTTATAAAAATAGTTTAAATTTTAATGGTAGCCATTGTTTAAATTTGACATCAGGAGACTGTTTTACACCACTGAAACTTAACATCCTGACGTGATAGAAAAATTTGGAGTTCAGATATGGAATCAGCACACTCAAATTAGTCCAGAAAACCTACGTTTGTCAAAGTTGCAGTTCTACTGGATAAATATACACGTTGAAACGTAGAAAACGAACTATATTAAATATCTCAAAAACTAGAGCCAATTTAAAAAAACTGATCTCATATTCGGAATCAGTGCAACAAATTTACCATAAAATGACTTTTAAATGATTGGAGGCAAAATGTGTGTTGACCAGTGTAATCATTCAGCTACGCGGATAAACATTAATGGTTATTTGATCACTTTTAAATTTGTTATCTACCTAATTCTTAAAGCTTGTTAATAAAAATAATTCTTCAATGCCAACTTTGCTACCTTATTTAAACCCCACCATTACCCACTGAACAGTCACGTTACAATGTGTCTATTTTTTTTTTCTGGTCACGATTTTAGAGGAAAAAAATACGCGACATTACTTTTTGATCACCCCTCATATTTAGAAAGTGTAAAAGAGCTCTATCTTCTTTCGTTTCTCATCATTTCCGTCGAATGATATATCGGATGCCATATGTTGCCATAGTTTTAAAGACCAAGTGACTGCCACCCCCACAACTTCGACCTCATTGGGACTACTTGGTCCAAACTTCATATAAATGTAGATCTTGCTTAGAGGAATCTGCATCCGAATTTTACTCCTTTATATACATTAGAATATATATATATATATACGCAGACCTTTTGGTTCCCTTTAATTTCCACCCCCGAAACACCGATCCCAGTGGGCTAATCAAAAACCCAAACTAAATAGTGAAGATCCACGTGCCCATACAAGCTACATTCCGAATTTCAACCTTCTACCTCAAAAAATGCGCAAATTATGAAGGGGACGGACGGACAGACGGACATTGTAAAACCAATAAGGAGCTCCATTCTTCCACTAATTAATAATGAAGCATAAAAATTAAAATTAAGTTGAGCTTATTCCTGAATGATAAATACGTGAGAATTTTTTCCATTAATGTTAAATGGTAAAAGTAAAATTGGCAAAGATGGCCCTAGTAAAAATTAGAAGAATTTATGCCAAAATTTCCAGACATAAACTCATTTTAATAATAACTCAAGTTTTATAATAATATTTTGTCATAGCTCGATTTTGAATAATTTCATTTAACCCGTAATCATAAAATTTATGACATAATAAAATATATCTGTGGATTGTCTTCTAGTCGAAACCTTCTCTTCCGATTTCCCATGATAGTCACGTAAGAATCGACTGTATTTTAGTTTTTGCGAACACCTGCCCGGTACGATGATTTTCGCAATCGATACTGTTATTTCGATACTGTAGAACAGAAAGATCAAATCAATAGAAATTTTTTTTCCTTTGTGACAGAGTTTTTAAATAGAAAAACATACTCATGTAAATCTTACTGTGAGTCACTTTTTGACAGCAACAAGGAACAATTAAAACTAAACAAGGAAGAAAATATGCCTAATACTGCATTTGAAAATCTTAACAAGCAAATGATACACATACTGGAGGAATTAAAAATGCTTACTCCAATAAAAACTGAAATTACTGAAAGGAAAAAGTCACTTGATTATTTCTTAAAATCATTTGATTCCTTGAAAGACTAAATGGGGTTGATCAGACCCTGGTTAATGTGCAAAGGGACTTAAAATTGTGTACAATAAAAAATTATAAATTAAAGAAAGAAAATCTTGATCTTAAAGATCAAATTAATGCTGTGCAACAGCAAATTTATCAAAGGATCAGTGCTCATACGATTCAAATATTTTAATTGATGGGATACTAGAAACTCCAAATGTTATCATTAAGAAACTGGCATGTAAACTTAATGTTCCTATCAAAGGATATATCTGCAGTACATTGTCTAAACAATAGACGTGTGAACAAGATATGATCTCGATCCATCGCGGTTAAACATATTCATAAACAGAATAAATACCTTATATTGCAACACAAAAAGAAGAAATCCCGTCAGTTAAATATAGGAGATGTGGGCATTTGTAATGAAGAGTAAGAAATTTACATAAATGATCACCTATCTCCTCATTATAATGATATCTTCTGGAAAACTAGAGAATTAAAGAAAACTACAGTAAAACCTGTGCTAACGACCACCTGTCTAACGCGACCAGCGACTGCCTTTTTCGCGACCCTTTGTATCTAAACCTATATTAAAAAACCTGTATATAACGACCACTTATGCAACCAACCATGCCCTAACCTAACTGCCAATTACATCACTACACTTTTCTCTGTAAAGAATCAATCGGGTGCTAACCCAGGTGCCAATTATATCACTACACTATTCTCTTTAATCAACCAGTCAGAGTCAAGAGATACAAAACTGCAACAACGGGTTCTTTTAGCCTACTGATATGGTTAACTAGGTCAGGTCTGTCTTCGGGGACGCAAATGTTGCTCTAAAATCACTGGAGGTGTTTCCATATAGTCCGACTGCTCGCAACCGTTCGAGTGCGGTTGCGTATATCCTGTCTAAAAATAACGACCAGCCGCGCACAGAGAGAACTTACTCCAAGGCTGGGCTCTACCTGCTCTAGCGGAATGAAAATGGTAGCCGAAATTCAAGAAATTCAACTGTTTATTTATTTAATAAGTGTGCATCCGAGACCGGATATAAAAGATGAAAAATACCGCAATCAACTAAGTAGAATTGAGGCCAGCAAATATAACTTGGATTAGGATATTATGTACATGAGTATTATGACAGACACAACGTTGTAAGCTACAATTTAAAATCAAGTTACGCAAGTCAAATGACAATGAATTCCACAGACAGAACGCGTTATATGAAAAAAATAACCTAGAAAGGTAATTAGATATGGGTGGGTTTGGTATAATCTTATATTTTTGTGTGTTTCTGGTTTTAAGGGAATCTAGAAGCCAGGATTTAATAAAATGTAAAGGATGTTCGGTGTTAGTTAAAGCAAGGTAAACATCTTTAAGCCTCGCATATATAATAATGCCTTGTAGGGTAAAGATCTGAAATTTAGTACACACATCAGAAATGGACGTTTATTTTGATAGGCCCATTGCAGCACGTCTAACGTTATTGGAAGCCACCTGAACTCTTTTGATCTGAAAATGAGAGGCGGCCGACCAAAAAATAACACCAAATTCTACTTTAGTAATTAAACAAGATTTGAGTATCTTAACCATTTTTGACAATTTAAAATCTTACGGAGTCTAGAACATAAAGATTTTTGTCTTGTGAGATCAAATATTAAAAGATTGATAGCATCAACAAAAGATACTTGATTGTCAAGAGTTATACCAAGGATCTTACAGGATTGAAGAGTATTTTGTTTTTTCCCATCAATCAAAATGATAGTGGTTTTGTCCTCGTTAAAGGAGAGACCATGATTCGTATACCAGGAGTTTAATGTAGCAATATCTTGATGTATTTGCTGGAGGAGCAAAGCTTCATCAGAGGCCGCGCAAGCTTTGTGCAAGAAGCCATCATCAACGTATGATCTAATATAGCAGTTAAGTGGTAATTTAAATATTTCAGCCGTGGCGGCAGCATATAAGACCGTGGCAGATGGAGCACCCTGAAGGAGACCTCTGGTCGATGGGTGTTGGATAATCTTATTGTCAATATCGAGATAGTTAGTTCTCTCTTGAAACTAATTTCGTAAAAGGTTCAGAATATTTGAGTCGATTCCCATCGCCTCCAGCAGAGCTATTATTCTTTACCTGTCTGGATAATCAAATATTTTTAATCGTAATTCGTAATAATGAAATTTCAGTTTCGAATAATCATCATCAAAACTGCCTAAAAGCATAAACGGAAAGTAGTTCAACCATGTTATCTGCTGGCGACTTTATGGAAACGCACTGGATGAGTTCGAAAAATGTTTTGAAGAATCAATTTTCACTAGGAAGACAAGAAAGTGCACACAAAGTAACTTAGATTCTTTTATTAAGAAATAAAGATATCTGTTTTTAATTATGTTGAATATTGGTAATTTTTTTATTCAACCTGTATACAGGGTGTCTCAAAATTCCTGTTACAAACTTTTAGGGGAGGTAGTATGGGTGATTCTAAGCAAAAATGTTTATATGAACATGGGTTCCAATTTGAACGATAACTGAGATATGAACAGAAATAAAAATGCCGCCACCAAGATCAACATGTTAATAACTCAGGTTCCGGAACGCCAAGAATAATGAAATTTGGAGGAATAATAGGATACTTAAAACCGTGTATGCCGTTAAAATTTGAACGAATTCCAACAAGTAGCTTCCGGGTTACGCAGTCAACATCTTAACACGTGCTGATTAGTACTCGCATGTGAGCACTGTTACGATTTTGAATGCGTAACTCGGAAACTACTCGTTGGAATACGATCAAGTTTTAACGGTATACACAGTTTTATATACCCTATTACTCCCCCAAATTACATTATTCTAGGCGCTCTGGAACCTGAGTTATTAACATGTTGATCTTGGTGGCGGCATTTTTATTTCTGATCATATCTCAGTTATTGTTCAAATTCGGACCTATGTTCATATGAACTTTTTTGCTTAGATCACCCATACTACCTTCCCTAAAAGTTTGTACCAGGAATTTTGAGACACTCTGTATAACCACCATCTGAGCTTAACGACCACTTTTGCCTGGTCCCGTGGGTGGTCGTTATAGACAGGTTTTACTGTAATCGGTACAAGTTTGTATGGATCTAAAATGATATAATATAAGTAAAGAAGGATAATGGATCTAAAGCTAGACCAGTTAAATCTGAATTTGATTTGATCTCTTTCTAAATCAATTAAATTTTCCAAATTTATTTGATTTGACTAAAGATAATTCTGATTCCATTTCTTCAAGTAGTCATGCTAAATATATTGATGATATTGCTCTGTTTACATTGAAATTAAACAAATATAAATATTAGAAATATATTTAAAAACTTTGATGAATTTTTAGTTTTTCTTTCTACAGTTAATTTTAAAGTACATATTAGTAGATTGACAAAAGCAAAACAGTGGGAAAACATGGATTTCTACCAAATACTAAATTTTAATATGCATTATGGTTCTTCTAATTTAAATAGAGCCAGTGGTAGGATTGTCTGCTCTCATTAAAATATTTGTTCTTATAATATACAATTGAACTTTGATACAGCAGATGTGATATATCTTAAATGCTCCTTTCCAAATATGAAAGCTATTTGCTATATGTCGCAGTCCCTCCGGTTCATTGAATGAATTTATTGCTGAATTTAGCAAAAGAATTTTTGAACTGTCTAATGATTGGAGACTTGAATTGTGGTTTTATTAATGATGCTTTTAATGCTGATTTTTTTAAATTTGTCCAGCTTCTTATTTGTTAGCACTTGTCACCAATAGTTGACGTTCCAACTGGAGTTACATGTGATTCTTCTACTATTCCTGATCAACGTACTATCTCCTCTTCTCTTCGAAATAGTACAGAAGTTTTTAATTCAACTAATGATCAATATCATTTATTCTTGAATATGTTTACAAATGAAGGCTCTGAGACCTTCTCGTTTTAGAAAAGTAAATTATAAACGTCTATTCAACTGGTCTCCGATATATAATGTAGCTATTGCTATGTCTTCTTTTATTAACTTATTAACTGACAATATTATTAAAGCAACTTATTTTGTTGATGTTCACCCCAACAACAAATTGATAAAACCTTGAATTACTACTACACTACTGTTTATAAAAATCGCAACACCCTGATGGAATGGTCTAATCCATATGCAATTTGCAATATTTGCATACAATGTGTCAGAGTATAAATGATTAGATTTTCAGAGTAATTGCTTGAAAGAACACCATGCCTCGACGACAACGAAGGGTGCCATATCAACAGCTGACAGACTTTGAAAGAGGACGCATAATTGGTCTGCGTGAAGCGGGATGGTCGTATCGTGACATTGCTGCTCGTGTAGGACGTAATGCAACAACAATTATGCGTGCATGGAGGCAGTGGAGCGAAGAGAACAGGACACACCGAAGACCAGGCTCAGGAAGACCCAGCACGACGACACTGCGAGATGACAGACACCTCTATCGCATGTGTGTAGCAGATCGTACAGCCACATCCACAGTGTTAGCACAACAGTGGGGTGCTACAGTAGGCAGGACAATGTCTGCTAGCACTGTACGACGCCGTTTGATATCCAGAGGATTGATGGCACGAGTACCATTGTTGCGGATTCCTTTGACTCAAAACCACCGGCGCCTCAGGTTGCAATGGGCCCATCGACACCAACAGTGGCAAGCTGAATGGCAACAAGTTGTGTTTTCGGATGAGTCAAGGTTTAACTTGCAGCACCATGACGGCAGGATACGAGTCAGAAGACATCGTGGCGAGCGCGACCTTCCAGAATGCATCCTGCAGCGTCATTCAGGACAAACGCCAGGGGTGATGGTGTGGGGTGCAATCAGTTACCATGGCCGTTCCCGTCTGATCAGAATCCATGGCAATCTGAACAGTGACCGGTACATCAGGGAAGTTGTGCAACCCGAGGTCATCCCCTTCCTGCAGAACCTTCCAGGCGCTGTATTCCAACAGGACAATGCCCGACCGCATGTGGCCAGAAATGTCCTCGCCTTTTTCCAAGCACATCAGACGCCTTTGTTCCCCTGGCCTGCTCGTTCACCAGACATGTCCCCAATCGAACATGTGTGGGACAGGGTTGCTCATCGATTGGCTCGTCAGATTCCTGCAGCAGCAACTGTGGATGAACTGTATACCCGTGTAGACAGAGCATGGCAGGACATTCCCCAGGCCCTTATTCAGAGCTTGTTTGACTCAATGCCACGACGTTTAGAGGCTGTAATTGCATCCCACGGTGGTTTCACCCGATACTAATGTGACAATAAAACGCATTGTATTGACCTGAAAATCTAATGGTTTCTTTTCTGACCCATGATATGCAAATGCTCCAAATTTAATGCAGATTGGGCTATTCCATCAGGGTGTTGCAATTTTTATAAACAGTAGTGTATATTGCATCAATGGATTGATCACAGAAATAAACTATTTGAAAAGGTTCGTAGAAATCTTTACAATATTCAACTTGAAAATGAATATAAAAATTTTAGAAATTATATGACCAAATCAATAAGCTAAAATTAGCTACTATTCGAATAAGATAAATATAGCATCAAATAATAATAATATGGAGTATTGTAAATGAATTACTTAATAGAAATGCGAAAAAGTTATGACCCCTATTGAAATTGATAAAAAAAATTGATGAATGAAATAAATATTTCATTAATTGCTGCAATGATTTTGAAATAAGGGAAGCTTTAGACTATACGTATATAAAGAATGATCCTCAATATTTCTAGCGACCAATAACAGTTTTGGAAGTTTCTAATTTTATTAAAAATTTGAAGTCTTGCACTGGAAAATATTTTGATATTATTACCACACCATTATTAAAATATATTGTTAAATTTATCTCAAGCCCAATAGCTCATCTTATTAATTTTTCATTTACTTATGGAACTTTTCCAAAATCCTTAGAGAGATCTATCATTGTTCCTATCCATAAAGTGGGTATAGAAAAATTATTGTAATTATCGTCCGATAACTATTACGAAAAACAAACTTTTATATTTTCTTAACAAATTAAAGTTTGCGAATCAATTTAGTTTTTGTAAAGGTGGGGATACAGAACCACTACACAAATTAGTATAGTGTTGTTGAAAAATTGGATAAGAATAATATTCCATTATTATGACACCTATTTTGTTTATTTTTATTAATGATATTTTTAAAACTTAAATTTGTCGGTTCACCATATGCTTATGCAAATGATTTGGTTATTTTATATTTAGACAAATTAAATGAGAATTTAGCGAATGTCAGAAATGATCTAAAAATTTTTAGCGGAATTGTTATACAATAATGGATTATGCCTAAACCCTGAAAAATCAAAATACCAGCTTTTGTCATATATTGAATTTCAGGGTTATGGTCCGTTAAAATTTCATAGATTCTTATATCAGGACAATTGTTCAAATGGATGTGAATATATAGATGGGGTGCGCAGGAAGTAGGAATGCGCATGCACCACTTTCTGTAAACACTTTCTGAGGCAGAAAAGAGTAAACAACGAACGAATTAACCAATAAAATTGCCGTATTGTGTTGCTCCTTGTTCAATTAATTCGCAAAACGCAAATTTATTGATTAAAGTAATGTTTCATCGATTTCTGTGTACCGTTTTATGATCTCCGACTCGATAAAAAATTAATGCTAAATCGCGGCACTCGGCAGTCAATCTGAATTATTCCGACTTTTAGTCACAGCCAACAATGAAAGTGCAGTTATTTCGAAACCGGAAATACGTCTAGGCACGAAGTAAGCTAATGTCTGTAAACACGCACCCCGTCTATACAGCAGGCCAATAATTTTAATTATCTGGGTGTTATTATTGACTATAGATGAAGTTGGGATTTCCATTGCCATCATTATTAAAGTTAAATATAATGGATGGAGAAAGAAGACACACAACCTCTTGCCCACATGTAAATTTATAGGTAGCTTGGATGTGCATTTCGACCACTCTGTGGACAAGAGGTTGTGTGCCGTCTTTTTTGGTATATTATCCACACTTTCGTTCTGTATATTATAATGGATGGTCTTTAATTCAAATACCTCAAATAAACCGTACCTTTGCCCATACCAATGTTATTTTCTTTCTAAAAGAATATACCGTACAATCTTATTCCTCCATATATCAAATGTAAACCTTTGATTAGGAATTGGCGTACTGAAATCAAGAAATGGATTTTTTCAGTAAATATTATTGAACACTTTTTTCCCTTTTCCAGTCTAAATATTTTTAAATAAAAATTTTTGCAAATTGTATAAGCTTTATAAACTTTTATATTTTATTTTCCTTATTCTTATCTTTTTTATAACATCCAATATGAACTTCGGCACATGGATAGTTTACTTTTCTTGGCCCTTGGCTCATTGGTCTGTATTTTGACAAACTTTGTATTTACTTTATAATTTATTTTTAAATTACTTAATTTTACTAATATATTATTAGATTTCATTGTGCTTATATATGCATTAATAGTTTTTATTACCACTTGTATCCAAGAATAACCAAGAAATAATTAAATAAATAAAATAAAATAAAATATCCAATTTTTTTTTAACTTCGCTATCTTCTATGCTGAGGTAGATAATTTCGTAGTTTACCAGAGGTTACTTCCTGCATATTTACACGTGTTTGCTTTAAATTTCTAATATGTCGTCAAGTAGCACTTAAACTATAGTTTGTTTGTTTGTTTTCATAATGTATAATTTGATTGACATCCAGAATTTTGGCCTAAATTCTGCTCTGTAAATACCGTCTAATCAGTTTGCCAATGTCAGCGTCTGCCCTTTACTGAAATTTTAAAAGTATAAACCGAATAATTGCATATTTTTTCAGATTTTTTACTTCGGAAATGAAAGGTTATGGTGTATGAATTTTTTTCTTTTTGTTTTTTCTTGAATGACTTGTTTATTCTTGTAAACTTTATGTACTATTCGCCGAATATTTTAAATGTTTCCGGTGGTGTTGCATAAATAGCAGGAGAAGTTATTTTGTAAAGGAAAAATTTCATAACAATTTCTCAGATAACTTTCAGGGGTTTTTTTTTAATGTATTCATTTTTTCAGAATGTTACTTAATTTCGAGAGTGCCATTTTAAAAACTTTTCTTCGTGATATGCTTAGACGTACTCGTCATCAAAACTTTTTTTTTTATTACTTCGTTGCAATTTTCCAATGCCAATGCTAAATCCGTGGAACTTCACCTTTAACTGATGGAATTATTTGGCTTAGTTCTTATAAATAAACGAAGTTCCTGTTTGTATAGTTTATGTGATCAATATAAATATATGAATATAAAGCATTAAGACGTAAATATCCGGTGATTGGTGAATTTACTTACTAAAATTATCATTAAAAATTAACTGCAGTAAATTTAATAACAGAAACAGCCCTTCCCAAATTTTTTGTCTGTCCAGTACATTTCATTAGAGACGCGTTAATGGAATTCATTATTGCTGTATTGCTATGTTTTGGTGATTGATTCTATTCATTCGTGTTTCTCATAAAGTTAAAATAAAAGTGACTTTTAATTTTTAATAAATGATATAGTGATAATGTAGTAATAAAGGATATTATATTTGATATTATATTTGATATCTGAATGAACTAATGCGATCAACTACGCTTGATAAGGAAGGTCAGGAAAAAACCTATGACATTAAAAACTTTTTTAAAAAAATAGGAAACAAGCTTAACATGCATTTTTTTCACTAAAAAATGATTAAAGTAATTTTTTAAGATCTTAGTAATAGACTTCGCCTCAGCTAACTATATAAGGAGCGTAAACAGATAGGGAAAAAAAAAGGGTGAACCACTTCATAAGTAATCCATCACATTAAGTGCAGGAATCGTATTATTTACTTGATATAATGCAATCATTTTGTGGATAGAATTACCTAGGCGACATGACAGATCGTTACACAACAAAATAATATTTAATTTTGGAGTACAAGGGTACTATTTCTTTTCATGCATATTCGAAACTTATAACGGAATCGCTGTTTATAGAAATAGTGATCCATTAGAGTTAGGGGTTCGTTTCCGTTTTAGGCTTGGATACTCGTTTGTAGTCATTAAAAAAAAGAAGAAAAAAATTCGTAATGTTAAGGAATTTTTAGTTTAAATTGTATAAGTTTACTTGTCAATATAAAGAAATGAATTAATTTGACTGCTTAAAAATTAAAAGCTGAAAAGGTTCAAAAGAAGAGAAAAAAAAAAAAACTGGAAAACGATTCCTTTTTAAAATGTGAAAGTATCTTTTTAAGCCACTAAAGTGGAGTTAAAATAAGAATGTCATCCCTTACCTGTGGTAATTGAAGGAACCGTGGGGGTGGAACCCGTACATTGCTCCGATGCTCCGTCTCCGCTAATAGCCGATGAGAGCGCAGTCTGGTTTATGTCACTTGTCATCCTTGTGGCGCGAATTTTTTAATAAGAACATAATTTGACTACCATTTTCGCGACTAAATCTCTAGATTCAAATCACACTTAGTTTGGCTCCGCTGACGTCGAGAAAAGTTAAAATAAAATTATTTGATGGCGTGGAATGGTTAAATCTTGGAACTGAGACAGGGAAAGCCTTGACGGCCGATGCCAATCTGCGCGCTTTGAACTTTCGCTCGGAATCCCTTAATGACGCCTTCTAACGGCAAAGCGGGGAAACGCTTTGGCACTATTTCATCCCACTGGAGAGGAAATGACAAACCAATTTTTCTCTTCTCTCAACAGGCATAAGACGGGCATTTCCTCTGCTAACTTCCTATCTCTATTTGGAATGTTATTTGTGCCCTTTTATGCGATTAACTAGAAATAAGAAAATATGAATTAAAAAAATAAATTAATGATAAACATTACAGAGAATTATTATTTTTTTTAATCTTAACTTCTCTCGATGTATTTCCTTCACCGTGATTTTATCAAGTTTGCTATCAAATATGTGATAGTGAATTGTTTATTTTTAAACTACAGTTAGCAGTGTACTGCATATAACTGTAATTTCTGGGCACTCAATTTAGTTTCATTGTTGATAATTTGTGACTCTTGTCAAAAGATCAGATTTTAAAAAGCAACTTTGAGTTTTTATCAAAAGTTAGTTTTTATGCAATAACTATTCTTCTTCCTCCCATGTAGGTGTTAATGATTCACCTGAAAACGAAATCATTATTCTTCTATAATAGCTCTCAGGATTGTACTTCGTTCCGATTTAATATCTATTCTCCATTCCACGAAGTCCCTTCTCTAGAATGGCCTAATCTTGAATTCTGAGAAGTTGTTTTCAAATTTTCTTCTATTTTCCTGTCCATTTTTTCTGAATTATATTTTGCTTTATCTCATATGTTGTTTGATTCAATTTGAAAGCATCATCAGATAAGCAAACCGAGAAATAACGTGCATCCAAAAAAATGCAAAACCAAAAATAACTCTTACATATTTCAACATAAACAAATTTCAATTGAAATTTATTTATGTTAATGCATGACAATCTGAACATGATCTTAAAAAAGCAAAAATAATAATTAGAAAAAAATAAATTGAAACGAATCAAATCTTCATTGTCCAAAAATTATAAAACCATGCCATATAGTTCTCTTGGGCTTCCAGAACCTTTATAACCCGGCTTGGCATTGTCTCAGCAAATCCTTTGAAGAATGTATCACCAATTCCCACTCTTCAGCAATAGATTTCTTCAAATCTTCCACATTTGGATATTCCTTTCCACCTTTATAGGCTACTCGAAACAGCACGCCCCAAGCATTCTCCATCGGACTTACATCTGGAGATATTGGTGGTAAGTTTATTACTTTCACTCCTTAGTTCATGAAACAATTCCTGGGTACTCTGCATTGTGGACGGAAGCATTGTCTTGTTGGAATTCCAGTGTCACGGAATTCTAATGCTGTGAGTGAGCGTACGTGTCGTAAAAGTGTACAACGCTAAGGAGCAGTTGTGTGACCAGTGCTTAATAAGTGCCGTTCTAATTGTTTTTATGTTTAAGTGGCTTAGCATCTTTCACATATATTTTATTGCTGAGCTATTTGAAATCGTCGGGTACTTGTGCTCAAGTGAAATTCGTCCGACCTTTCATATGTGCAAGTGTGTTATTCAGTTGCATGATGCAATTTACAAAGTGATCTTCATAGTTCATACAGTAACCAGTGCGTTACCATTGCGTTCTGTGCTTATAGTGTATTTGCCAAATTAATTAAGTTTAATTAATTTTAAGGCTTTTATTATTTTTGGTTTTATTGATTTACTATTTAAATAAATATTATGAATTTATACTCTCGCCTACTATCAATGTGTATCTATTTTCCATGCGTCTACTCGGCTGTTCATTCATTAAATTTACACGTGACATCCAGTTACGATCTCCCATTATCTCTTTAAATGGCAACCAATAACAGTGACCATCAATACAGAGAATGTCATTTAAGACTTTTCCCATGCAAATAGTGTAATACGTTGGCCGTAGGCGCCATCTGTCCGAGACCATTGAAGCACTCGGGGCCATGCGTGATTGACGTCAAATAGCAACACCGAAGCAAGGCATTATTGACGTCGGTTCTAGGACAATTATCCCCATCCCCAAAACAATAGGGATTATACATGAATTTTTTTTTTTTTAAAAAGTAACAATTGTTTTTATCGATTTGGACATGCTAAACATGAAAAACGTGGTCAAAAACCTTCCCTAATGCCATTGGCACTCACTTGACAACGTTGCTTATCGTCGACTGTGGGAAATCAAGTAGATCGCCATTTACAATTTGGAAGCAACCTTGAACCTAAAAATTTATGTATTTGAGCTAATAACTTCTGAAGCGGATGTTGAAATATATTTTTGTGTAAGTACATTCCCGAAAGCTTGTTTTATTTTCAATCTTAATAAAAATTTATTCTCGTTTTGGTTTTTCGTATTGTATTTCATTTTGTGTAAATTGAAAATTATGAAATTCTGGAAAAATCTTTTATCTTGTGAATTGTAATTTAAATTGGAGAAACATGTTGTGGTCATAGTAATTAAAATAAATAAGTAAAAATAAAATGTTATTCAGCTTCCCTTCCCGATCTTCATTGGAAAATTTCTCTTCATCATCTTCTCATCATTACATTGCCGATTTCTTTCCGACAGCGTGAAGAGTGCTATTCCTTCTCGCTGTGTATGAAAAAAAAATTTATCAGGGTTTTGGGACCTGTTACAAATTTCTAGGAAGAGGTACAAAGAACAGGAACAAAACCCAATTAACTAATTCGGTAAATTATCTTTAATTTTTTTTCTAAAAGAATCTCCCCTTCAAAGAAATATAAAAAAAAAATTCATACAATAGCTTTCTGCTTTTTATGTGTTTAGATAACTCGCTAAAACTGATCTCAAAATTATTTTTTAAAAATGATATAAAAATCGAGGCTTCATTAAAAAATGCGCCTTCTCAAAACAGGGGAGGGGGGATAGCCTAACATCAAATGAAAAGATCCTGCCCCCTCCTAGTCGAAATATTTTTTATTCCGACTCTTTATCTAAATTCTGGAGTTAGAGCACAAACAAATGTTAGAGCAGTTTTTCGAAATCTCAAATTAGTCCGCTTTCCTACATGAAGTTAATTTTTATGCTAAAAAATATATGTAATTGAAAATGAGGAATGGAGTATAATGAAGAAATTAGCAGTATAGAATAGCATATTTAAAAACCGTCGAATGGAATAATCGGACACGGTAGAGATTCGAATGTCGTCATAACCCTCTTAAGATTTTATTTTCTTTATTTATATTTCCCCCAATATTTTTGTCACTGAATCTCTCTGTTACCATATTTAAAAGAATTTTGTTTTTCATATTTTGCACTGTAATTTAAAATTTCAAGGTTTTCAGTTCAAAATCTAAATTAAGTTTTTAAAACATTTTAATTAAGTTGGAACGTAGGAATGTGGTTAGGGGCATTTTAGGGGGCAGTTGTCCTAGGGGGCGATTTTCCAGGAGGCAGTTGTCCGGATACCATTGACCTCACAGTATGAGAGTAATATTGATGACGATAAATTATGTCTTGAGAGCTGTTCAAAATCATTGTGTCTTTTCTTTTGCAACGGGGAACTCGACGAGAAGGAATAGCACTCTTCACGCTATTGGAAAGAAATCGGCAATGTAATGATGAGAAGATGATGTATGTCGTTACAGTTGTTTGCTGACAAGTTCCATTATGGTTTTTCGCTCATCACATTTCTCGTTGCAAAAGAAATAACAGAAAGCTCTTGAGCAGCTCTTAAGACATTACTTATCGGACTGGGTCAGACAAAACTTGTCGCACTGAGCTAATTGATTGGCACAGTCAACCAGAAACTCTACTAAAGGAATTTGCCACTCTACTAACATCTAGCGAAATCGAATCGAAACTATGACGTTATCAATCGAACTTAAGTTGCAGCGCCATTTGAACTTACCCAATGAAACACCCCACAGCCCGCACCCAAAGATTTATTCTTTAGATCTTGGCCCGCATTACATGCAGATTAAGTAAATGATATCTTTTTTATCTCTGGGCAACAATGACTGTTCTAACATTTGCTGATATTTCACTGCATTCATTCATCCATCGATGAAAGCTAATTTCGACCTTCCATAAAATCGCTACCTTTGTTGTCTTTTTGAGTAGACTTGCTCATCTTGGTGGATATCATGCCAGTAGAACCGACATTCTAATTCGTCAAGGTTGAACTTCTTTCCATCGCTCCACGCCATATTCCCCATTGAACTTTTTTCTCTTGCCCACTAAGTCTCTTATACTTATGGAGGATTTCAGAATCTTCTTCTTCCTCTTCTTGAATTGCATGCAGTTTGCCAGACTGATGGATCAAGTGGCAATTGTAGATGGAGCATTCCGGAGACTTCGTAAAAGATCACAAAGAAGCATTGTTTACACTTATTTAACTTACGATGAGCTGTATGTTTTTGCGGCCTGTCTGTGGATATTCTTACGCGATACAGATCACCAAAAAGGAAATAATTTAGTATCATATTGTGTAACCAAATCGAGAAACTGTGGACAATCGTGATACCAAGGGAGAAAAACCAACCTTTGTCCCCAACAGTTTTTGTACAAAGTGACTAATCTGATAACCAATAACAGTAAACAAAGAGGTTGGTTTTTCTCCTTTGGTATCACACTGTATGATCTATCCAATGTTTTTTCTAATTTGTCTAGCAGATTGTTTGGAATCACAGAAAGCACGAACTGTTTGTTTTCCCTTTTCAAACTCTGAGAGACGTTTTGCCTTCTGGCATTATTAAAATATATAATATTAAACAATAATTTTTATCAACAACCTGAATGGAACAAACCATTGCAATGAAATTTGCATCCTAATTTCAGTTTAATCTTTGGTACGCTCTATAGTTTCAATTTATGAGGTTGTGTGGTTTTATAATTTTTGGACAGTGAACTTTCAGTTCATTTTTTTCTAATTATTATGTTTGCATTAATTTTAGAGCAAGTTCAGATTGCCATGCATTAACAATAAATAAATTATTTACAATTGCATGGGCGGTTTTATATTTCTTGGAAGTGCTTATTAAATTATCAGATATATGCTAAGTTATTCAAATGTTATGAAAACAGCGATGTATTTCGCTAAACATTTACACATTGGATTCGTATTATTACAAAGATAAGCAAGTTATTAGTTTTAAAACAAGTTTTTTCCTTTTAAATTTTCGTAGTTTTCATATCTCATTGACTATACGGTATTGAAAAACGGAAATTATAGAACTAAAAAAAAGTCTGTCTCACTATATGAAAAAAGCTGCAAGGCAGTATGGGAAAGCTGCGTGTCATCTCATTCAGATCAACGCGCAGGCAATAAAAAAGAAACTGAACCCATCGAGGCTAAAATGAAACTGAAACAGTGCTTCATGTTTTTGAGCACTACGCGTGCGCAGTCGGAGACTACTTTACGTGGCGGAAGTGAAGAAGTAGTGGCTTGCTTTCCCACACTGCCTTGCAGCTTTTTTCATATAGTGAGACAGAGTATAATTGCAATGAAATGATTTTTTTTTACCTATATACGGATATCCGGTTTTAAATTTCTCTCAAAGGTGCCAGTCTTCCTTATTAGGTAGGACTGTCACATTAGTGATTTTGCTTTGTCTGTTTTTATTATGTTTTTAAACGTTCACCAACGACATTGACTTCATAGTAGAACTAATGCGAATTATGGCATAGGGATGAAGATTTCAAGAGAAACTGTAAAATGCATAATACCCCTTGCTGCTAAACCACATGAAAATGAATATAAATACTAAGAAACAGCATATTTAATATTAAAATTCATAACTATTATAGCAATAAATTGTTTGTAGAAACAAAAGTTTTTTGTTTGTTTTTTTTTTTAATTTCTTATTTGAATCTAATAACTTGCACACCTTTGTAGACTGCTATTATCTAAACAAGAACTGTTTGAACAAGAGTTTTAGCAACGTTGTTTGTCATCACTGAAACAATTGTCAAATTATTAACAATGAAACTAAATTTAAGGATCCGAGGTGTCATTAATATATGCTACTTTTATTAATCCTCCTTAATTACGATGCTTTGCGTCCTTTTTATTTATTACTCTCACTTGTTATTAAGCTCGTTTTTTAATTGAATTTTATTACCTTTTTCATTTGTGATTAAGAGGGAGTGGGAAGATTTCATTTGTTCTCAAAGATATATGGAAAGAGCGGTTCATTTTATTCACATTGAAGAGGCCACCCATTTTAATTGTTCTCTTTTGTCTTCCTATTTGGTGTTCTCTTTTGTGGATGTTATGAATTACTCTCTTTTCTAAATATTCACTGTAAATGCAGGAACGTTAACAGTTACGTGTAAAGAATTCTTTCGGATTGATTAAAACTTTTGCACTGAAACTTTCGTATTTACCATAGATTAAATTTATCAAAACGTTGTTTTTTTTTCTTCGTTTTGCTTAATTTAACTTTATCTCTTATAATTATTTTTTCGTTTTCAATCTAATTCATTTATTTTTTTTTTATTGCGCGTGACATGGCCCATTAATTCAATAAAACGGTTAAAATTAATCCAGTTAATCAGTTTTTCTTTACAAATTATGTATTACAAAGAGATCTATAAGCAATAATTATTTAAATAACTCATAAGAGACAAACAAACTTAACGATAAGTGATGGAAACTTATTGATCCTTGATATCTCAGAAAAACTGCTGGAAATGACCCCAATATCTTTAGTTTTAAGATATCGACACCAGTTGGAGATTATTGCGAATTAACCCACATTATTTGTTACAGAATGGAGACTCTTCATTATCAGTCTTGCCCAGATATTTAGGAACTGTACATCTGCGGTCGCCGAACACGGCTCTATTATTCTGTAACTTCTTCTTCAGGTCATGTCTCCTTTCGGCTTTGAGATGGCTTGGAAAAAAAGAAAAAAAAAAAAGAGTACAGTGGTTGGTTGGTGTGAAGTGCAGGATGTAAGCAGGCCAGAATGACTGCCGGAAAGTATTATTCGTGTAAGTAAAACAATTTTATCAATAAACTCTTTAGTGAGTGCAAGATGTTACAAGCTTCGTATTCCGTATCAAGGAAAAACGATTTCAAAAATCTTTCACTAATATTTTGACAGACATCAACAAGTTGAATGAAAATATAGCATCAGTGAGATTGATTTCTTTACAACGGTGTAACTTATACAGGGTAGAAGGGAAGTCTGGTCCTCTCAGTAATTCAGAAATGAAAACAGGTATCTGAAATCTTTCAATGCATACTTATCGGAAGTGGTGGTTGGCCTATCTGATAGTACCATCAGATAGGTCCTGAATATGCAAATCAGGCCAAATAGAAATTGCATCTCGAAAACCGTATCTTAGAAAGTCTTCTTCATCAGCGTGTATATCTTCGAAATGTACATCCGTGGCTCCTTATTCAAAATCTTGGTTGTGAACTTGTGGTTTCTGTTCAAATTTAGTTTATTATTATCAATTGTCACAGTTTTCCGCCTTATACCATTTATATTATTATAGTGAAAACTCCATCTAACCTCTCTCTAACTGTGATTGGTCGGCCTTCTCACACAACGGATGGTTACATTGTTACTTGGTTTCCTGGACAATCCACAACATAAGTTGTTAAAAAACACCTACAAAAATAAAACTTTCAGCGTTTTATGACCAACAGGATTAAAAATAATAATTTTGGACACTTAAAAGAACTCCCAAAAATTTTCTCTTCTATCCCCCATGATGCACCAGCAACAGCGTCGGCCATTTTTTTTTGTGGCAAGCCTGATCTAATTGCAGTTCAGAAATTTAAAAGGTGAATTTATGTTTTAATAGAAATAAAGTTTAACTAGATCATTATTATGTTTTATTCATAAGTACCGAAAGGTGCTTTATGCTCTCAGTGTGGGGAAACGTGTCTGTCTGTCTGTCCGTCTGTAACTCAAACTCCTCCGAGGCTATGAAAGATTTTCAAAACCTGTTTTCGTCAGTCGATGAATATGGTTCATGGCACGAACTAGTTACAAATATTATCTAAATCGGTTCATTGGCACGTGCACAAATGGTACCTCTATTTTCCCGCCTAGCAATTTTCAATGGGAAGATATATTGAGTAATATATCAAACAAATCGTAATGACGAGATAGATGCGGTTATTCATTATTATTTTCGTCAGTCGATGAACATGGTACATGGCACGAATCAATCACAAATATTATCTAAATCTGTTCAATAGCACGTGCACAAATGGTACCTTTACGACCCCACCTAGCAATTTTAAATGGAGAGATATATTAAGTAATATATCAAACAAATCGTAATGACGACATAGAAGCGGATATAAATTACTATTTTCGCCAATTAATAAATAAGGTTCCGGGAATTAACCATTTTGAAAATGGTTGAAATCGAAACAATGACACGTGCTCTAATAGTACCGTTATGACACCCTCAAAAATTTTCAGTGCTAAAATGTGGCATGTAATATATCAAACGACTTGGAATGATGTGTCATGAATGAATATAACGTAAAATTAATGATAGTCGAAATTGGTTTCAAGGAACCTAGTTTAGTGGAACCATTATGGTTCATTGGAACTTTCAATGCTAAAATATAGCATGTAATATATCAAATGACTTGGAATGAGGTGTAATGAATGAATATAACGTACAATTAATGATAGTCCAAACTGATTTCAAGGAACCTGGTTTAGTGGAACCATTATAGTTAATTGGAACTTTCAATGCTAAAATATGGCATGTAATATATCAAACGATTTGGAATGAGGTTTCATGAATGAATATAACGTAAAATTAATGGTAGTCCAAATTGGTTTCAAGGAATCTGGTTTAGTGGAACCAGTATGGTTCAGTGCAACCATTATGGTTCGAAGGAACTTTGAATGCTAAAATATGGCATGGAATATATCAAACGACTTGGAATGATATGTCATGAATGAACATAACATAAAATTAATGATAGTCGAAATTGGTTCAAAGGTACGTGGTGTAATGGTATCTTTATGATCCGTTAGAAACTTCCAATGTTAACATAGGGCTGTTTAAAAATATAGTTCCGCGAATGGTTTAGTTTAACCTTTCGGTACTTGGTTATGTCATTCCTTAATGGTTTATTAAATATGCATTCAGGGACCATAAAAATGTATGAATTGCATTTCTTTATAAATAAAACAAAAGAACTAATTGCTCATAGCACTTGCAGCGCGTTGTGATTAGGCTTCGACCAATCGCAGTTAGGGAGAGGATAGAGAGTTTCACTATAGAGGATATCAGAAAGTAACGCCATTTATTTTTTAACGGAGGAAATACGAGGCCTGTCCGAAAAGTATTCGGATTGAGGCTACCAAAAAAGTAGAATTCGCTGCACCTTTTTCCTATCCGGATCGTAGCCAACGTAAAAGACAGGCCTCGGCTCGGAAAAGTCACCTGATCATAGTAGTCCGGCCAACAATCCAACCTTCATTGTTTCCAACAAACGAAAAATATCGATTGTAAAAATCCAAGATGGAAACGATGAAGGTTACATTGTTACTCGGACTAGTATGGTCAGATGACTTTTCCGCGCCACGCCAACACCTCCTAGACATAAGGCCTGATAACGGAAAAGCCATACATTTTTACATCATCATTAGTCGACCACTGTTAATCCTATTTCTACCAATAATAACCCCTAAATTTGGTCGACTAATCATGGTTTCTTAATTGAAGAGGTTATGACACTCGTAACTGATCCAATGCTATCGTCGCGAGCCAGAAGATGTACCGGAAGTAGATGGCGAACGAGCAATCTATGCTTCATTTATTAAATTTTTATGAATCATTTTGAATCATTTATTTAAGATAATAAGCTTAAAATGTATAACTAGCTGTGTCTTAAAATAAACATCGATAACTTAAGCTTTATATGTTGAATTTTATTGTATATCTGATTATTTAAAGCATACTTCGATGTTTCGCCATCTGGTGGACAAAATAATAGCGGGATCGCGTTTAAACGGGAGTGTCATATCCTCTTCAATTAAGAAACCATGGACTAATGATGATGTAACAATGTATGACGTTTCGGTTATCAGGCCTTCTGTCTAGGAGACGTTGGCCAGGGCCTGTCTTTCTCGTCGGCTACGATACGGATCAAAGCCAACTAAAAAGACAGGCCGGCACTAAAAAGTCACATGACCAAAGTAGATGACCAACAATCCAATCTTCATTGTTTCCAACAAACGAAAAAATACTGATTGTTGAAATCCAAGAAGGAAACAAGATTGGATTGTTGCTAGATCTACTTTGGTCATGTGACTTTTTGTGCCCAAGGCTTGTCTTTTTCGTCGGCTACGGATCCGGATCGTGTGACGACATTTCTGCTGATGACGTAATGAAATTTGCAGCTGTTAAGAGTGCCGCGTGCGAGGCCGCGTGTAGTTGTAACACGCGACAGCAGAACGTTTTTCTTTTCTCGTCGCGTGGTGAAAATGACAGAAAACATCGAACAACGACATTGCATCAAATTTTGTTTTAAAATCGGTAAAACCGCAACGGAGTGTTATGAATTGTTAAAACAAACATTCGGCGATTTGAGGACGGAGATTTCAGGATGTGGACGTGGCAACACAAAATGCGACGGCGGAGCTCTTGGCCATCCCAAAGGAGGCATTCCGTCCTTGTTTCGACGGTGCTTATTTTGAAGGTGACTAAATATTTATGTCAGTTCGAACCGCATTTTTTTTTGTAGCCTCGTTCCCGATGCTTTCCGGACAGGCCTCGTATAGTCACTGTGTAAAAGTTAGCATAGTCATAAAGAAGGCCGAGTACATGAACAGACATTGCATAAGAAGAATTGTTCCTGCGCACGCGCATTACGTACTATCAGTCGTTTTACAAATGGCCGCCACTATCTCATCGTCTACAGTGGAAGAACAGCGAGCTGTTGTAAAATTTCTTTTCGCAAAAGGTAAGAAACCCGCTGAAATTAATGGGGAAATGGTAGAAGTTTACAGTGGCTACTCTCTGTACTATTCCAATTTGTGGAAATCGTGTAAAATGTTTCGATAAACAGCGATCTAGGCGGCCTGCATCAGCGGCAACGCCAGCCATTATCGAGAACATTAACAACACAATCACACAATCAGAGAAAACCGTCGCATTTCCTTGAAAGAAGTGAGTGAAACATTTCATATATCCTATGATTCTGTATGGGATATGATGCATGAGAAGCTTGGATGCCGCAAAATCTGTTTGCGTTGGAGTCCAAAAGGTCTCACACAAGAACAGGCCGACAACAGAATGTGGTGCAGTCTTCAACATCTGCAGCGGTACAACAGGAGGAAAATGCGTTTCTGAATGGCATTGTCACAGGAAATGAGTCCTGGGTCTTCCACTTCACACCTGAGGCTAAAACTGCAAGCATGTTGTGGAAACATCTACATTTTCCGGTTCGCAAAAAATTCGGAGTTTCTCCTTTAGCTCGAAAGATTATACTTACAGTTTTTTGGGTCAGGCAAAGCATCCTAATCGTAGATTTCCTGCCTCGTGGTCAATCGTCAACGCCGCTACCTATTGTTAAACGTTGATTAAGCTGCGACGTGCTATTCAGGATAAGCGATCAGAAAGAGGAAACGATGTTCGACTTCTTCATGACAACGCACGCCCGCATATGACCAACGTCGTCAAAGCAAAACTGGTCCGTTCCGTTGAGAGGTTCTGGATCTCCAAACGTGGTTGGAGGTTTGAAACTGGCGAGGAGTTCAGATTTGCCGTGCGCCATTGGCTGTATTTACAGCCGACGGAGTTCTATGAGCGGGGTATTCTGAAACTGGTACAGCGTTGGTATAAATGCCTAAATCGTCAAGGTTCTTATATGGAAAACAGATAAACACGTGTAGTTTCCGCTGCACTTAGTTGTTTATCTGTAAGTTTTGTAATTTTCTTTGAAAAAAAGTAAATGGCGTTACTTTCTGATATCTCTTCGTATCATCAAAATCGAATAAACGGTTCACTAAAAAATTAAGATAAAAAACACCAGTCTCCAATCATCATGAATCTGTCTAATTTTGCCACTCCTGTGGAGCTCTTATCGGCTTCGGTGGCTCAGTGGTTGCGTGATCGCCTCTGATGCCCGAGTACGCGGGTTTGATGAATGATATTGCATTCGATAGTATATAAAACAAAGCATGCTTTAGACTTTGACCGACGTCAAGCTGACGTCATCGGCTGATGCAATCGAAGTACAAATTTGAGTCAGAAAATCTGCTCTCTGGCGGAGATTAATTTAGTCTAGCTCCGGCTTCCTTTGTGATAGCACGACATTTTAGGTTCATTTGTTTTATCTTTTTGCGCTTTATAAAATAGCTTAAAAATTAAACCTCAGTATTTAATAGTATCTAACATATCGGCCTTCGAATTGTGGAAATTTTGCAAAAATTACAGAATTTCCAAGTTTATGCATAATAAACGCCAGAAAAATTATAGAAAACGTCACAGGTAAACAGATTTAGAGATGGGGAATCCATGAAGACCCAGATGTCTGATGTTGAACGTCTACGGGCTCAGCAGGAACGACTGAAAGTTGAATCGTGGCGCCGCGAAAGTGAACTATAGGCCGATACGAATGCGTCCATAACTTCCACTGCTCAGTTCGACGCAAATAACATATCTGATGATATAAACGTTTCAAAATTCAAAATTTTTTAGTGCACAAGTAAACTTTTGGGGGCAGCAGTCCTATGGAGACAGAGTCAATGCGTGTGTATTGAAAAATATTGGATTTTTGAAATTCTGACTTCAAGACCATTAAAAAGTGGAATAAGAATGTCTGTAAGACCAACACCACCTCTACTCAAAGCCTGAGCGCGAATATTTCATATATTGTTACATCATCATACCTAGTAATAATTTAGGGCTAGAAATGCGATTAAAGATGACTACCATTGACGTTTTAACAATGTATGACGTTTCCGCCCTCAGGCTTTGAGTAGAGGTGGTGTTGGTAAGACCCACTCTCTTATCTCTTTGTCTTCATCGATAAAATTCGGTTCAAAACTTTAAAAGTTCTACACTTTCAGGGCCTCTATCTCCTAAACGGTTGGATCAATTGAAAAAACACCAAGAATGAAACGTTTCTCGAATATTGTGTACAATCTGAATATACCATTAAAAATAGGGGTTCCTATCTAAGATTTCAGTTACCCCCTCCCCCCAGCCCCCCTCACAAGGGGGGGGGGGGTAATTTTTTAACTAATGAATTTCTTCCACGAAATAATTCACTTCTGATTTTGGACATTTTTTCGTACAATGCTTAGTTTCCGAGATATTCAGTTGTCTCAAGATAAATGCCTCACCCTGTATATGCAACAGTTTGGGACACGGAATTCATATTTCCTTCTATATTCATAAACAATGAATTTGGATATTCGTGTAGCCTAATGTTTGTGATAGATTTTGTTTTGAGAAGGACTTGAAGCACCCAGGTAACAGAAGTGTGATATCTTAGCTTCATCACTTTCATCAGTCCTGTGTGAAAAAAGTCATGCTGTGTAGAACAAATTTAAAACTATTCAAAAAATATGGTATTATAAGTTATAGGAGAGCAGGCGTTTTTGCAATTTTTTGAAATGTTAACTGTTTAACGAATGTGAAACTATACTGACAGACTGGTCTAACTATAGACGACTGATCGACGCTGATATCAATGATATTTGTATTGTTAAAGCTTTGTACAATGGTGTAGTGAGATCTATACTAGGAAGTGTTTACTCAGAGTGGTCAGATTATTACTGTACGTCCATCATTTGCGAAGAGTTTGATTTTTGTTTCGTCGGACCATACAACACGTTGCCAGTCACTAACAGTCCAATGTAACAGTCTTCTGGCAAACTGCAATCTGGCTTTCTTGTGTTGAGAAGACAGGTGTGATTTCTTTATTTTAACAAAAGCTTTCATTCCTGCTCTCTTCAATGCTCTTGCCATGGTCCATTTCGATGGTTTTTCTCCACTTTCGTTTAGTAGCCGTATTTATTTCACCACTTACAATATGTCGCATCACGTTGCGTAGAGCACGGGGAGTTATGATCATCTTTCGCCCGCTTTTATTTGCTTGAAGAGCGGGCAAGTGTTCGTTTTTGATCAGGCTGATTGTCGATTTCGATACGTGATGATTAGCAGCAATCTGCGAATACGTGGCACCTGCCGATAAGCAAGCTACAATGTCCTGTCTAACAATTTTCGGTACTTTCTTCATTTTGTTGGGTAAACGGATGGACTTAGAACTTTTAAAAAATCAAGCTCATAATCAAGCTTTCGAGTGTCACTCAAAGTACGTTTCAATCGTGTGAGGTATGACGGGAATTGAATGCAAAATTATGCGAAGAATTCTGAAAAAACGGACGGTTACATTTTTTTTTTCAAGGGTAGTGCATAACTGTTCGAACGGGTTATTGTCTTCTTTTTCGTATATCAATTTTAATTTTTGAGTTATCGACGTGAAATTAAGATATGTTATAGTGATCGACCAGGAGAAAACAGTATACGTTTCAGTTTTCATTTTAGATATTTTGCTTAGCACTGCGTAGCTGAGAAATCATTTTGACTGCAACATTCGAACAAATTTGCACCTCATCGCATTCATTCATGGCACGTCATTACAAGTTATTTGAAATACTACATGCCATATTTTAGCACTGAAAATTTCCACTGGTACCATAATGCTACCATTACAACACGTGCTATTGAACCAATTTGGACTGGTGTTGACGACCAAGAAAGACCATTACGTGTCTTCATTTAATTCACAAGCCTTCTCGCTATCTTAGCTGTCGAATGGCGAAGAGAGAAATGCATTGATCAACGCACAGGCCATTTACACATGGAACTGTATCTGTCATTTGTGAACTTTTGAATCGGAAGTAGTTTACCGATTTTTTTTCACTAACGAACTCAGGGTGTCGTTTTGTCTAAGTTGTCGAATGAACGGACGGACGAACATTGTGAAAACATATGTACCTATCGGTTCCAATAACAAATCTTACAGCATTCAAAACCCTCTTTGCGTGGTTGCTTTGCGTGTACATATACTGCAAGATTACCCTGTGGGAAATGTACGTACTAAGAGTGTCTCAACACTGAAGTGAGTCCTAGCAGTTATCAATTATTGGACATCATAACCAACCGAAATTCAGAAGACTTTGGAAGATCCTTGGTTCAGTTTCCAAGTATCATCTTGTTTAATGAGTAAATAATGTTCTTTGAACTTGCTAAATCTAAGTTCTCTAGGTAAATGAAGGCAGGGATTGACAAATAACTGTAAATGGTATTGCTAGTTTCAGTTATAAAATACAACTGCTTTTGAATAAAGTTACTTGTTAAAGATCAATTGTTGTATGATAGAAATGGTTGGGAAGAAGAACTACTGGATCCTTGTTTCGTTTTTAAATGCTCATTAGATCTATTGTTAGGTCTACTAATACAGGGATCAAAAGATCTTTACGATAAGAAAAACTTTACTAAAACGTGGCCTCTTAGGATCAAATTCATCCGCGTGCCTGTTTTTCTTGAATTCTTGCAATTATCTGATTCTATCCTTTTTAAAGCTTTCTGAACCTCCGCTTTGGTAGTTGCTGTTAACTCTTATTTCAACGTTACGTTATCTGCTTTCCTTGCTTCCTCTCTTAAGCATTATCTTTTTTCGCTTCTAGCAAAAATTCTTTGAAAAGGCCTATTATTAAAATCCATTAGACGAAGAATTCTTATTCAGCTTAGAAGGTTCTGTCGTCGATCTACTGCTTCCGAACCCCATTACCGGTAACAGGCCAAACTGTCTATATATCCTCACCCTTCCGATCTAATTTTGTCCTTGATCCCGATTTTATCTGCTCAAGAAATCATTATTCCCCTCTGGTAAGTGTTTATCGATTTCATTTTTAAAGGCTGCTTTATCTCTTTTCTTTAAATTTATTAATTTGTCTAGTATTACAACATCACTATTATTAACTTTATTTACAGTTAAGTCACAATGATGTCGGAGGAATATAAAGAGATGAAAGTATGTTAACTTATTCACATAGTTATCAAATACAAGAATTAAAGACTGCAATAGCTACTGCAGATAATAATAATATTTGGTAATTTATTTGATAGATATCCTTCACTTTACGAAACTTTGCTTCAGGACAATTAGCTTTTCCGAAAGACGCACATTAGTACATGTTTTCGGAAGAAATTTGAATAAAATTTTAAAGAAAGAACAGGAAACTACAAGATGCATTAAAGAAACATTCTTATTTTTCATGGGATTCATTATTTTAGAAATAGTCATTAGCACATAGAAACCTGCAGAATGTTTATTTTTAATGTTCTTAATGCAATAAACATTGTATTGATCAGATTATATCGGTGTTCCTATCTTGTGAACATCATGCCGTCATTTGTCTAGGATCATCTGCGCTTTATCTCGATTTATTTTGTGCATGCGTTAGTAATAAATATTTTATGGTATTAGAATGGTCTATATGAGCTCGTAAGAACGCTAAGTTTTAAATGGACATAATCAATCGCTTCGATCGTAGTGAACAAAATAAAGGCATTGCGCGTCTGCTGAACTTACCTATGTCCAGCTTATTCAATGATATTTTAGGCTTTATGCGTTATCTATATATGAACGGGGCCCACACGCAATTTGCGCGGTAATTATTTTTATCAAATTCAATTCATTCAAATTGTTTCTTTTGATGAACTCATATTTTCTCCTTTATTTATAGTTTTGTGATTGATTGATGTTAAGAATTGTTGCTCACACAACAATGCTCAGGTGGCACTTCAGTTCCGGCCTGTGCTTTAAGTGAGCGCCAACAATGCTTAAACGTGCAACAACAATGCAAAACTGTTTCCGTGACGAACCCACATGTTCTCCTTTATATATAGTTGGATATAAATATGGATGTTGGTATTGATGGCACTGATAAACTCCAACATCGTTTGACCGATAACCATGAAAGTTGGCAGATGTAAGTTTTTTCATGGAGAAGGTTTTTATGCTATCCATTATTTTACTTTAACTCCCCACTAGATGGCGCTGTAGCACATCATTTAGCCAGACTGAGCCACAGCAACGCGTGGCCGGGTAGCAAGTGGGGTATAATTTTGTGGATTATTCTTTTGGGTTAATCTTCATATCGCAATTCTACCTGCCCATCGCGTCGCTCCTGCGGTTTTTTTTTGTTTTTGTTTTTTTTGCGGATTCTGATGTTGGCTGTGGAGGCTTCAAGTTTTTTTTACGGCGCTTTGATGGATGGGTTTTTTGTTTTTGCTGCAGCATTTTTGGTTTCCGGTATTTTTATTTTTTGTTTTTGTATTTTATTTTTGAGCGGTGTTTATTTTTGCTTTGTTTTGATTGTGTTGAAAAAATTTTTATTGGAGTTTTTTGGTTGTTGGATTTGGTTTTTTTTTGTGTGTGTGTTTGCATTGTCTGTTTTTTTTTTAAGTTTTTGTGTTTTGTGTGCGGAGTGCCGTTCGAACTTCCGCTAGCGGCATTTGTGCCCGTGTTTTTGTGGTGTGTGGTTCTTTGGAGCTTGTGTTGTTTTTTTTTTTGTTTTTATATGGAGCTTTGGATTGTTGCAGGGTGTTTTAGAATTGAGTAGGTTTGGTTGGTTTGGTTTGTTTGGTATTAACGTCCTTTTCAACTGCTATGGTCATTTCAGGACGGCGTTATAGGGGCCGCAAATTTTGCCTCGCAAGGGTTCTTTAACGTGCAGCCGGCAAACGACTACACGGGACCAACGGCTTTACTTCCCTTCCGAAGGAAGTGCGTGATCTCAGGATTTACCCCTGAAAATTCCTCGTCGTCCTCGGCCGGGATCGAACCCGCGTACTCGGGCATCAGAGGCGATCACGCAACCTGCTGAGCCACCGAGGCCGATTTAGAATTGAGTACAGATTTTTTGGGAGATGATAGAAGAGGTCCTTAGAAATATTTTTTGTCATATGAACATGGGGTCCCCGCAGCTCCGTTTACTTACAATAAATACTGCATTGAACAATCAAATGACACCGGGACTCAGTGTGCGTTGGTAGGCCTAGATTATTTTATTTTTAACAATTAACACAAGCAATCTACTGTAGGACTTTTACAGTAATTGTTCGAAATGACCGCCATTTGCTTCATAGCACAATTCGCAACGCCTTATGATGGATTGATGTACGCGTGGAAACAGTTGATTTGCACGGTCGCTGATGTCACCTGCTGCCGCGACAACACGAGCCGCCAATTCTTCTTCGGTATATACGGGTTCGGAGTACACCATTGATTTTATGCTTCCCCATAAAAAAAATCCATCGGTGTGAGATCTGGCGATCTCGGTGGCCGAGTAACTGGTCTAACTTTACACATGTATAAAGTACATCAAGTGAACTTTTTAAAACAAATCTTTACCTACTGCTTTCCCAGAATGCGATTAGTTAATTTACATATGGACTAATCGTATTTTACAAAGGGGTTGGATACCATGGAATCTCCTTGACGAAGTTTGTCCTAAGACTTTTCAACAAACAAGCACGTGCACCTTGAAATTTCTTTGCAAACAATTACTTGAAAAGTTATTACAGTAGATTGCTTGTGTTAATTGTTAAAAATAAAATAATCTAGGCCTACCAACGCACACTGCGTCCCGGTGTCATTTGATTGTTCAATGCAGTATTGTAAGTAAACGGAGCTGCGGGGACCCCATGTTCATATGACAAAAAATACTTCTAAGGACCTCTTCTATCATCTCCCAAAAAATCTGTACTCAATTCAAAAACACCCTATATATATATATATTTTGTTCTGTGGCGAGGCTTGCGTTTTATGTGTGTGTGGTGGTAGGGGTGGGTATTATTTGTTTGTGGTGGTTGTTGTTTCATGTCAACGGGGGGTTTGGGAGGCGGAGCCCCACCACTATGTTTTAAAAAAAAAAAAAACACTTGCCTTGCTTGCATTCATTGCCTCCGCATGTGTTTTGTCACAGAAATTCAGCCGGGTCTTTTAAGATTTTGATAGCAAACTGTTTTTGAATTTTTTTGATTTAGGTTTCTTTTGGTTTATCGTGTGCTGTTTTGATGTTGTTGGCATTTTTGAGGCTGGCCAGGTTGTGTTTCGTTTGCGACTTCCAGCTTGATTTGATTGTTTGTTTTTTGTTGTTGTTGTGGGGTTTTTTTGTGTATTGTTTGCTTTTTATTTTATTTCTCAACAAGATTTTATCCGTGCGCTGTTTGCGCGGTAATTATTTTCAAATTCAATTAATATTGTTGGAAAGCTCACATATTCAAATTGTTTCGTGTGACGAACTCACATGTTCTCCTTTATTTATAGTTTGATTTATTTGTGCAGTGTGTGAACTTTTGCTTTCGGATTGGCGGACAGTGTGTGAACTTTTGCGTTTGCGTCTGTGCGGTTTCTGAAGTTTCGCCACGCGCATGTGCGGTTTCTGAAGTTTCGTCGCCGAATGAGCTTTTAGTGAAGATTAACCTTTTTTTTGGTCTAGAATCGCTCAAAAAATTTCCCTATATAAATCAATGGTGAGAGCTTCTTCACTTTACGTCATTTCGGCTTAAAGGTTTCACGGAACGATCTACGTTCGTATAGCGGAGGAAACTTGTAATCGAAATTATGAGAGTTGCCCAAATGAAAAGTGGACGCATCCCATAGCGTCTTAACTACAATAACGACAATAGCGCTCTAGTGAAGGGTGTACTAGTAGATTCCAGACGTGTACTGGAGTGCATAAATTGCGACTTCACCTGTTCGTGTGCACAGGGTGTTCCAAAAGGTCGTTTATAAACATTACGTGCTGATCTTTCAGACCATGACGAACAGGTTTAACATAGGAAGTTGTGTCCGAAAATCAAACCGTGGGGTGCTACAGCAACGTGATGGACACGTAAAAAAGGAGACACGCAAAAACGTTAACATTTCCATCCACGGCCCCATAAACCTAAAGTATATCGATCAAGCATCCTGCTTACTGAACCGAAGCATCCTACTCCTGCAACGTCCTCGCTCGAAATGATCCCGCTTTCCGCTCCCTAATACCTTCGAACATCGCCCTCTAGCGATGGCTGGTCACGTTTTCGGACACAATTTCCTATTATAAAATTTGTTCGTTATGGTCTCAACGTAAAATTTGTAAACGACCTTTTGGGACACTGTATACAACGAACGTAAGAAGAAAAATGTGTAAAAATGGATGCGCATAGGAAAGGTGATGTTAACCTCTTCCTTCGACCACCGTCGATCACTGCCGATTGATTTTCTTCTAAAGAAATGCACCATCAATTCTGCACAGTACTGCAGCACGCTGATGATATTCGGCAATCAATCAAAAACAAAAGCCCAGGTCTTCTCTCATAACAGGTGATCCTTCTGCACGACAATGCGCGCCCCCACGTCTCTCGTGAAACCACCATGATGTTACAGAAATTCCGGTGGGAAGTCTTGAACATCCTGCCTACAGCCAGGAGTTGTCACTATTGATTATCACATTTTTGGGCCGCTCAAGAAGACATTACAAGGGAAACTTTCAATCAGGGACGTGCGGTGATTTTGTCAGTATGATGCAAGTTTACGCAAATGCGCCCCCTTATGCTTATGCTCATGCCCCCTTACGGTGCCGCGTGATGCGGCTGCCTCTCTGCACCATAGCACAACATAACCGTAGTTTCAATTCGGACGAAAACGTGAGAGATGCAGTGAAAGACTTTTTCAAAAACAACCACAGTCCTTCTACGCTAAGGGAATTGACCTGCTGTGTAAACGATGGGACCAATGGCTCAACAAACATGGTGATTACTTTCAAGTTTCATATAAAGGTATTACTGTCCACTTTTCATTTGGGCAACCATTAAATCAGAGTGATTTAAAAACTGTTAAGTTAAATATGCTCAGAAAATTCCAGTATAGCCCTCATTAAATCAGATTCCTCACTTACCATTGGCATCTTTACCACTTAGCGATTTTAATTCCTAGTGGACAGTTTACCAAGATATCCCCCTAGAATGATTTGCTTAATTATAAAATACAGGCCTTTTTTTAATTAAGGAAAGCACTCCTTGGTTCTCCAAATCATGTTTAAATTTCTCAAATTTCTCCTTGGCAGTAAGCGTAGCATTGATATTTTGTAACGTGCTGGAGATTCTATACGGAGTTAAGGCATTTAAAAGAAGTATGCAATAGTTAGGGATTAATTCTTAATTCTCTTTCTCTTTTCCTCTAATCAGATAAATATTGTAAACATTAAACGTATAAAAGAAAGCTTTCCGAAACTCAACTTTTAAGAAAATGCCCGATTTATTCAAATAAAAGACAGTTGAACAGATAAATATACTAAATCCTAGATTTTAATAAATAGAAATTCTTTTGTCTAGACAAATGTTCCCTTTCTTTTTACTAATAAATCTTTAAAAAGGGCTAGTCAATAAATTCTTGATTTCCTTAGGAAAGGAAACCGGGATCGTGCCAGAAAACAAACCGTTAAGACAAATTATGGCAAAGTATCAAAGTTAAAAGTACAAAACAATCACATTCAAAGGGTGATAAGCAAACTAATTTACAGTGGGTAATAAACATCTGTAGTCAGTTGCAGCAGTGTGCTGGCGAAACCAAAACTGCACAAAAACTTCTATCGCCTTTCCACTCTTTCTCAATAGTCTGCTAACTCTCCATTGGCACTTGGAAAGCTTGCTCAAAGAGTTTGGAGGAAATTAATGTCAAATACAGGGTGAATACAAAAGTCTGAACCCCCCTTTTATTTTTTGAAGCAAAGCAGATATGTCAATTTTGATGAATCCAATGAATAGGAAGTTGTGGGTGACCTATCCCATGGTGCACTTTTCATCATCCCAAATATGCAAATTAGGACACATTCAAAATTTATCTCAAAAACCGTAAGGGATAGAGAAAAAAACCCAATTGCAAACTTGTTCAGCATAAAAAAACAAACAAAACAGAAAAAAATCATCCAAATCGGACCAACCAATCACCCACAATCAGAAGATCAGGTTGACCATTTCCGGAACAGTGTAGCTTGCCATCCTGGAATTGTCCTGTCTTCTGTGAGCTGAAACATGCCTTTTATTAGCTTTTCCGCATGAAAGTGAATGTGAGTATCGTAATTTATGTTAATTTTTGGTTTGCATGCTTTACATGGTGGAAATATCAACATTCAGTTTTCCTTGTGCAGTGTGACTGTTTGTAAGCTACAAACAATTCACCACGTGATTGTGGGTAGGTTAGGTTAGGTTAAGTTAGGTTAGGTTATGTGGTTTTACGGCTACCTTTATCATTGGACCGTATTTTTTCAAAGAGATAACTGCAAATGGATTCAAAGCCTGTGCCGTCACAGGACAACGGTACTGTCATATGCTGAGTGATTTTGTAATCCCACAAGTGCAACAGCGTGGATGCCTTCAGGACACCATTTTCATGTAGGATGGCGCACCTCCTCACATTGGTCGTCGCGTAAAGCAATTGCTACGACAGCAATTCACAGATGCACGGGTGATCAGCCGTCATTTTCCAGTGGCATGGCCTCCTCGTTCGCCGGATATCACCCCCTGCAACATTTGGTTGTGGGATTTCCTGAAGGACAAGATCTACCGTCAAAGGACAGCATCTGTGTCAGATCTGAAGGATAGCATTCGGCGTCATGTTCTTGATATTCCGGCAGACTGACTCCGATCAGCTGTGGAAAATATTGTTCTGCGGTTAGAGCACACTGTTGAACATGATGGGGGACATATTGAGCATTTCTAATGCGACTTTTTTATGTTATTTCACATTATAACATATGAAATGTGTTTATGTGTATTACAGCGCCACCTATCGGCGGATTTTTGTACTAAATTTTTTTATTTAATAAATGTCAACCGCATCATTTGAATTATCTATAATTAAAATTTTATCTCATTTGGACCAGTAGAATATAAGGTGCGTCACATAAGTATAGGACCACTCATATTTTTCCTTTTCTGCAAGTAACAAAATAAAATAATTAAAAACATTGTCACTGTATCAGATTCTTACAACTATTATTTATTGTCTCCAAAGAAAATAATGGAAAACAAACAACAAGGATAAGATTTTATAAAAATAGAAATTAAGCTGTCCCATAAGTATAGGACCAGCATCACTTAGTGCCGTTTTTCGAGAAGAAAAATTAACAAAGCAGTGATTAATCAGTCAATAGATGACACTGGGGATTACCTAATAAGGTTGCCTCCACAAAAACTTTCAAGTGGCTGTAAACAAGCAACTTAAACACAATGCCTCGTAACACCACCTTGTCAGACTATGAAAGGGGCCAAATTGATGCTTTGAAAGCTTATGGAGTGAATGCACGAGGTATAAGTCGGTCACATAAAGCTGTACTTAATTATTTGAAAGCTGGTGCTCAATATGGCCAGAAAAAGAGGCCTGGGAGATCTCAGAAGACGACTAATCGACAAAAAAGGCGATTATTAGAAAAATGAAAGACCCCACAACATCTTTGCGTGCGGTGGCCAGTTCTGAAGATGTTCCAGTATCAAAATCAACTGTGCAACGGATTGTGAAGCAGGCATCATCTCTTGTGTACACGAAAAGAAAACAGCAACCTGCACTCCATCTGCACCACAAGCAGAAACGGTTGGCCTTTGCCCAGTCAGTGATGTTCTGGACAGAAGATTGGAAGAGAGGGGAGAAAAAATTCAATTTAGATGGGCCAGACGGCTGGCAATATTACTGGCATGACATCAGGAGGTCAGAAGAAATGTATTTCATATGGCAACAGGGAGGAGGATCACTTATGGTCTGGATTGGCTTCGGATGGAATGGTAGAACCAATTTAGCTATTGTTAGTGGAAGAATGCCCCAGTTCACCGTGCAAACAGCACGGGTCTACGACAATTGGGTGGATGACAATTGGGTGGACGACAATTGGGTGGATGACAATTGGGTGGACGACAATTGGGTGAACGACAATTGGGTGAACGACAATTGGGTGGACGCGACAATTGGGTGAACGTCAATTCGGTGGACGCGACAATTAGGTGAACGACGATTCGGTGGACGACGATTCGGTGGACAACGATTTGGTGAACGTCAATTTGGTGGACGACAATTGGGTGGACGCGACAATTGGGTGGACGTCAATTGGGTGGA